>JAVYIG010000991.1:0-404331 GCA_035222895.1 Strongylocentrotus droebachiensis
ATCTGCAAGCGATGCGGTGAAGGCTGTTCGGAGTGTACAGATGACCGGTCCTGTATATTCACCTTCAACTGGGCGCTGCGGATCGTGTTCTTGGTCATCCAGTGCCTGACCATCGTGGCCATGATACCCCTCTTCATCTTCACCTTTCAGTTCAGAGACGTCAAGGTGAGCACTCCTGCCCTTCGGGACTCTGTTAGCTCTATAGTTCTGTTGATTATATTCGATGCACACGAAACGTGCCCTTCCAGGCAATCAGTGCATTCGTCATCTAATCATTGGTTGTACTCTCCATTTGCCTCCATTCACTTCATTCACGTTCATATAGTGCGCCAAAGACCACAGTCGCTGACGGAGTCTTACGTCAATTACTGACACAAACAACAGGGGTCAAACCAACGATCGCGGTGGGAATAGGAAACCCCAATCACCCTGTAAGTCTACCAGTCCTTTTCTGGTTGACATGCATTTAAAGATAGGATGGATTGAGTATGTGCTAAGTTCACATCTACTTGAGACAAGAGAATAATGTGAGCAGAATGATTGACGTCGTTTGGGGTAGCTATAATAAACTCTGACCTTCACATATGGTAGTTGGTATTTCTTTCTTCCTCCCTCCCTACCCCCTGTCTCTCCATCCATTCCGACCTCTCCCTGTCGCCATCTCCCTTCTCTCCTCCCCCCCCCCTTCTCTCGCTTTCTTATTTCTCCCATTCTCACTTGAATATCTTCTGAATCAATCATGCAGCAGTTAAAATGCTACTCTTTTCTACCCGTCTCTATGTAAAGCCTGCATGTGCTCTTAGAAGTTTGCTTCTCTGAGGTTATTTACATTCTTCGTTTGCTCTCATGATTCCAATTTTCTCGTTAAGTAAATAAACTTTCAAGAGCCTCTCTACCCCATGAGAAAGATGGATCCATTCAAAACAACTACCAAACATATCTATCTCAAAATTGTGCAATGCAAAGCCTCCAAGATGTTTATATTCCCTTAGTTTGTCAATGTGAATTACTCCTTCCACGTGTTACAGTTCCAATTCCATGCCTCTCTTTCGCCTAACAATTGTTTTTCCTACATTGACATATAATATCTAAAAGGGTTGAAAGCAGGGTACGTAAAAGTCAATTGGCCGGGAGCTTGTGCAATGTTCAAAATTGACTTTTCTTCCTTTTTGTGTTTACTTCTCCTTAATCAGCAGCCCTTCCCCGCTGCCTTCACAATATCTAGTCTATGTCTCCTTGTTGCTTAGGTGAAGTCCAATATACGGTTTGTCAGAGGAAAGCATTTCATTAAGCCCAAGGCGAGTTCATTTGCAGTAATTGTTAAAAGCGCACAATTACGGGCATTTGTTTTTAGACGTCAAATATGGCAGAGGAAAAGAAAAGGGGTGGAGGCATGCCTGGAGAAATATTTGTGCTCGTTGTATCCCCGCTCTCTGCTTTCCATTAGCGATACAACTGTGGTTGAATAATATGCATGTGAAAGTAAGGAGAGCTTCTCCCAATCAATTATCATTTCCGGGCCATCTTCGGCTCTTTCCGCCTTGTCTCGGGCTCGTTTCTTTTGCTCTTATTTTAATCAAAGGATATGGAAACCCAACCCGCCTATACCTCTCCTTCACCAGCTCTTTGGTAAGAGCTCAAGACTTTCCAATCTTTGAGAAGGAATTCGGACCTGAGATTGTAATGACTTTATACAATACATTCATGTATCCACCTATGCAATATTTGTACAAGTTTTATTTATAATAATTTTTTAGAGAGATTCATTCGCACTTTAAAGTGAAAACTTAAAGTCGTGTTTAAAGGCGATGCTTTTTTTTATGGTTGATTTTACATCTTGAAAATACTGGGTAAAAGATTGTATAATATCACTTAAGCTCCACTGGGCAATTTATTGTCAAATTTTAAATCAAAGGATCAGTTATTGAAAAAAACTTAACCGATAGTTGCATATAATTTCAAAAGTTTGTTGTTGTTATCATGTCGGGTATACTCTCTTTCAATATTACTAAGAGTGTGTATTAAAAAGCGTCGCTCTTCTGCATCAAACTGTAGAGACACAAACCAGAATGTCCAGTTTCTACCCTTTTATAACCACATAATTATCGCCAGACTCACAATAATAGTTATAGGGCCCTCAGGTAGAGCAGATTTGACACTGATAAGGCTATCCCGGGTAAATAGAACCATGTGAGCTATGATCATCGTCGTCGTCGTTTTTCTTGGTAATCATCGCAATCGCCTTCCTTCAAGTAGAGGCACGCTCGTAGGTTTGTATCCATTGATGTCAGAGTTCACGTAAAGTTCATCCAAAAGGTCAACTGACCATGTACTTGAGGAATTAGGAATATATTAATCATGAACGTTATAGTGGTCATCATCGTGGTCGTGGTCATCATCACCATCGCACTGGGGCACATTGAAGCAAGCGCACATGAGCTTGCATCTACGACGTCATAGTTCAGGTGTAAGTGGCGGCTCATTCGAGCAGGTACTTGAACAATTTCGGAATATCTCTCTCACTTCCTGAAACCGAACCAGACGACCCGAGACACTCGATTGGTCTTTCCGATCTGGAACGCTCCTTGTATTCGAATCGTCTGAGTATCAATTAGACTGGTCCCGTCCAAGCAGAGATGAGGTGGCAATATATCAGACAGCAAGCGAGGGGAAACTGGTGAAGGACGGATACTCGCAGTCTGTGATGGAGAATGAATTTTCAAGAGAGGATGACGTATTCCGCTAAAGTACTGTCAAATGCATGTGGAACCAAACATGCGAGAGGCAATGTAAGGTACATGAATTGCAGCTCTATCATGAAACTCTACTTGGTAATGTTGATGTGGACAAAGTCCGAAAGATTTCGCTTAGAAATAACCAATTTTATATCAACAAAAGATTAAAACAAATCGATGAATCTATTTCTCACCCCGATTTTTAAATCGTTGTCACTTTCAATTCTTTCGTAATCCAAAGATATGCCTCACATTTCTAGTGTCTTATCATAACTGATAAAGAAGTTTGCCATTGCTTTCCAAGCCTTACACGTAACGTCATAACTTGTTTTCCTACAAGGAGATACAATGGACAAAAATTTAGCACAAGTATAGATTTAGATTGCTTATAATCAGACGACCGCAGACACTCGATTGGACTTTCCGAATCGAATCGTCTGGGTGTCAATACAACTGGTCCCACCCGCGTAAAGATGAGGTGGTAATTTGTCTGACATCAAGATAGGGGGACGTGTGAAGGACAGATCCTTGTCGGGATGGGTACTAATTTACAAGAAGGGGGTCACAGCTTCTACATAATAGAAGTAACATGTTAGAAACTTCCTACAGTCGTGGCGTATGACCCGAACATAATGACATATCCGAAGTATCTTTGGGGTTCAGACAAAATCTTTCCGATCATTTACTTGAATTTTGCTGAGTAAAGATTTATAAAACAAGTGATACACTAATATAATACATATGGAAGTTTGAGCTCAGGTCTAGATAGCTTGTTAATGTTAATGTGCGTAGTGCTTCGATTTAATTTGAGAGGGGAAAAGAGAGAAAAGCTAGAATAGTACTAAGACGACAATTTAATTTAATGGGATTAAAAAGACAGTGCTTTAACAATTCATAACACTAGAAAAAACGGTAACAATTTTTTTCGAGGTTACATTTTCATTTAATTAGTAACAACGACACTTACCTTTTTTTTTTCAAGTGGTATTTCAATTGGTGCTCCACGAATATAATTTGATATTATATAATACAGTGTTATGACATGATTAATACAAAAAACATTATAAAAGCGTTCTGTGCCATCTTGTAAAATATAACACAGGAAATCAATATTTAATTTTCGGAGCTTAAATTAATTGGATTAATCCACTGCCTGAACCATTTCCATTTGCTACTCCCCGAGTTGACACTTATTGATATTTTATTTATTTATTTAAGTTTATTGGTGATACGTTCTCAACTTATGATTTATAAAGAATCGATGAAAGAAATGGTATTTCGGGCAGGCGTTGCTTTCCAGATTAGGCCAATTTATAATGACGTAAAAGTGCAATTTCTCCCGGACGGAATTAAATCTTACAGTCACGTCCTTTAATGACCTAGATTACTGACGACAGATATTGTTTGCCAGCAAATGAAGTCAGGGTTGTTTTGCATGTACGGCGAAGATTAACACCTTTTCCCAAGAAAATTCTTGGGGCTAACAGTCGGTTCGCTTTAGGATTATCATCAATAATGAAAACAACACCTACTTAGCTTAACTTTGTATGTAATCACAACTTCCAAGCTTCCCTTATATTTTGTATTGATGTAACAAAAACTGACCCACTACCTGCAGAATTCTTGACAGATTCTTCAAGGTAGTTGAAACAGATGAATTCCCTTTTTTAATAATTAAGCATCAAGTTCGCCACTTCCCTTTAATTTTCAGTGGATACAAGAATCGGTATAAAAAGAAAAAGCCCTCAGGTAGTGGTCTATTAAGCCGTGGCGTTTGCAAACTGACCTTTATTTCCACTTAATAAGTAAGGATCAGTTTGTTTGGAAAACCTATCAAATACAGTAGTGTTTATATTTTCTTGTCCGATCATCTCACCGAAGACGCCAATGGTCATGTTACAAGGAGCTTGCCTCTCTCGAACTCTAATACCTCAGTCACACCGCCAAACCGACTCAAGATCGATCATACCTTCGGTCATTGGGGGGCAACGTAATTGTTTGATCGGTATGCGATCGGGCTCGTTTGTGTGACTTGGGTATAGTCGCTCAGAATGAGACACGTAATAAGTGGGAGGAGGCGTGGGCGTTGTATCATAGGTTATGAGAGGATTGCCCCCCCCCCCCCCCCCCTCAAGTCATCATCCACGTTCCTGCGTGAAGAGGAAAGCAATATGCGTAATACCTTATTACCCAAGGAGGGAGTCTTGACCGGTGTAAGGTAAGGTCATAATGATTCAATGGCAGAAGAATGATTGGCTTCCCTAACCCTTCCCCCTCATCAAAGACATCCTACGGTCGATGTTGTACTGGTGTCATGCCATTCTCTGTCTATCAAACCTCGAAGACCTTTTCGTACCTCATTCAAAATCACGCTTGCAGAATTCATTTCTTTAGCTGTGTGCAGACGAGTAATTTTATGATGATTTTATGTCACAATTACGTTTGGCCTGTCTGCCCTTTGGCGCCATAGAAGGAATCCCACAGTTGATGTCGTACTGATGTCATTTTGTTGTCCACCATCAAACATGGACACTCCGACACTGATGGAGGAATGTCCTCTGATCGTGTGCTGCATGGTCATTAATGGTATGATGATTCAAGCTATGATGGTTGGCCTGTCTAACTCCCCCCCCCCCCCCCCCCCCTCAAAGGAGGTTTTTCCACAGTGGCTGTTTAGCAAAATTACATTAAAGGTTACCTTATTTTCGATCAAACATGAAAGGCTACCCCTTTGTTTTTCACCCTCTTTACCCCCACTTGCTAACTGTGTGTAGGGCAGTAACGGAATGATGAAGTCCATGTCAGAGGTATGATTACCCTGTCTACCCCGTCCCCCTCCGCTTTCCCTTCCCTTCCTCTCGAAGATGACATCCCACAGTGGTTGTTCAATAAATATATATCCATTCGTGTCATCCTATTGTCCATCAAAAGGCGAAGGCTCCTTTTGTCACCTCCTTCGCAATCACACTGTCTCGCAGAAGGCTTAGCTTTGATGCTTTGGCCAAACTCTCTCGTTTCACACCCTTGGGGCTCAGGTCACTTTCCTCATTAGTTCAGTCACTTACAGTCGATACATTTGACAATATGGTCATCAAAGCTCGTCTAAAAATCTCTACTGTCCTGTGTTTTACTTGGTGATATCCCTGAGGCACTTTGCAAGCCGTTGATTGTTAGGGAAGGAGAAAGATCATCCCTATATTTACAAACCTTGGTTAACAGTGTGTGCACCATCCTTACCCACAGGCAGTGTTCGTATAGGTCATCTTGGTTCTCTTTATAGTAAATAGGTACAATTTAGTACGAGTGAAGATGAAAGATGAGTAATTAGAAAGTGGTCACGTGGTAATAAAGTAGAATAGAGGTAATATTAACCATTTCAAAATTAAATGTATTACACTACCTCAAGGTACTTTGATATTATAAGTTTTATGGAGAATCACATGTGGGAACTTGTATAATAAGGATGGAACTGTTAGATCTGGAGAACGAATGAAATTTTCAAAAATTGGAACATACAAGCATCAAACTAACGAAAATCTCCTACAAAATTGTGATTAAGAGGAAGCCACACATTTTAAAGGCCACCTGTACTAGTTTGGCTAGGAGGGATTAGACCACCCAGGAAGGTAATTGACAAGTGGCTATCTCATCAACTCAGCTCTCAATTAATATAAGAAAAAGAGGATCATGGGGGACCAATGGTCACCGATTAGGCATTGTTTTCTATATAGAGAGAGAGCAAGTAGTACAGTGGGCCTTTAAGTAGACTATTTGAGATGATTGCTCACTTTGAGTGGTACTTAATCTGAAATGGAATCTTGACCATCTCAATTTGAGAAAAGGCTTGCTAGGATTACTTGGGCTTAATGATTAACATGATTAATTAATTTGAAACCCTATTAAAATTAAGGCGTTAGTTTCATATGGTATCCTTCCATTAGGATTTTCTTTTTTTAATTGTGGATTATGAAAAAAATGAACATGTGCCCCATTATTTAGTTTGAAACTGCCCTCAATATGCACGTTTGTGTCTTTTATTTCACGTTGAATAGTATTCTATTATGGTGAACCGGCATATTGAACCAGGGTCTTCGCCATAAAATTGTGGCAATTGAAATTGATGTTCCATCTTGATTCGATATTGTGACGTCACTGCCAGGTCATTTGCACAAGAATTGACACAAAGCGAGCAAGTGGGATTTTAAAAAAAAATTGTCAATCATAACCTATTTGGTTCATATTCATGACAGTTTCTGGCATTGCTCCGTTGATGGTCGCAAGCTCTAAAAAATGGAAGATATTGAAAATGGGCCGGGGCGCAATAGGAGAAGAACTTAAAGTGACTCGGTAACATTGCCTCAGATTTCATTTTGAAACAAAATCCCGAAGTTAGCTCATGCTGCAACCATAATTATAAACCTATCGGTCAGTCAGGAATCCCATGACTTTTACAAGCTGATCGCGTTTCTTATTTAATATCAAGATATTTATGATTGGAAATCGAATATCAATTTTGCGTTTTCCTAATGGTTTTTATAATATTACAGTCTATTGGCGAAAATGAGTATGGTAAAAACCGGTCACTCACAGATGTTTAACTTTTGAGGCACTTCATGATCATTTTGAAGCGCAATTTTTTTAGGGCTTCAAAATTACACCATATCATAGACACTGATAACAAGTAGGGCCATGCATCTAAGATTTAACATTGTTAAACGATGCCTTTAAGGGGAAGAAAAGACAGCAGTATGGTTAAAGTTTGTAGAAGCTTGCATACTATTGTGTGGATTGTAAAGTCAGTGAATGACTGTGCTCTTGATAAACACAGGTACCGTTTCTTATCATTTGTTGTATTGGTAACATCATTCATTTAAATTCAACATTGTCGACATGGGGAAGGGAGACATTTTAGACATGAAGCATTACAATTTATCGAAAAATATCCATTGTATTCCCTCTAACAAACACATCTCTATGTTATTTAGGGAGTAACAGGTGCTTATTCAAAGGGATCGTTTAACAATGTTAAACCTGAGATGCACGGCCCTACGTGTTATCAGTGTCTGTGATATGGTGTTGTATTGAAGCCCTAACAAAATTGCGCTTCAAAATTATCACGAAGTGCCTCAAAAAATTAAAACCTTTGAGTGACCGGTTTTACCATACTCGTTTTCCCCAATAGACTGTAGTGTTAAGAAAACCGTTTGGCAAACGCAAAATTTGATTTCGATTTTCAATCATAAATATCTTGAACATCAGACAGGCGATCAGTTTGTAAAAGTCATGGGGTTCCTGACTGACCTAAAGGTTTATAATTATCATTGCAGCATGAACTAAATCAAGGATTTTTTTAAAGGATCTAAAACAAAGTTACCGGATCCCTTTAAATGATTTATTATAACGTTGTTACCTCGCAGGATACATCAGAATGATCGTCACCCATTTTTGTTTGTGTGTGTGTTCTTCTTCCATTCCCCTTTAAATTGCCATACAAACGGGGATGGATTTAACAAAGTTGTTAACGGTTGCTATAATCCTATAGCCATATGCTAGAGTCAAGAAAATCTGTGGAAAGACGAGTAGCTCACGAAATCTTTCTCTGATTTTCAAATCATGGTCACCATATCACCATCTCTCTCTCTCTCTCTCTCTCTCTCACTCTCACTATCTATCTGCCGTTGTTACATATTCCAGTGGGTCATTGGCATCGGGTTGTGTATATTTTCGAAAAGCGTCCTAAATACGATTGTACTGACCATTTGCAACCTCACACTGACTTGTGGGGCTACTTGTCACACAATCTTACAGAGTTAACACTCTAGGAAATGTCACTCGATCCTTCCGGGTTTATACCCGGAGAATGGTGATGTAAGTCTATCGCCTCCCTCTGGGCACGGGGGATCAGGAAGTTGAATAATCGTCGGATTTACGGTCGCTAGCAAGTCACACATCGGGACTAAAAGTGCCGCTAAGTCATCGGTCAAAATACTGCAGACGAACAGGTGAACGATTAGGTGTTCCGTTCCTTCCGCTCATCGATGGGCATTCGCGTCTATCTTCCAAGCTGACGGCTTACTTTCCCATGATCAATGTATGACTCTAATCTGCATAATTACATCTGTAGTCAAAGATTAGGTGTTGTACTTCTTCCGCTCGACGATGAGCCTTCGAGTTTCTTTTTCGACGCTGACGGCTTATTTTTCCATGGTCGTTTCATGAATGAACTTCGCATAATTTTGACTTGAGAGCTGAGTGGAATGTTATAGTCACTGTCACAGTGAAAGAAAGGATTCTCTTTCGTGATGCCCTCGATAAGGTTGGAAGCCATCTGTTACCCGAGTAAAAAGACCTCCTTAATTTACTGGCAATATTCGACTCCTTTCGCAACACAATACGACTCGCATAATCAGTGCATATAGTGATGAAACTGATAATGCTGATCTTATTACCGTTGAAGTTGAATATGAATGATATCATTTTGTTTCAATCAAACACTGTTTAAAATCATACTTGTGTAAAAATATAAATATTTCTTAAGATGTTCTATTGAAGAAAAAAAAATACTTTATTTAGTTTGGTTTCAATTGTTATGTCCCTCTGATTTTCAGATAAAGTTTTATTATTTAGATATCTTTCTCGGTCTTTTCTTTTTATAATGTGTTCTGTTCATGATGTCACAAATATAATGCAATATAAATAAAATCAAATGAAAACAAATAATGATTTGGGTATGATTCTAAATGCAGTGGGTGGCGCCCCCCCCCCCCCCACCCGTCAATTTCAGAACAGTAAACTCCTTTTTATTTTTCAAACCTTGCCCATAGATTATTGTCCTTGATCATAATGAGGGTTTTGCTAAAGAGTTGTGGTGCTCTTTAAATCAAAAGATTTTTTCAGCAAATATAGAATTTACAAATCATGATTTGTCTCCCCTTTTTCGGGGGGGGGGGTTATTGATAGAAAATTGTTTGAACTTCTGTAGGCAGATACAGAAGTTGGGACTACTTTTTGTCCTTGTCTGCAAATCTCGTCTTCTTTCTATTCTTCTTATTATTATTCTTCTTCTTTTCCTCCGCGAAAAATTTGTTGTCCAGGTTTGGTGTGACATCCGCCCCCCCCCCCCCCCCACCGAACCCCCCCCCCCCTCCTCCCCTATTCATAATGGTCAATCAACACCTCTAATTTCCAACATTCATGTATGCTGAATAGAAAGGATATTCAATATTATGTACAGGGATTGAGTAGGTCCCGTATGTCCTCATTTCTGTGACTCAAGCCGTCACCTCTTGCCCTTTGAAGGGCCCTACAAATGCAATTTCAGGATGGTGATATTTAATAGAAGCGACGCGGAAAACGTCTCCAATGAACGCCAGACCCACCATTATCTAGCGCCTGTTCAACCTCATATTTATTCATCTCCGGCCACTGATCTTGTTTTCAAACTTGGAGGGCTAATATTTCCCTCAATAATAAAGTCTATTTCCTTGTATCTGTCTCGCTCGATTAGGCCTACTGTATACTTATTTTCTTTTCTGTCCCCTTTTCTGCATTTCTCTTCCTTTCAGCTCCTCCATTCTCCTCGTTCTTCTGTTCACTTATCTTTCTTCTTTTTTCACGATGCATTTGTGAATTTATATTAAGTTCTGTTCGATTTCTGTCTATCTGTCTGCTGTATATTTCGCCTTCTCTATATCTTTTCCATTTATACCCGTTGAAAAGACAACGCTCTTCCCGCTTTCCCTCTTGCGTTCCTCCTCTTTAATATTTATATAGATGACTATCCATTCGTTAGACTTTGGTTATTTCTAATCGCTTCAATTTTATTTCTACTGTACTTTATTATTTACACATTTATGTGTACTCCTCTCTATTCAAGCCACACATCTCTCTTTTTTTTTTATCCTTCTACTTTTCCTACTTCAAATATATTTCTGTCATACGTATGTCTTTTCCTTTAAGACTTTCTATTTCTTCCCATTGTCTATCGCTCAGACACTCACTCACTCACTGTATCTGATTACTTTTCATCTCTCCCTCTCTATCTATATTTTCATCGGGGATTTTCATTCCTCTCCATTTAAGCCCTTCTCCTTTGTTTATGATTAGACGTACTATCATTCTGCAAGTATGGCTTTCCTTTTTTGTTAATACAAACCCCTAAACTTGTTCTGCCACCTTTCTTCTCTGTTCATCTTACAACCTACCCTCATGTGGTCTTCCTTTCTCTCCCACACTCCCTATCTCACATTCTCTCTTATTCTATCCCTACGTCTCTATACCACTCTGTGTTTTTCCTTCCTCATCTACCCCCTCCCCTCCTCTCCCAGCTCTCTCTAACCCGCTCTACCTTAATCCACCCTCCCCCCCCCCCTCCCAGCTCTCTCTAACACTCTACACCTTAATCCATTCCCTCCTTCCGGGGGCATCCAGGTGATGCTCTCTTCACCCGTTGGTCGCTCATCTTGAATTTCTCCTCGCCGAGATAGTTCGTCGCGACCGCGTCCTTGGCTTCGACGCCGTTCGTATGATCCTCGCGATCGATTCGTACATTTTACAGAACATGATCCCCACATAATTATGTATTTCGCTGCACCGTCGATCGACGGGTCCCGTTCAATCCTAGTATGCAAGGTCGTGCATGGTCGGGAGGGGTGTTCGATCGATCTGTGACGTAATCGGCGAAGCGACGTGTGCGCCATTTTTGATCGAGTCACGTTGTGTGTCGTACGTTGCCGACATCATACTGCCCTTTAAATAATGAAGCTCGTGTTTAAAGCCAAGTGAAGTAATTTAAGGATATTATTACAGTAGTGGTATTAAACATAACTACTTTTAGGTCAACCTCATTATATTAAACATTTCAAAGCATTTTGACCTAACAATGCTATTGATATGTCGTTCAAGTAATTCATTATTTGCTCGATACTTTAATGGCACAATGGTTGGTGCTGTAATTTTTGTTTGTGTGTTGTTATTCATGAACTAAAATAAAATACATTTTTAAATCAATTTGCGTGTCCTTCAGAAATTATTCTGGCCATAGTGTGTTGCTTGACACGCCAATAGATTTTGTCTCAATATAAACCTTTCCAGCATAAATGCACGTATTCGTCAATGTTTGTTAATATATCTCGTTCTTTTTATTATATTGATATTAATAATAAAAGACACCTCTTTACATTTTGTACATATAAATATATATATAAATATATTTATATGTATATTATATGCATAATACAATTAATTACTTTTGTTTGGCAGTTTCTTAGAAGCTAATGATTTCCACATTTGTACATACAGAATTCATATTGAGATCAATATCTTATGAATCCTTTAAATATTGTTAAGCTCAACCGACCTACGATAAGATTTCGTTTATACATTGATACTTATACTGGTATATCCTTTTTTTCTTAAATACATCTTATCTCAACATTATTAAAGGATTGTGACGCAAAAATAAGATCTATTTTCATGAAATCGCGCATTATTTTCTTCAAAATGCAGAAAACATGTTGTAATGTAACGTTATGCATGTTCGTATAGAAAGGGCTAAAATTGTATGATACAAATTATCTAAAGTGACAGGCCTGCTTTCACCAATGAAGCCTTTCTAAATGCTTTGTAAAAGTCACCATTGTTATCATAGCAACAAAAGGATCAAATATACATCTATTTTTAGTTAAAGCATTAGGTATATTATTTCAAGTTTGTCCGAAATATGAAATATGATATTTCAAGCTCGAAACTGTATTTTCGTTCGGACACTCGACTGTTTACACAGGATCAGTTTCATTCAATCTAATTTCTATTTTCACAGTGGACATGTTCCTTCTAACTGTATGTTTTCGTTTGTTTTTTGCTTTTTTTCAGGTTGTAAAAGCAGCAAGTCCGGTTTTACTGAGAATAATTCTGATTGGTGCAGTATTTCTGTATTGTCTGGTGAGTACAAACATTCATAGTTGAAATTTTGAAATATTGTTTCGTCTTTTTATTTATTTTTCATTCATCAATCACACAAGCCCGTTAAAAGGACTTTTTTTTCTAATAATGAATTAAAATCTCAATTAAGGAGATGCTCTGCATTTTACTCGGTATTGATACCGGAATCCCGATCTTCAAAGTTTCAGTATTTACTAGCTCATGGAAATCGTGTGGTATTATAATGATTATGAACTGATGATACGCGTCATTGTCATTGGTAGCCACATTTATATACTAACAAAATCTGAGTGATAAAACTAAGCTGTAACGACATCATGTATGCAAAAGTTCACTTTATCTGTAAAAGAGCAAGAATCAGCAAATCACATTGTTTTGATAGTCAGAGTGGTTTCATATCAAGATAAGATAAACAACAGCAAACGGTGGAGAGAACATTTCAAAGCGCATTGAGGAAATGTTTGTTTTGGAAAAAATAAGAAAAAATACGTGAAATATTTTTTTGGTCCGGCAAAAGGTAACGGATTTATCTTTCACTCGATGTGGTTGGCTGACAGATGAGTGAATTCAAAGATCGTCAGCACTGCTCAGTCCCCGTCAATTTATTCGCGTTATATAATGCACAACCCCATTTGAACAAACTAAAATGGCAAACGAAATGCAGTTTGCTATTGCAAAGGGGCTTTTGTGCTATTGATGCAGTATCTAGAATCTACCTTCATTTGCACGCGGCGAGGAGGAGTTGCAAAGACTAGGAGGAGAAGCAGGAAGACAGAACGGATTGAATGATGGAGAGGAGATGAAGAGAGCTTGGGTCAAGTTGTGACCTGTTAGAGTGGGTACTCGTAACGAGGATCTTCAAAGATGAACACGTTCCCACTGCCGCTGACTCTTGGGTGTTATTCTGTTGTGTGGAAAAGAAATGTGGCGAGGATTGTATCGAGTCGTTACTGTCAACAAAATTGTTGTATTATATATATGCCTTATTTTGATGACACTGTTTTATCGTTAATAGATACTTACCCCCAATGAGAGATGCATATTATTTACTCGTGAAAATCGCACTATATTACGGTTGTCGTTAGATAACTTCATAGAAATATACATGTAGATTAAGCTGTATAGGTAATCATGATGTTGATGGAGGTGGTGGTGTCGTTGTTGCTGTGGTGGCGGTGGTTGTGGTAGTAGTAGCAGAAGTAGTAGTAGTAGTAGTAGTAGTAGTAGTATTAGTAGTAGTAAAAGAAGCAGCAGTATAGTAGAAGTAGTAGTAGTAGTAGTAGTAGTAGTAGTAGTAGTAGTAGTAGTAGAAACAAGTATTGAAATCAATATTAATTATAGGAAAGAGTGATAGGGAAAGCAATTGTACTATGAGATAACGATAGGTGACTCAAAGGAGATTGACACGTGATTCAAGTAGAAACGTGGACTTGGTGGAAATCGTAACAAATGTCTATATGACTAGCTGACCCGATGTAAATAAGCCACGATTCCGCTCCCAAACCCAATTCAATTCCCCATCCTTGTCTTCCTCATTTCTTATTGTTTCCAGAGGTTAAACATCGCCTATATATCAAACCCAAAATAGAGACCATTCTTTAAATTAGACCCAGATCCACACTACTCTTCCACACGCTGTAGAGTTACAGGCGGAGCTCTAGGAAGAAGTCAATTTCCGTTTTGTTTCACATTTTATCCCCGCCAGTACTCGAATCGTGTTTGCGTCTGTCTCTTCTCCTCTCTGCCGTTCGAGAGCAACCAGGCAGGTATATGGGGGTACCTCTCCGCTAAATCACACTGGAGCGTAATATTTAAGAGTAGGGGAGTACAAAGGTCCCCCCTTAACCGTGTGGCACTCAACGTGGTGGGGAAGATACTTTAAAAGACTCGAATTACGTCGATGCATTTCCGGCAGAAAATCAATAATCTCAGTTTCTATCTTCTCATGTCTCCATTTTTGTTGAGAACTCGTGTCTTTTCCTCCTATCATTTTATTCCCGGTGTTTCTTCTGTAACCAATCACACTATGCGTCACGTGATCTTCAGGAAAAACCACCTGAGGCACATCATCTTTTCTGTCCATGAAGTTGTAACCATAGTTTCGCTGTCAACAGATGTTTTTATACACGTTTTCCTGTTAGTGCCCGCCCCCCATTATTTTTTTCTATCTCTCTCCGTCCTCTTTGATTGGCAAGAAGTGTGTGTTGTAATGGTCTCTTTTCTTCCAATATCAATTTTGTGTCGCATAGTGGTTGCGCATGCGCGTACTCAATTTAAATTGATAAAAAGGGGGGAAATCGAAATTATTAAAGTAGGAACTGTCGAGCTTTTCTTACGTAATCCTAATATGATTTCTATGTTATATACAACAAGGTATTGAAATTGCCCTTGAGTTGATTTTTTTTTCTCGAAATAGTTGCGATCGTGTTTCTCCAATATAATCAGTGGTGGAAAAGCTTCATCATGTATTGGTGTGTACAACCTTATACGCGCTGCAGCATGTCAATATTACATGTATACTGGAAAGACATCCGCGTCATGAAATCTGAAAACAATTTGACTTTGATTACCTTGGATTGCACTGTTCAAATATACATTGATCATATTGTTGCTTGAAGGCAATCTCGATCCAATAAACTAAGTTCCCCCAACACTCGACAGTGCGTCATTACTGGCCGCATTCACACACATTTTAATTTCAAGATATGTCAGTTACGGAATGCTATTTCTCGAGAAATTAGGAATATTTTTTATTTAAAAATATCCATCTACAGAATCAAGAACTAATTTATTTATTAAACCCCCCACCGGGTGTTGTGGAATAGTTGTGAAAAAGTCAGAGGGGTGTTGGAATCGAACGATGTTCCTGAAATTGGCGTCACGTTCATCCACGTGGTCGTCAGTCCATTTGTTTATAAAAGTGGGTATGCTGTAGAGCCTCATGAGAACACAGCTCTTCACCGGGGTCTGTCCACACACACACACACAAATCCCAGTTAGTTGGTAAAATTATGTAAACAGAAGTATTACCATTTCTGAATCAGACCATTTTCAGGATCAGCTTGAAACAGGGTCCGATCTGCGCTATGACTGCACTACGCTCCTCCGGGTCGGTATCAGATACAATGTTATCGTGTCGAATCTCCCGGATATACGGGATGCCGAATGTCGGAACAATTCCTAGTCTCAACGTACATGTCTGGTTGAGATATAGAATAAATAAACGCATGCGTGGGGGTAATACTTCCATCGCAAGAAGCATATACCGTACTCTTCAATACTCTGAGTTGACAACTGAAGATTGTCATGAAATATTTTTGAAATTTAAAGGGTACTGTAAACACGACGTTCGTATAAGGGAGTTTACAGATACAATCTGCGCATGGGCAGATAAAGGTCATTTGTACCAAAAAGGTAAAACCCACCAGAGATGAATACTGGATATGCGCTCATGAAAGTTATGTAACATTATTCATTTATGAACCAACGGTACATTCTAAGATACGCAGGTGGAAGTATTCTTTTCAAGAGGGCAAACAAAGGGTATTCATGAAGCACATCTAGGACTTTGGCAGTTATGATTCTAAGATGCTCAAAGTGGAACTACTCCATGTGTAAAAGATCTGTGGATATTTGGGGTCATTTGTACTATGTGCTATCTGTAAACTCCCTTATTTTGGAGGGAAAAAAATCAGCTCGAGGGCGATTTCAATGCCCAATAGTGTAGCCAATAAAAATCATTTTCGGATTACGTAATAGATCATTGTCATGTTCGGACATTTCAATGAAATTGCTCTAGGTTGATTTTTTCAAATGTATTCGCTATTGTGTTTGTATAACGATTTAGGAGCTACATATGACGCCAAAATTTCTGGGGTTTATCGCAGGTGCCATACATTATTAAGAATTCATGGCGGCTGTTGACTACAGGCCCACATACACTTACTGACAGGTCAACAAAAAAAGGGTTTTTCCAGAATAACTAAAAAAAGGGGGGAAAAAGGTGTAAATCATTCCCTTTTAAACTTTATTGACCGCACTTCAAGTGTTTTTGCAAGCAATTTAATACTTTAAGCTTTTTTCGCCCACTACTACTTTTACTTGAAATATTAAATAGTACTTGGAAGAAGGAAATTACAGACTTCCGAAACGAACATAACGAACAAATTTGAATTTTCTTAACACTTTCTTTTCAACAGCTTAATGCTATGCCTTTCTCTATGCATTGTATAATATTCATGCATAATTCAACCACTCTTGGTTTTACTTGGAATGCTGGATTAAACCTCTAAAGATGAAGAAAAATGCTTAAGACTTGCACACACAAATTGTGGATTGCTTTCATTTTTGGAGGAAAATAATTACAAGTAATGCTTCATACCGCAAGCTGTCTGGGTTTCGCATTCTTCTTCGATTTATGTACTAAGACACCGCATTATCAACAATGGGGAAAGTCTCTTTATGCTTCCAACCTCAAAGAAAAAAGAAAGAGTTTGATACATTTATTTCTTTATTCCATCTAAGATTAACACCCGTGCTTCCTAATACTTGGATTATATTCTAATGGGGAAAATTAAGCACTATTGTACTATTGAAAACCATACATAAAGACATGTTAATCCTACTGTTTTGGAAAGATATTTAAGCAGAACTGTTTGCGTCGTAGAAATTGTCGTCTTTCATCTCACTTTCATAATGTGTACTTTCAACAGCTTATTCGCTGATTATCTATGTAATCACTAAGCCGTTACAAAGTCGATGTCCATATATTGGGGATTGTTATACTTTTTGTGGCGATATTTCGTAACAATTTACATTTATCCAGTTAGAGGGGGATTCAGGATTCGTCGACTTGGGGAGGCAAATCTGGTCTTAAGACAAATGCTGTAAGAGAAAATGCATTATCACTTTCCTAAGAGCTGTGGCCAACTTCAATGAGTGCGACTATGATTTTGGTTCAGCGAAAAGTCATTCTCAGTTTCATTTGATTTAAAGAAAAGTAAGCGACCACATGGTCTATCCTAATACTTTCAATCGATATACCCGAAATGTGAATGTGAACTGAGGTTCTTCTAAAAAGCTAGATTCCAAAAGCAAGGGCATCGAAATGACAACATTTCGCGAAGCCTTTTCTTCCTCTTTGTTTTGAAAAAAGACCACAAGAATTATTTAAAAACTACAACAAGCAAACAAACATTTTCCCATCCGAAAGTGTGTAGTTCCTTCCTTCATTAATGGAATAGGGATCGATTCGTTGGCACCCGGACTCCTCAACACCTTGGCAGTTTCGAACTGGGACATCGGACCAAATTTGCTGTCACACCCTGGGATGAAGACAATTATAATGAAGAAGAAATCTAGAGAGAGAAATGAAAACAGTCTGTCTGGGTATGACGAGACTGGTCGCATATCCTCTGTATGGTTCGCCTCTTACTTAAACAGGAAGGAAGGGCTTCATATCACCCTGGGGAAGTTCATACATAGAGTAAAAAAATACGAACATGAACTTTCCATTTCCAACGTCTTGTTTCAAAATGATCTTTGTGTTCATTGGGACATTTTCTGTCCACACTGTCTGGAACAAAATACTTATTAGGTAAAGGATTCATCGATATCCCGAAACTTAGCGTCTGTAAAGAGAACGAGCCAGACATTTAGACAAAACTAAACAAGCAAGGAACTGTCGATCTTATTTCTTCTACCAAAAAAAAATCATAGTAAAATCTAATAAACACTATTGGCTTTAAAAGCGTTCAAAAGCGATTATCGGGCTTTATCTTTTTTGAAACGAAAATTAATTAATAATGGTCAAACTGAGCCACGGGAATTTTTTTTCATCCCTAGATCTGATAGGCTATTTTATGATTGTATGCATTAAGAAAGGATGAATATGCATGGGTAATAGGCACATCTCTGCATCAAAGTTGTAAAAGAATAATATCATTATGACAGATGGTAATTTTCTTTGAACATGTAGATGATCCTCACATTCTGTTTAAAGATATTTAAGTGTTCTTAAAAGCATTGCTAAATTCCATATATGATTTGATATGTATATAGCAACAATTTCTTCATTTCCTTCAATTTATTCTACAAATTAGAATTACAGTTCAGATTCTGTAAAATAATTCAGGATTGTATTTCCCGTTTCATGGACATATCTCTAGACATGTTGGATTATTATTTTCTCTGTCGATCGGCTGCTTGCACACACACAAAAAAAACTTTCAAAAAAAAAAGCACCGTCAATATGTTGCTGCTTATGTTAAACCTAATGTGGGATATGGAAATTATACTTTTACTTTCGACAAGGAGACATGCACTTAACAGCTGTCTGTCTTGCTCACATCGGGGAGGTGTGAGTTGAACTCCAGTGAGACAGTGAAGACGTGCATTGGGATTATGACTCACAATAAAGAAGTGTTTTGGATAAAGTTCGAACGTAATAAAAACTTTTAGACTGTCCGTCTAGTTTAATTTCGGTTTTAAAGCACGAAATCTTGCTTTCTAAATATCCAGAGGGGTCCAGCCGTGAAGTACACCACCACTAGTGCGGAAACAGGTCTAAATGACCCATAATATTGAGTTGGTCATTAGGAAGTGACCCTACCGGTTCATGCATTTCAGTCCTAGGTTGGTATTGTGATAGTTGTTTAGAAAGTGCTCC
Organism: Strongylocentrotus droebachiensis; assembly: GCA_035222895.1. NCBI lineage: Eukaryota > Metazoa > Echinodermata > Echinoidea > Camarodonta > Strongylocentrotidae > Strongylocentrotus > Strongylocentrotus droebachiensis. The sequence goes on from JAVYIG010000991.1 coordinate 19,345, forward strand.
TTGTTTGTTGCCGGAGGAGAAAGCTGAAAGAGGTCATGAGGAGGAGGAGGAAAAATAACAATGTGCGTTAAGGGTGGGGTACGGGAATGAGAGGGAAAGAAAGGATGTTGGGTCGATTCGGACTTTTGGAGTGGGCGAGGGTGAACTCTTACTCTAGATAACAGGTTAGAGTACGATTTTAACTTCTGACTGTTTTATAACCTTTATCAGGGTATGCATATAGGGTTAACACCTTCACCTCCATGGATCCTCCAAAAGGGAGATAGAGAGAGAGAGAGAGTGTGTGAGGGAGAACGAGCGAGAGATGGGGAAGTGGGAAAAGAAGTGAAAACAATTTTGGTTAAGGAAATGCACGATAAAGAATATTAAGGTATCAAAATTAGCAACAAAAAATGTGAGCTCTCGAGACAAAAAGTATGTGACTAATTTGTCAACAACTTCTCTCAAATTAAGTAAGAACAAATACTGTAGTACATGTATAAATATCACGTTGGTACACGGGTTCGGATACAAAAAGAGAGGCAAGAAAGTAAGGACGATTTTTATTGTCCCCCTTTTTTTTTGTAAATCGGTTATCTACTGAAACAGAGTATCGTAAGAAATAAATAACAGTTGCTAAAATTAACAAATTAGCCTCCGGATAAACCACTCACACTTCTTCCTCGTGTTTCTTTGTTATCTTCTTTCATCAGAAATATTCTTTCAACAAAAGACAACCTGATGCCAAAAGCTTCTGGGCCCGGCAATGTAACCTTTGTTAATATTGACATAAGCCTGTTTTAAGATTTGAGGTGTCACGTGACACGGAGGGCATCACGTGTTTGTAATTACTTGTTAATTGGCATCGCTTACCCGCCATACAGCTCCGCCCGTGCTCTGTTTTTATACAGGTAACTTTTAAAAAGGAAATCCATGATTATCGTCTCCATTCCTCACTCCACTTTTAACAAGCCCTGCTGGGAGGCAAATGTTTTTTATTCTTAAATGAAGCCCGTGTCCGTATATTTTGTCGCGAATCAATAGACGCCGTAGCGTTCATACGAAACGAATTCGACATGTCGGGCGGCATTGACCTTCTCCGTCTACTTGACTTGGCCAACGGCTTAATGAAATAGGGCGTCTAGGATATCAGCCAATGTGCATTACACCCACCTCCCGGGCAATTCCTAAACTCATTTCCAAAACATTCATTAAAATGCGAGGTGGAGAAGTCCTTGTATTAAACAGACTCGGGCTGATGTTGCGATCGAATGCAGCTACTGTAGCTACAACTCAAGGTCATCACTTCTCAACTTCATCCCTAACCGTTGGCGGTAGTATGCACACGCACGCACACCCCTCTCCCACACACACACACACACACACCATCCATTTTATTTTTATTCCATACACATGCTCTATAAGACTACATTTCCTCCCAATAATGTCGTGTAGGAACCCTATATTATGTATGTGTGTCTGTGTGCTTGTCTGTCTATCTATCTGTCTGTCTGTTTTAATGATCTATCATCGATTCTATCAGTCGGTCTTTATTTGACGTCATACAAGTAGTCAGTACTCGTATTCATGAGATGCGGGAAACCCTTAATCAGGACAAAATTATGTTGCATGATTATAACAACTATAGGCTTTGAGCATGTTTTTGTAAATGCGCTATTTAAATATCAATATGTATGTATGTAATGTGTGTGATATGTATCGTGTGATCTTAACGCATTTACATTCTATTTTATTCATACAAATAATATAAAGCTTTATGTAAATATTTTAAAAAAATGTCCTTCAAAGTTTTTCTGTGATGTTATAATCGTATGAACTTTCGGTTCCTGCATTTGAATGTCAAACCGTCCGATAACAATTCTGACTAAAGTTCAGTTATTGTGTTGTTGGGAGCTGTTTTGTTTAGGCTTATGAAATGTTGAAATATTAATGAAATGTGATCTCACAACAGAATCTTATCATTCGTTTTATTCCCAGGCACTGGTCGGTTATGGTGTTCCCACGGTGATGAGATGTACCTTAATGCAATGGTTCAAAGAAGTCGGATTTTCAACCTTATATGGAGCACTTTTACTTAAAACATGGAGGTGAGTCAGTCGTAGAGGGCGTGACATTTGGTAATCAACGAAACACGGATAGTGCAGTATTATGTGAATGGCAGAATTGTTGAAGACAAATAAACTCGATCCGTAACGCTATGTCGGCTGTGTATTATGTTATTAGTTAATTGCTTCAGAGCATGTGCCAGCCATTTGTATTAATTAGAATATCATGCTAATGTTACGAATATGCAAATTATATGATTCGGAATACGCTAATTCCAAGGGGTTGATTGGGTGGACAATATAATAAACCACGGATGATCGAATCAAAGGTAACACATCGTCTTGATTTCTTATTGTATTAATTTAATTCTAAGTTGTGGAAGGGAACAATGTAAGGTAATTGCCCCGACCCAACATTCATAAAAAGTACAATCTTCTATGCATGACATTAGGTTTACGTAAATAAACCTACTTTAATACTTAGTGAAAGTTAAAGGCTCTTTTGATACTACAACTCCTAATGATGTTACTACTATGTGTACGTTGATCGTTAATCTCATCAATAAATAGTCTTTCGGTTCGTTATCCCTACTTTGAAATAAAATACACTCTACAACAGACTTAACGGCTCCTGCTTTTACAATCAACGCTGTAGTGGTGATCTTGTCATTGCTCCCAGGCTATTATCACAATTGCTGCTATCATGTGTTTGTTTTTCATTCCATTTTTACTTAATTAACAAAATGTTTTTTTCAAGCTCGCTAACGCTTTTTTTGTAGTCTGCCAAAATAAGATGTTTCTTTCGTGCATTGAAAAAAAAAATTATCAGGAAACTTTCAGAAAATTGAAAAAAATCCGGGCGTATCATTCGACAACCAAAACCACACTTCAAGAAAAAAAGAAAGAAAACAATCCTTCCTCTTTTAGTCCTCTTATATGGAATCAATCTGTCTGATTACCTCGTCGGTTTTAATAAGTAGATGTTATCCCGCGGCGTACGTATCATGATCTGTACAAATATATCACACTTCTAAAAGCAAGGAAGAAAGATTGCGTTAGACATCTGCTAAGTGACCTTCCGTCTTAATTTCTAAACGCTATATCTTAAAATCATCTTGCTATCTGGAAGCCATTTTGGGACGACGAGTCCGTGTAATAAAAGTCGGAATTGGCTTTCCATTAACCGCTCCCAAGGGCATGGGGGATCTAGACGGTGGAAAATACAGAGACGAGCCGAGCTCATTAAAATAGATAGTTTAAACTTTCTTATCTCGGCCCTCGAGATTCAACACAAATATGGTTCGACGCATGTCATAAATCTTTCGTTTCTGCATAATTAGCAATAAAAAGAATTCCGAACAAATTTCGTATGACAGCATGATACACGCCTCTAGAATGAAAATAATATAATTAATTAGTACAATGTTGTTTTGAGTTGCGAGTCTGTACGAATAAATACATCGTCGCTTCTATCTTGATGATTCTTTCTGTAATTCTGTAGTCTACAATAATATTTTTCCGTATTAAACATTTTGAAGAAAGTTATTTGGTCACAGAGGGACCGCACAAGTGAAATTGATATGCCTAAACACCATATTCAAAGACCATCGAGATTACGATCACTGCATTGTTAGTTGTTTTAGAACATGATATTTAAAGACGTAAAAGATTGAGAGCCATATTCAGAGCCAGATAGATATCAAATAGCCATTTCCGCTCTTTTGTTCATGATACAATCTTTAAAGACATGAACATATTGGAGCTTCAATGTATACGAGCAGATTTGATGCAATGCAAGTTCTTCAAAAATAATCCAAATTACTCTGGGTTATTTTTTTTTGTATTCTAATTTGGCTTGTACACAGCGTCAAATCGCTTTTGATAGCAAGCTAAGTAAACATTGAACTAATGATTTACATTGGGCAACATCTATGATGTCTTTAGAATGTTTAAAATCTGGTGCTGCTAAACTACTTGAAATATTAATATGGTTATTGAGAGTAGCCGAATTGGTCATTATATTATTTTTTTGATGTAGGAATGAAAAATTTAACCGCAGTAAAATCATTTTAGAATCGATTGTCAAAATTGAGGAGGAATTTCATAGAAATGTCAACGATAAATTACCATAACCAATGTAATCGTGCTTATGTTTTTCATCATGTATTTGAAAGAAAAAAATATTGTCTTCATCCTTCGACCATTCAACTGACGGATATAATACTTCGCAAAGGGGAAGGGGAGAAATATCATACGGTTTGGAAAAAGTTTGGAAGTAGTTCGAATGGTACTTTATGCAATCTCGAATCAATACATGAACTTGACTTGACACTATAGTCCATATATGGTTTCTAAGAAATTCGCTTTCCTCCACACGATATGTGTTTCGATTTTCGAGAGCATTGTGACGTATTATGACGTCATCTTTGTGTTGTCCAACGAAATAGGAATGGCGGGAGAATTCCAATCAATTTTTGACGTTATTAATCGTGTCCTTCATCTCTTGTCATAATGATAATATTGATTATTCAGGAGAGCTGCAAAAATACCATGGTATAGTGCTTACAAAAAAGAAAATCACAGAATTCGAAGATTAATATGAAATACATCACCTCATTAAAAATAAGTACGTCATATATTATATGAATGAGGTAATAAAAATGATTTAAGGGCTCCACTGATGTTATATGAAATAACAGACTGTGAAATTTGTTGTGTTCCCTAACTCTTTAAAGTAGTATAAACATCCGTGTTATTGACACTTTTTTTCTTCTAAATTCCATATCATTTGGAATTCTAAAATCCGAATTCTAGAGTTAACACTTTGAACATGTTGGATCCAGCTATATGAAAGTTGAATGTAGCATATTAAAAGTATTAAGCTGATATTTTGAAAGAGTTTTCAATCCTCAGCCCATCTAAATTTTACGATTCAATTTTTTAATCGCACGAGTTAGTTTGTTTTTGAAAAGTCTGATTATTGTGATTTTTAGTCACTGAAATTGTTTTATCCGTATCCCACTAATAGAGCGACAGGGTAGGCGGAGTAAATCGGTTTATTTATTGATAAAGTTTGAACGATTTATACGGGCATTTGCTCTACAATAACGCTCCAAAATCTAAACTACTTTTGCGAAAGTTCGTAATGGATACCCATATGACGCCATGTGGATTGTCGTAGAGTAGGGAAATTAATGTCTGACGACTTTGTCTTTGAGAGTTTTCCTTTCCGTAAAAATCAATGTAGAAAGACATAAATCTCTATGAACACTATCCAAAAGAAGTGATCAAGAGCCTTGTATTATGATATTGTGCCGGTATCCCTACCGGCTTCTTTTCGTTTGGTTAACATTATCTACGTACATTTGTTTATGTGTGTTTTTTCATGGATGCTTTCGAATGATCACGAAGGCTTAGTCCGTGTATTGCTGATATAACTAATACGTCGCAATTTGTCGTCATTATTTTGTAGTCGAATCTAAATCAGCGGCAAAATTCATGTAATTCTTGTTAAAGGGTTAAACAAATCGATGATGAAACGGAAGAAATAATGTACAGAAAAAGAAATGTATTTCACACGTATGTATATCGATTTATCAATTTTATCTAAGACTGTGTAAAACGAATTTTGCAATTTAAAAGAGCAGATGATAATATATTTCTTTAAGAAAGAGGACTGTTTTAAAGATCCACCTCCAAATTTAAGCATTTGAAATAATTTCTCCTTTTCTCTCTTCCATCCTCATGCGTACAGGATATCCGTTGTATTCCGGGTTCGATCAGCGGCGCGAGTCCGGATAACCGACATGGACCTGATAAAGCGGTTGGGTCTTATCATCGCTGTATCACTCTTTTATCTAATAGTCAGAACGGTGGTGTCTCCCCCAACGGTGGAGATTGGCAAATCACTACATGACCTAAAGGCATACCAATGTTCGTACGATTGGTGGGACTATGCAGCAAATATCGGTAGGTACTTTGATGTTAATTGTTTATAAGTTTCTTAATTTATCTATGTTGAGAGTGATATGGGCTGCAAAATGTCGTCCATGATCATTCGTTCATAGCATACATGAACATCGTCATTTTCATACTTATAGCCTAGAAGGTGGGATGGCTTCGGGACTAGAGCAGTGGTCTCTGAAGCAAAAGGTTCCAAGTTCAAAATTAAGTCGCAATACATATCGCTTCTTACAGGCATCGTTTAACAATGTTAAATCTGAGATGCATGGCCCTATGTGTCATCAGTTTCTGTGGTATGGTGTGAAACCCTAAAAAAATTGCGATTCAAAAATGATCATGAAGTGCCTCAAAAAAGTAAAAATATTTGAGTGACCGGTTTTACCTTACTCATTTTCCCCAATAGCCTGTAGTTTTTTTAAATGAAATTTCGATTTCCAATCACAAATATCTTGATAATCAGACAGGGGATCGGGATTCTTGACTGACCTAAAGGTTTATAACTATGATCGCAGCATGAGCTAATCCATTATTTTGTTTCAGAATCTGAGGCAATGTTACCGAGTCACTTTAACAATCGGTCGTGTAGTACCTAGGAGTAGATGGGGCAAGACACCCACATTTTTTTTTTTAAACGTTGTAAATGTCGGTATAATCCCCTACAAATTTCGGTTGACACAATCGCAAAGACTTTCGAAATATCAACATAAGTCAATTATAGCCTTGTTCATCGTTTATTAAAACTTGGGAAAACTACATCTATGTAAATCCGAGCATGATTTCTACAGAATTGACCATTGACTATCGGAGTTGAGTTGATTTTCGATCGTCGTGTTCTATGGATTAGCTATTTAGAAGTCAGAACACAGCTGTTGTGTGTGAACATAGATAGCTCTTGTGTGTGAGTACATACAAGGCAACAAGTGAGTTAAACTTGTTCAAGAGATTCTGGTTGATCTTGATCGATCGATGCTTTGCCTCGGATCGTGACCAATTTTTTTTTCTTTTATTCTTCTACCTTGCGCAAGGCGGGAGAGAAAAACCCAGTGTCAGATCTCTGACTTTACGATGCGATAGTGCAAAAATCGTGATAAGATCTTGGAAAAACAACAACTTGAGGCTGTTTCAAATCTCACATGTCGACTGCTGCAGGTCATGGAACAAGATCGAAATGAGGTTTTCTTTCTTCTTTTGAATGTCAAGATATGTAGGTTTGTACATTAAAGAAAAGGCGACGGTCTTCTCTCTTATTTTCACCCTAATCCAGGCATCTATTATTTAGAGTGCAGTAGTTATTATAGTTCTTTGGCTGATTATGCGCGTTCATTTTTATGAAATCACGGATGACTTAATGCCATTTCGATTGTCTGGTTTTTTTTTCGTTCAACATAAGGTACAGAGGTGTGATTGTAGATATAGATGTAAGAGATGTTATTCCGAGTACGATTAAATAGATGTTTATTATACATTATCTGGCATTCACTCATTTCGTTCCCTTTGAAGGATTGCTCGCAAAGGAAATCCACATTTATAACCTTTAAATTATTTATTGCTTCCAAATCCAAATACAATTTCACCAGCTCATTAGAAACATAAATGGTTGCAAAAAACCTTTTGGCATGTTTTAAATCCAAAATCCTTCCGTTTCATAAATAAGTCAAGCATTTTCATAACTCCTTTGATAGTTTTTAAAGCTGTGGTGGACACTTCTGATGGAAATGAAACACGCACTACATGAAAGGGTGGAAAGAAAAGATAGGTTGGTATGTTGTCTAGTTATATCGTAGTAAGACAAATTTATTTAGTCTTTGTTTACTGAATTAAGGGGACTTTTGTATATCAATGCTTCACTCATTGTTTCTTAATTCTATCACATTATCACATATCATGAAATAATATTATTTAGATTCGTTAACGTATCAAATTTCGAAAACCGAATCTCGCACCAGTTTTTTCTCCTCTTAATGAACCATATCTTAGCTTCTTAAAACCAAGTTGCATAGTATATTGACAGCTCGTATACACTATCATCAATACATGAAACATGTAACAGGAAGAAGAAGAAAATATTGCAAAAATGCTTTTCAATCCAAAATAACAGCGTCATAACCCAGTCATATCGAAAGGACTGACACCAGATTAGAAATAGACGGATCAAACGTTTACATAACCTTGATTGGACAGGATTTTGTCGGTTTGGAGTCAGTTCGGTGAAGTGAGAGGGATATCCACCACGCAGCCTTGAAATGATGACCCCCTTAATCTTATCCAATCATTTTATTCATATCATAAATGATTCATATCATCCAGAAGTAAAGAATGGGCGTACAAATTCAGTACGAAGCATTAGCAATCATTGATTCGTGAAAACCTCAAATCCAGACCGTCTGAAATACATCGAGTTTAACGCTAGAAGATAATTGAGGGTAAAGATGAAGGGATGCTGCATAAACAGGGATGATTCTAATAAGATTGGGAAAGGTAATAAACCGAGTGATATGCGGAGTGTAGGGTATGTTGCCGGACAGGGAGTGAGACGTCATGGATATCATACTGCGCCAGCTTTCTTTTGCCCTGAAAAGAATCTTAAACGGAGATATCTTGAGTAAACGTTTTCTCTCTTTTCTCTCTCTCTCTCTTTTCAAACTTCTGTGGTCTCAGAACATAATTCATATATTATTTAAGAAACCATCCCATATGATATTCATGTGTGTGTCTCTCTCTCTCTCTCTGACGTTTTATTTCCCTACCTCTCTAATTATATTGAATATCACGACTCCTCTTTCTCTCTCTCTCTCTTTATTCCTCTTCTCAAACCCCTCAATACATCCACTCAACCCTTCTTTCTGTCATATTCTTACTTCGTATTATTTAACCCCATTTTGTCGTTCTTTCCAGCTTTGTTGCGCGATCCTTTCCCCCTTTTTTACTACACCCCCCCCCCCCCCCCCCCGTAGAATATTTCTAATTTCATTGTGTAAACCATTCAAGGATTTCGGTGCCGCCAAAATGGTGTTATTTTCAGCGTTTTGCCCCCATCATTTTGGATGCGGAAACAGAGTTTGGCTTCAGGCAACTCAACGTTCAAGTTTCTTTTCCTTTCATCGGCGTATGATTACCTTGGTTCTTTTGATCAAACCCGATGAGCCATCTCCTCAAAATGGGACGAGATTGGAGATGAGGACAAATTAATCAGCGAGAGTTCCTCCTTTTTATTTTATCTTGACGGATCTAGCAACCCTATCAGGGGTGTTGCCTGTTATTCAATCACAAGCCGAATACTGTTCGATCAGTATCGGGTGACAGTCGCAGGGAAAAAGTAGAAGGAAGCGAACTTGAGGAATTAAAGCAGCAATCTAGCATTCTAATCTCTTTTGTCAATGCCTAAAGAATGACCCGACGTATCTCCCTTTCACCAAAGCGATAGCAAATTTAGGCAAATCGTGCCGCTAACTAGGGTACACATCCCTAACCCATTCGAATCAGCGTGTACAATCGCACGACGGAATTGTGGCGTATCTCTTTTCGCGGCTGGGAGCTAGAAGATCACTTATCAAGTAATCTGATGCAATTAAAAATTTCAGATCTAACGAAAGGGTTGTTCACTCTTTTTGAGGGGTTTGAATCCAATCCAATACGATAGAGTCTCTTTTACGTAGTTTGGGTGAAAGTTTTTTTTAAACACTACATTTCTGTGAGGATATTGGAATTGGGAGGAAAAAGATTTTCGCCTGCGCAAGCTTAAAGACTTTTTGCGGATTAATATGGCGGGGGAAAGTGATGCGCTAATTTCCGGCGAGTCGCGACTCCGTGGATCTGGTGTGGTATGGTCATGATGATTAATATAGAGCCAAAACCACACGCGCGTTATTAATGAAGAAATAAGCGCGGGAGACCATGGATGAGCTTTTGAGGGTAAGCTTGTTACCAGAAATCATATTAGGCATATCATCTTGGGCGAGCCTGTGTCGGCATTTGAGGGAGGAAAAGTCAATAGTGGCGAGGACAGGAAGGGGAGAGAGCGAGGAAAACTGTGGTTTGAGAGTGAAATAAAAGAAAATAGGAGACACGATAGAATGTGTGAGAAAAAGAGGGATGCAGGGAGATAGAAAAGGAGAAAGAGAGAGTGGGCGACAGATCCACCGACCCACCAACAGACGGGGTAAAGGATATATGAATACGAGTAAAAAAAATATATAAAAAATAAAAAAGAGAGTGTACGAGAGACGCAAAGAGGATAGAAAGAGAGAGAACGGATAGATTGGGAGAAGAGCGAGAAGAAAAATAATGAGGAATATAAGAGACCAAGGGCAAGAGCACCAATGACGAAAACAGATTGCTTACTATGAAGGCGGTACAATTATAGGTGATAAATTCTACTTTACACCGATAGAAGAAAAAACATGATAGAAAAGAAATTGATCAGATCATTTACGACAGCTAATTTACGCAGATTTTGCCAAACCCAGATGGTCTAGCATCTGCGTGAAAAAAGCCTCCGCGGCTTGTCATTGAGGTTAACATGTTAAGCCTTAGATTTTTGTAATACATAATATAGACTTAGCTCGGTATATCACAATCTAATTATATCATCTTGATCAAAATCAAGTAGATACAAACTATTTAGGAGGTTCATTATTTTTTCCCGAATATTTCGTGGAATAATTTGTATTGATTATGTAAGAAGGGAACTTAGATACATCAAAAGTGTTTACAGAATGAACTGCAGTGGCGGGTCCAGGAATTTTTGACGGGGGGGGGGGGCAAAAGTATGTGTCCAAGATAACTAATATATATATATATAATTGATATATAATATATACGCCCTCCTCACCTTAGTCGAATGGGAACGGCAATGGCAATGGAGACATTTGCTACTGCCACAATTGCTCAACGCTTTATTTAGTCTTAACTCAAACCCTGGATGCGATTGGGGATAGGGTTAGATTTGGGGTTGGGGTTTGGGTAAGGTATAGGGTTGGGGTTAGGCTTAGAAATAGTGTTTGGTCAAAGGTTGAAGTTAAGAATTCGGTCAGTGTAGCAAGTGTCGTGCAAGAAAAACTAAACTAATCTAAAAGCACCACGAAAAGAAAACAAGATGATACGACCCCCCCCCCCCCTAATCTCCTCCAAAACCCTTTCTCCTCACTCTTACTATTGCCTTTTCCTCTCGCATTCCATCCACACAATAAAGCACAACATCCGTGTCCCTTCAATGACCTGATCCAGGCTACGCCACTGTCGGCAGGTATGGGAAACGATCGACAATAGCAAATCCTGGGTACCTTCCCTCAGTAATCCATCATTCTTGTTTACCTTGTTAAGGTGTCGTAGTCGAGTGGATGACAAAAACACCTGACAGGATTATGTGAAAGTCGTGGACTCGGGCCGGGGTAAAGGAGTGATGCATGCATTTGCCACTCTCCACCCAGGTGAAATAGAAGTGAACCTAGGAGAATTACCAAGATATCAACTACTTTTGAAAAATCAACCTAAGTCAATTCCTAAAGCCTTTTGTGCGTCACCTATTAAAATGTGCGAACACGGCTATGATGTGTTACGGAATCCGAAAATAATTTTTGATAGACATACAATTCAGGTATCAAAATTAACTTTGAATTACTTTTCGTATTATAGTTTGCGATCGTGTGGAATGGATTTAGATTTAGGGGACATTGATATCCTTTTTACCAAATCAACCATGTAGCTACAATTTACACGATGAACGGATATTCAGCCAGGATTTGAATACTAGAAGTCTTATTTGAAACCTTTGTTTTTCCTTGCAATTTTTTAGATTTTGTGGATAATGCCTCCCCCCCCCCCCCCCCCCCCCCCCCCCCCCCCCTCTCCACTTGAAATTCGTTTTTTCTGTTATTGGGAGACCGGTCGAAAATTGTGGAACGACACTTCTTAATTTATTTTAAATTATTGAATGGCTCCGAAAGAAATAGTTCCCCTCGCTGTTGTCCACTGATATGTGCTTTCATTTTATACAAGCTGTTTAGTGAGCCAGATTAGTTCAGATTGAAATTTACAACATGTCCATTTCGAAATCTCTTTTTAGACTTCTCGTTACCATGGCGTTGTCAAGGGAGTAGTTGATTCGACGATTAATTTCTGTTTCGTGGAACTCTGAAATTAGGAATTAGTGGGAACTTTAAGCGTCCACTGGGTATTAAAATTGCATCCAATGGTGTGAAAAGGTACTTTAGTACTGAGTGGTCTGCTGTAGCGCTATCAGCATAACCCACATTGTTTATGTTGGCGGGTAGCGATGAAGAGGGTGGGGGGCTGAAGGGCGGTGCCTTATCCAATGTGTCGACAGACTGTATAGCAATATGTGCTCGCCTTTTCCGACAGAACATTTATGTGCCGACAAAGTGTTCAACTTTCCGACAAAAACTCAGATTTTCCATATGGCATGTGTGTGTCATGCGTGGGTGTTTGTGCGCGCGCACGTGCGTGTGCGTGCATGTGTGTTTGTTTTTGTGTGTGGGGGTGATTGGGGGTGGTATTTGTATGTGTATGGGAGGAGGAGTAAGTGTCCCCCGGTCCCCGTCCCTTGTGGCTTCGCTTATGCTTAACGTTCCAGTGTTTAAGGTGTTTACATCAAAAGCTGAGAATGCAGATCTATTCTTCTTAAGACAACACGATTGCAGATGAGCCCCTCAGTGGTGTTTATCCTAATGGTCACGTGACTGTCCCATATTGATTCCACAATCCACTGCATTTTCAGTCCAATATATGTCTTAATATTTCCCTATCTTGCGATAAATGCGAGGCAAAGGGCCACTTTTTCCCCCACAGTTTGAAAGGCACAGCTGTGGTGAAACGTTGAAATGTTTTGCTTTTTGTTTCGTCTACCCTTAGATTCAAAGGCGCACAGCCATGATCAATTGATTAAAATTAAGAAAAATTATTAACATTCGTTGTTCTTAAGATCTATTCGTTTTGCCATTATAGGTTCAAATGCGTTACTAAGATGATTCGTCGAAAATTGAAGAAAAACAATTTGTGTTCTTTGTTGCAAAAAATGTGTTTGTACCTTATATTCAAACGCACATATAACTAAGATAAGACATAGAAATCGTAGAAAAAACAATAATAAGTTCTTTGTTGTTGAATTTGTTATGCTCAAACTTAGATTCAAAGGCGCTTAGCTAAAAGGGCTCGTTTAAAAGAACAACAAGCTATTTATATTTCTCGTTGTTGAAATATATTTTGTCTTCCCTTAAACCAATTAGATTCAAGTCCATGACCATGACCAACACTATGTACAACACTTACTGTCAAAAATGTTTTTGATTCGCGGTATAGTTTTTCAATAAATTTGAGCGAAAATAACTTGCTGCAACACTTGATACGTTGCCGATGGTGTGTTAGTATATGCGGAGTCTATTACACCTCAATAGTTTGGAATGTGATACTGTCTTGAAAGGAAATTTAATGTTCGTATAACTAGAAGAACCGCTGGAGGAATTTTGTTGTCTGCTTTTGATTTGGCATGTAATATAAAGTTCATTTTAAGAGCCGTTGTGTAAAGAGGGTCGTGTGTGAAACGAGGCATCAGTATATATAACCGAGTAATTCTGCGGAATAGCGACATTTATTACGTAGAAAATCAGAAGTCATCATAAATAAACTTATCATTATTTCAGGTTAATTAATGAAGGCTGATATAATTAAAAAGCGAACTCGCTCGCTCCTGACTGTGACAACAAAACATTTCAGCTCATATTACAAGGAAATAATTACAACCTTCTCCGATGGCGCCTTTTAAAATCATATCACCCCGCTGTGCCGCAACACGAGTGCCACAGACATCGAATCCTCACAAGAAGCCGTGACACCCCTGCTGGAAAGAAAACACTCATTCACACTCATTCACATTGTGCTCCATAATGTTAACTTGGGGCGTTTTTACATTGTGGTCGATTCGTTTCACACTGTGGTTCACAGTGTGGATAACCGGAAAAGGAAAGAACACACTCATTCACACTCATTCACAGTGTGAATCACAGTTTGCTCCACAATGTTAAATTTGGGCGTTTTCACATTGTGCTCGATTCGTTTCACACTGTGGTTCACAGTGTGGATAACCGGAAAAAGGAAAGAACACACTCATTCACACTCATTCACACTGTGTTTCACACTGTGTTCACAGTGTGTACTGTGATTTCACACTGTGATTCACACTGTGAATGAGTGTAAATGAGTGTGTTCTTTCCAGCATGGACATCCTCCTAAAAAGAAGAAGAGCACAAGAGGTTTGGATGGATCAGGACTCAGTCAGCTCCTTTAAGCTGGATCCCGTGAGTTTAATAAACCAATATACATGTATGCTCCTTCAAGTGAACAGTAAACGAATTAAATACTTCCTGAATTCCTCTGATATTTTGAAGGCTTATGGGCAAACACGGATGTTGTTGGTGATGAGCAGGCCCGGTGCGAAGGGAGGGGAGGGGGCTTGATCACAACCCCCTTTAAAGTGAGGCGGGGTCCCAAGTTTAATAAACCTATATACATGTATGCTCCTTCATCAGCTTAGGTGAACAGTCAAACGAATTAAATACTTCTTGAATTCCGCCAATAATTTTGACGGCTGATGGGCAAACACGGATATTGGCGGTGGGGAACAGGCCCTGTGCGAAGGGAGGGGCGGGGGTCTTATCACAACCCCCTTTAGAGTGAGACGGGGTCCCAAGAAAGGTTTTAGATTAGGAGGACCTGTTGCTTGGTATTACTAGCTATGTTTGCAACTTGCCCCTGCATTAAGCCATGCGGTATTTAGTGCACGTTTCATTAAATTTCATATTCCCCATCACTTCTTCTCAATCATAGGATACGGCTCTTTCATAGTGACCTCATCGTTTGACTAGAATCGACAATTTCTTCATTATTTGGCACTCAAGCAGCAGCACGTAAATACACCATCGGTGGTATGAACTTTCCGTGAAAGAAGAAGAAGTACTGAATATATAGGTTCCTGTATTTAATCACTTACAAATAAATTGTCCGCTTTCGTTGAATTTCAAATGTCGTTAACCGGTTTTGTTTTATTTGGGGGGTCATTATTTCACTGAGTTTCCCCCATCCATTGAGCATCAAGGTTCAAATGTCATTATATTTTGAGCATTGGGCTTGAAGGTACCTTAAACTGCGGATGAAAGATTCTATCTAACCCTAATCTTTCTTTATCTCCACATCTTTCACCTACTTCTCTTTTTCTCGATGGTATAAGGCTAAGCCGGCGCCATGGCTTTCTTCTTTTCAATCCTATCCATCAACGGTATGAGGCAAACACGTCACAACTAATAGAGATTGCGCGCGAAAACGCTAACCTCAATTATCACATTATCAAAATATAGCTACTGTGCGCATCTGTTATCGCCTGCTACGATTACCTGTAAGGCGGCCTGTGGCTCAGTTACTGCTCTTTGTATTTGGGTAGATCTATACAGCAAACTAGGAGGAGATTCATGCATTGGTGTGAAAGACAGAGGGAGAGGGACGGAAGAGACGGGAGAGAGATGAAGGGGATTATAGAGAGAGAGAAAGAGAGAGAGAGAGAGGGAGAGAGGGGGAAGGGGAGAGAGAATGGTAGGGATGGAGGGATGAGAAAAAGGAGCACGGATATAAAGCAACTGAAAGAAAAGGGGTTAGGATTGGGAAAAGATAGAAATAGGTTACCGTAATGGATTAGAAAAGAGAGGCTAGAAAAGAGGCGAAAGATAAAGAGATGGAGGGATTGAGAAGGAGATAGCAAGGACATGTACAAGAGATAGAGAGAGATGTTGAAGATAAATAGAGAGGGGGAGCTAGAGGTTCAGAAATGATAGAGAGGGGGGTAAGCGATGGAGAAGGGGAGAGTTACAATATTATCGATGTACACAATAAAAAAAAATATCTTTGTCTTTAGTAGATATGAACTTAGCATCTACGACCATTATGATGATTACAAACGGATAAAATATGACGGTACTGAGAAGATTGAAGAGCACAACAAAGATAGATAACATGACGAATAGATAAGATAGATTATATATATATATATACATAATAGATAGATAGGAAGAAAGTACAAACAGCTACAACAGGCAGTGAGATATTTAAAAACAAAAGCGAATTGAGGTCTTCCAGGGAAAATTCAGAGAAAGTGAGTAGAATAATAAGATGAATGGTGGTGGTTATTTTACCTGACTGCTAAGAAAGCATAAAGCAACAAGACGGTCGACGGGCTTTAGGGTCTTCTCCGAGGGACCTGGTAATGAGGATTAATGCCTCACCAAAGGGCACTAGCACATCGCCTTGGTCTCGAACCCGGGTCACCGGATTACGAGACCACTACTCTACCGACTGAGCTATCGCGCCTCCCTAAAGGAATACTGGCTGAACAGGTAGGCGATGTAATAACAAAAATGGAGAAACAAGGACGAGCTCAGTGACAAATCACTGACTGTGTAAACAAGAATAATATCGATGCTTTTAATTAGCCTATTTCTACATTAAGAGACAATACATGGTGCAATTGACAGGTGATTCTTCAGTTTGTTTGGAGAGGAATCCCAATTGTGTGTCTTTACCCGAGATAAGGGAGAACAAAACTCTGTTACAGCTAGCTCAATGAATATTGATCCAGCAGGACGTCCGCGGGTGTAGCCCACCAAGTTTGCCTTTGCTTGGCCTAGGCTATTCTATTCCACTTTAAACGAGGGGGAAAACAGCGGTGTTTGACAGGCCACGCACTTCCATCCATCAGGATAACGTTTGCCCGGGCATGCCTCGATTTACGTGATACGGTGAACTCTTTACACAAGCTTTCTGACCCACGTTTTGCAGCGAAAATGTTGTACTTACCCCTTGTTGATCGGGACCGATACGCCACTTTTCTTACTCGTTACAATTATGTAGGGGACCCAAAAGTCTAAGGGGGCCGAAGCGGCAACGTCTAGTGTGAGAAAAAAGAAAAGTTGAGATTTGATTAGGGGTAACAAGCCCAAGTGTTCCTTCCATCATTGAAGCCTTGAAAGAGCTAGCAGGATTCCTGGGGAAATTTATTTGCGACCATGCTTCTCGCATTAATAATCTCCGGAAAATGCCCCCCCCCCCCTCTTTAAACAGTCCTTGATCCGCCCTTTTGCATGCACTTCTTTTTCAATCCTCTCCTGGTACCAGCATCACGTGCTACCCGGCTAAAGAGATAACATCGACACTAAAAGGAAGTTTAGATAATTATAGAATGGGTACGCCCCCACCCCTGTAAACCAACATCTTCTTGTTTCTTGAAATCGAATCGAATGTTTAAACATGAGATTCAATCGGATTCTAGTCTCATCGTCCAGAGATATCCCCATTTTGACAGCTCGAGGATTCGCTTCGTCAAAGCTTATTAAAGAGGATATTCGATGTTAATCAGAACATATTTCTGTTGCTGGAAATATTCTCTACATTTGATATGCTTGCATGTTGAAGAGTCTTTCAATTATTGGCTTGAATACAGATTACTCAGTATATGTATCATTTATAATTTATTTGAACTTTTGATAGATATATTTACAACAGGACATTGATTATTACTTATATAATTAAACACAAAAGAACCTTGATTTCTTTTTAACAAATTTGTTAAATGCCTATAATTCTACCGATCCAAAACCTATAAGAAAATAACCTAAGATCCCATTGTACTAAACAATGTTCAAAAACCTCTAAGAATAATATTTTCATTATTTCTCCCGAATTTTTAATCATTCCTTTAAACTTTAGATAAGTTCAAATATGACAAAGCAGAGCCTTGTGGAGATAAAGTCAAATATGACAAAACCGAGCCATGCTGAGATTGATTCAGTAAAAGTCAAAGTTCGTGAAGAAGACAGTATGTGCCTTCAAACGTGAAGACGCCACATGAGGCTGCCTTTTGGCTTTTTGCTGGATTGAGGTGGTGGTCAAACCTAGATAAATAAGACATTTGGCCTATAATGAAAGTATACAGGACATTATCGATAAGGGGTTTTCTTTTGTGATAATAAATAAAATATTACTCTTTGCTTTGACGACTAGACTGTATCGAGGTTTGTAAATTGAATATTTTACTTCTAAAAAGCAGATCACAAGAATGTGGATTTTTTTTGGTGCAAATGTTCCTATAGAAGTAGAGAGAAGAGGGTATCTAGACTATGAAGCACGGAATAACCTTATCATTTTTACATGCGTCCTACGTTTTTGTCTCCTCCTTCTGTATCATTAATACAACTGCCCTTTCATGTGGGAAATTATTTATGAAACACAATTAAAATGTAGGGGTGAATATATGTTTTCCATCGTAAACATTTTTGAATGACAATAAGTCCAAGAAAACTATTGTTCTTAATGCCTTTCTTTGGCCTAATAAAAATATCTTTGATTTTTTTTTTCTTTCTCGTAATGAGGAGAAATTGTCAAGATATCAGACAACGTTTAAGTGGAATCCTCCAATTGTATTTTGTTGAAAATGTACAATAAAGTTTAATAGAAAGGATCGAAGAAAGACGAGTGAATAGATCTAAATTTAGTTGCCCATTTCGAGCGGAGAAAGCGTGGTCCCGTATGCGTGTTATACTTTTCAATGAACAGTCAGGGTTAAAGTCAGGGTTACACCCTTTTGGAGGACATTCATTGTCCTCCGTTAACGGAATAAATTCTGCATAAGTGAACACGCCTAAACTTGAGACCTTAAAGGTACTATGTCCCTTTTTGCAGCCAACCTCAAATTCTGTAAAACTTTGCAGGAATTATGAATGTGTCATGTATGTCCTATCTGTGAAATTTAAACGTTAGCAGTGTCCTTATATTCAAATTATGCAAGGAAACCCGTTTACTTGCAAGACTTCACTGTCAGACACTATTGAGTGACTGACTGGCTTTTTTTCTTTTTTGGTAATAACATACCAAGAATTCTCAAGAATTAAGTCAAATAAAAAGAAAAATAAACGACCATGGATTACTCAAGGTATACTTAAATCAATATCTACCCGAATTCGTTTATATAAAATCTCACTTCGATCACCTACAAATGAAAATCAAAATAAATATAAAAAGTACCGTAATAAATTGACTTCAATTATTCGTTTATCACGCAAATTATACTATGGTAATAAAATTGAAAATAATAAAGATAATAATCAATCATTATGGCAAACGGTTAATGATATTTTGGGGAAGAAAAAGGATACTCCAAATAATATTGAATTTAATGATAATGGGCATCACATAGACCCAAATGATGTTGCTGAGGCATTCAATAAATACTTTACTAATATTGGACCAAATTTAGCTTCCAAAATAATCAATGAAAAGAATGATTTTTTCAAATACTTAAATAATAACGTTAATCAATCCTTATTTTTTAATCCAACAAATATTCAAGAGATTTTAGAAATTGTTCGTTCATTAAAAAGCAGTAAATCTAGTGGCTACGATGAGCTAAGTGTATCTTTATTAAAACAAATAATTCACTTCATAGCTTCCCCGTTATCACATATCTTTAAAATATCTCTTTCCCAAGGGGTTTTTCCCGACCCACTAAAAGTTGCAAAAATAATTCCGATATATAAAAAGGATGATCACTCTAAAGTTTCAAACTACCGACCAATTTCTTTACTACCAAGCATTTCAAAGATATTAGAGAAAATAGTATATAAACGATTATATTCTTTCTTAGATATCAATAACTTTTTAATTCCTAATCAATATGGATTTAGAAAGAACCATTCTACTGATTATGCTATTCTACAATTATGTGACAAAATAACTGATTCCCTTTCTAAAAAAGAACACACTGTAGGTGTTTTTATGGACTTATCGAAAGCATTCGATACCATGGACCATCGTATATTAATACATAAATTAAAAGCATATGGAGTTAGAGGGATTGTACTTTCTTGGTTTGAAGACTATTTGCGTAATAGACATCAATATGTTATGTTTAAATCTACAACATCTAATATTTCCACCATAGAATGCGGAGTACCACAAGGCTCCATATTAGGTCCCCTACTGTTTTTAGTATATATGAATGATATTGTTAATGCATCACCACTCCTAACATATGTTCTGTTCGCAGACGATACCAACGTATTTTATTCGCATAAAGACTTAAACATTCTTATTACAACCCTCAATTTAGAACTAAATAAATTATCATCTTGGTTCAAATCCAATAAACTCTCTTTAAATATTAATAAGACTAATTGTATTTATTTCAAAAACATACACTCTAAACATGTACTTCATTATGATATTTTTATAGATAACATGCCCATAATTGAAAAAGAAGTTACAACATTCTTAGGTGTAATGATTGATTCAAACCTAACTTGGAATAGTCATATTAACAACATTTGCATGCTAGTCTCGAGAAGCATAGGCATTTTATATAAATTAAAATATTATTTATCACAAAAGTCACTATTTATGCTTTACAATTCCTTCATTTTGTCATACATATCTTATTGTAACATAGCTTGGGGTAATAGTAGTAAGATGAAAATTATGTTAATATATCGTCTCCAAAAGAAAGCACTTCGTCTTTGTACACATTCACATTATTTAGCCCATACTGATCCAATATTTTGTAAACTAAAAACATTAAAAATCGCTGACATTCACAGTTTTCAAACTGCAATCTTTATGTATAAATGTTGGATAAATACTATACCTTTGGCATTTCGAAATATTTTTGTTTACAATAGTGATATACATTCTTATCCCACACGACACTCATCCGATTTCCACTTAACAAACCCCAAAATTATTATGGCCTATAAATCGATAAGACATCATGGTCCAGACATTTGGAATGCTTTACCTGACAATATTAAACACTCTGCAACTCTTTATTCATTCAAAGCATCGATGAAAAAATATTTAATATCTACATATTCAAAAACATCATAAGGGTCTCAGAGGTTTTGATTGTTTATTTAAATTAATTTTAGATGACCAGTTCATTAACAATACGAATCGAACACTTACTTCACCTGCACACACCCACTTGCACACACTTGCACATTTTTCTTCTTTTTTCTTTCATTTATTTATTTCCACTTTTTATTTAGATACTTTCTGAACAAAATCTTTATATGTGACTCTCTATTCCCCTACATTCTCCTAAAACAGCGCCATGTACCCCCCCCCCCCTTCCCGGCTGCTATCGACTCAAGCTTCCTTGCTTATGATAGTTGGCCTCTGCATTTATCTTGATTATTTTTACTTACCTCCATACTTTCAAGCTTTCAATTATGCATTTTTTTTGTAATGTTATTTTGTGTGTATTAAGTTGTCACTCTTTATGTAAATCAATTATATTATATACTATTATTGTTATTTGAATGTTTTTATATTTGATTTATCAATAAATGCAGAAACATCTGCTAAAAAAAAAAAAAAAAAAAAAAGAGTTGTAAAGGGTACATGAGCATTTGTCTACATCAATAACCCACTTCTTGTGATGGCCAAGATTAAACTGATTGAATCTTTGCGCAGCATAAAACGTATGACCATTCGGTACAATTGTGTGAAAATCAAGACTATTACTTTTGGGCTCTATAGCCCTAAAGTCGATTTGACAACTAATAGTCATTATTTTCCAACTTGAAGACATTTTCAAGCCCCACCTTTTTTAGGGAAGTTCTAAATTAGTATTATCTTTCAAATGCAGTTGGAATTTAACTTTTTCATTTGTTTGGCCTGCAAATGGGACATAGTACCTTTAAGGGCTGGTCACATACATATCAACGATTTGATAACGCTATTAATCGGTCTATGTAGACAATTTATATTGTTTTCCAATACAAAACCCGGGACCTTTCGTATGTGAATCAAGGGTCATCACCGATATACCATAGCGCTCATAAAAGCCAATTATTTCAGATTTACTTTGAATCTAAACAAATTCCATGACTTACATGTACATCACACGAACTCAAGATTATCTTCAACTCGTCTGTTTTGAAGCGATCAAAAATAGATCCTTGTATCAAGTGCCGTGGGGGTGATGGCTTATCATGCGCTAATGAAGCCAAACTCATTAGCCATCCCGGCCATCATCAAAATAACGAACGACATGGAAACACATTTGAACCCCCGGATGTGGCGGGTGGAATTGGGATTTGTACGGTGTGATTCCCTGATGTAATTTTTGATATGCCATGTTTTTAGCTTTTCGTCCGTGATTTTTATAAACATAGGTGACCTTTGATTGAGCACCGATTCGTAGACGTCGCTTGAGGCTTCCTTGTTGGCTCTTTTTCGTTCATCTTTGGCTATTTTGCTGGATTCAAGTAGTGGTCAGGATAAACAAGGGATTTGGCCTAAAAATGATAATCGATGATTGATTATAAAACTTATTTATTGATCCATTCCTCTTTGTTTTGACGGCTAGACTGTATTTAGGTGCGTAAATTAAATGTTTTCTTGAAAATGTTGAATAGTGTTTATCTCAAAAGCCTTCCTTGTAATTTGCTGGGCCATGAGTCTTAAGTCATTGTGATCCGTTATGGAGAGTCATTAAAAAGAAAACCTCGAGTGAAACATTTGCATAATCTTAATATGCAAATAACTTTTTTAGCTAATTTCAAGCTAAAAATGCACAGTGACCGTTTCTAATTTGGATAAATTGTACGAGCTGTCGAATCGGCATAACAGGAATAAACTGTGACGGTTAAAGAAATCTCATTCATGTTGGATTACTTTGACATTGACATTCTTTGTTCATGCGTATGCACATTGTACTGATATGTGTTTTTAAGAGATGTCATTTTATCAGTCATGACCGTAGCAGAGCATCACGAATACATCATTTCAGAAATAAACAATCAAAATTTCGAAGTCACAGATAGCAAAAGATAATAAACAAACTATTTTTAACTGTCTGGGTTCGCCCCCGTGTGATGAAAACCGCTCTATCCTCTTAGGGTTTCAATGAATAATAATCAAAATAAGATTTTTTTCCAGTCAGTGACATGAACTAGTGAGAAATTAATAAACTGGGGGCGGAATCAGGGGAACATCCGGGACTTAATGCCCGCGCTACAAAGTCCAAGTGAGGAATTTAAATTAGGAGCATAGGCCGGATGCACCAATTGCTCAATTTGCCTTAACCAATTAAATGATTAAATCATTAATTTGCCCAATTATTCACTTTAAAAGTTAGGAATAATTGCTGATTGTTATTTCATTAATCTTCAGCGTTATGCCAAGCAATCATTTATTCTCGGGCAAAAAAAAAAAATTAAAAAACAAGTCATCTTCATTAGATGTTGACATACTTCACTCTCTTGCAAGTCTTAACTATAGATTGAACAAAGTCAGAACAGTTTAAAGACCCGGGACAACAGACAACTTCACAATTAGTCAATAAACAATTTGATTAATAGGATATACTAACTCAGAATCCTTCACTTAACGAGCGGAAAAGGGATCATACGTACAATTTTAATGTAAGCATAGGCATTTGATATTTCGAGAGCAGTATTTCCATCCCCTCCCCCCCCCCCCCCTTACTATTTATATCATCATCCGGCCTGTAGAGTGTTTAAATCGAGATTCAGTTCTTTGAATTGCATTGCTCATAGCTTTTGTTTCTCCTCCCCGCACTTGTCATGGCCGAACTATTCCCTAGCCTTGTTTATCATCCTCTCCAACCGATCCACCTTTGTTGACAATGTCTAAGAAAAGTGGACTTTCTCTGCATTTGACCATGCCGTGTCCATATCTTAAGCATGTGTCGTATTTGTCTTGGATTATCGAGTCCGGAAGAAAATAGACAAGGTACTCATGTCACTCAACGAGTGTTTACACGGTGAAATTCGCCCATGTCATACTCGAATCTGTACACACAAATCCTTGGAAATGATATGGAAATAAACTGTGTATAATGACAGAGAACACCTCATATACTGTCATAGAAGATCCGTTTTTTCAGCGTTTTCAATACGATGATTTTTCAATTCATACTGAATACCCTGGGGGAGGGGACGAGGGGTCACTCCCAACATGACTAGCTACGCACCCGCGTCCAGAAAAAACGACGTCGAAAGGGTGTCTTTTTCAGCTAAAAGGCGTCATCGACGTTTTCCATAAAAAGGGTGTTTTTCAAGCACTGATCGCAAAAAACAAAAAAAATTGGGTACCTTTTCAAGTTCGCAGGTTTCGATACATATGCACCATTAGGGTCCATTTCAGAAGTTGATGGACACTGGTGCGTAGCCAGTCATGTTGGGAGTGACCCCCCCCCCCCCCCCCCCCCCCCTCCCGGGTGGGACTGAATATCGAAAAATGAATTATCAAACAAGACCAAATCGGATTAAAAAAGTAAGATCGTAGTAGGTTTGTAGAGAAAAGTAAATTAGTGGAGAGAGTTAGATAGAGGGAGAGAGAGAGAGAGAGAGAGAGAGAGATTATATGGAGAGAGAAAGATACGCCACCCGTTAAAGTTGCTGAGGCAGGGGGCATAGAAAATAGTGCAAACGCAACCATTTTAAGCCTTAACGAAGTATAGGTGCGAAATGTTATTTTCTGCTTCTAACACTACTAAGCACTATATTAATTGAATTTATCAAATTAAAGTCCATTTAATTCAATAGGCCTTCGGCTTTCCGTCAATCAAAGAAAATAACGGACGCCTTTAATGATCAAATTTCGTTGTGTAATTCAATACCTCACATGCTTTATTAAATCATTTCACGACAAGAGTTGATCTCAACCCTCAAATCCCAATAGTCCTTATTGAAATATATCGCATGGGCTTTTGACCATACATATTAAATGAATTATTCAAGCAATATCTCATATTTCATAACAGCAGACAGTCTGTGCTGCCTCGAGGATTCTGATTGTGACCTTAGTAAAGCTCTAGGTGTCAGACTACAATACAATATCATTATGTCCCGTATGTAAACTGAAACCGAAGCCACATTGTATGTTCATTGCTGAATATGTTACCCTAGCTGTTTTTAGATTGTACATGTAAATAGGCCGTAGAAACCTGTTAGAAGCAAAGCGTATTATGCCAATGCTGTAGATGGTATTTCATGCACAGACTTGTACCAGTATATCAACTTTAACGCCCGTTTAGCTTTCAGCATACCATTCGTTCATGGCTTGTTCTGGATTTACGAGTTAACCTGATGTCCAATGTAAACGTATGTCTCGTATACTATGAGAGACAATTTACACCGTTTAGTAGTTGTCGATTTTTTTTCATTCATGCTGTCTTAGATGTTAACTGTAGCCACCCATTGAGAAGCGAAGTGCGTACACCAATACTGGAGATGACATCATATAATTAGTATCGTCTTCTTAAAGTCTAAAGAACGTTAATAAACTCATAACAGTTTGTTTAACAAAATGGTAAGGTTTCTAGCTCTCCATACACAATGCATATTTGCTCTTAGCTTGGGAGCTATATGGTAGTATGTGATGTATACAAGCCTGTCCCATTAAATGACAGCAAAGTCACATTGTGTGCTCACTTTGGAATGTGCATGTCATCCGTGCTGTCTTAGATGTCCAAACAACCACCTGTTGAAAGGTAAGCACACGTAGATAGCGATACTGGATACAATGGTGGATCCAGGGGGAGCCCGGGGCCCCGGCCCCCTCCCCTGGCCAAAAAAGATGGTAACGTTACTTTTACCTTTAAAAAGAAAAGAAAAAGACGGGGCCCCTCCCCCAGCGCTCAAGGTTAGAGTTTCACAGGTCAGGCTGTTATTTAATGCACATATCTATCTCATATGTAAATGGGGGCCATGCAACGATATGCTCTTTGTGGAATGTGTTATCCATGTTATCTTAGTTAGATGTTAAAATACCACCTGCAAAATAAGTGAAAGCGGTACGTTGCAGATGGTTATAGTCCTAGAGGGGACGATATCAAAAATAAACTTGGGTTCGAATCGTCTGTCGTGATTTGTCATGACAACAGTCTGAAATTCACCGAGGCAGAAAGTTATTCAGGACAAGTTACTGTTTTGTGTGATCCAGTGACTGCCCTAACCCCCATGCATTTATACGATGTAAATCGTAAAATTCTTTGTACCTCACGGGATATTATTTCGGTTACGACCTCCCTCTCTCTCGCTCGCTTGTCTCTCTTTTGTCTATCTTTTTCTCCTCTATCATTCTATCGATTCCCCTTTCTTTCTGAGTGTCTCTCTAATTTCCTCTGACACTTTTACCACTATATTTGTTTGTTTTATCAGGCATTTTATTTCTTTTGTTATCTTCTAATTATTCCTTTTAATTTCTTTATCCTGTAATTTCTGTTGTCTTAAATCTTCTTCTTCTCTCGAAACATTGACATCTTTCCCTCTATTCATTATTGTCTTCCCTTTCCCCCTTTGTTCTACCCCTTTTTTTATCTTTTTTAACGTAAGTACTCCATTTGATGAATCTTGATTGTAAACTCAATTAAATAACATGAATCATATAGGGAATATTCATCACACTTCATAGCTAGCCCTTTAAGTACACCATGAGTATCAACAAAAAACAAGGTCTAAAGTTAATATAGTTAATGTTATTTGGATTTAGTGGTAACTCAAGACTTGGTTAAACAACATTCCCTCACTTGTTCCCCTGCCTTACCCCTATTTTTACTGGGGTATTAAAGTAAAAACAAACAGTAACCGTAAACCATCAAAAAATCAAAAAAATCCCCAAAGACATTCCTTTTAAGATTGCACAAACCTGAAAGCATAGGCTGCGTATTTTTTTAAGAAATCGAAAAACATTCCCGTCTGCCAGAATACGCTGAATGTACGTCATCTGTCACTGAACCGGAAGATGGAATTTTGTTTTAATAACAAGAATTCCTCGCAATTTATCTCAAAAATTCCCTTTTCTCTCCCTGGTGAATACCCAACGGGGACAGCCCATCCGAGTCACAAAGACGACGGGCAAATATTTATAACGTAATCCCTTCCCCTGTTTTATTTTTAATATGATTTCATTCATGTGTGTTTTTCCTTTCTCTTCGAACGTTGTCTCGTACCGTCTATACGAGGACATTTATTTCGCATGATATCTGAACTAACAAGAGGAGGGAAAATTATGTCAAAATGGGTTTTAAGGCAAAGGGATTTTAACATTGTAAGATCCAGGGTTCAGAATGTGGTTTAAATGCCGTTAGAGATTTTCAGTGAATTAGAAACAGATCAAGACTAAGCATGGAATGGCAATTTTCAGCTTCAACATTCCAATGCTTTCAACGTCGTCGTATAAGAAATATTTTTCAAGGAACTGACAATTTACCACAATTCAAATCATTCAATAACTCAATTCCTACTGACTCATCTAATATTGTACTGTAAACTACCTTATTTGAAGTATTTTACAAACAAAATACTTTTACGTCATCACTTTTCTACATTAGTCGTGTACGATCTTGCTTTCTTTCTTTCACTTTGCTCTTTTCCCAAAACGTATACGCGAACCCCGAACCTGTTATGTAACCGATAACACATTTCATCGAGCCTGTTCTGCAATTCAATATCTTTTTTCATCACCTTAAATATTGTCTGTCTCCTTATCCTTTTAACGCCTGTAACCGCAGCAGCCTAAATGATAATTGAAATCTATCGACAGACATTTCCGTCTAGACTCTTAAGCACTTATCAGGCTGTTCTCCTAAACTAGAAAATGAGATAAATTAATCGTAAATACCTCCTTTGCCCGATTAGCGTAAGGTGACACTTTTTATTCAGACAAAACAACGGTGTGCTGATGTTTGACAAGATGGATCACATTTTAGTTACATACAACAGGGTATTTGTTATAGAGTTTCCCATTGGCTGAGAAATTATCACGTGACTCTATATGAATTGTTGTATGTGCACGAGTATGAGCACTTGCATTTCATGTCAAACTCGACATCTACCTCGCCTCATACTGATACTGTGGTTATCAAAATCGGGAATAATATAACGACGGGTATTACTGTCTTCATAGTCTTTAAGTTTTTATGTTGTCTTGACCAGGAGCGATTATTCATCACAAATAGCTGTTTTGTCCCAAATAGCGTACGCTGACATTATTGTTCCAACATATCAAACGTCTATTTGTTTATATTTGAAATGATGGATCACAAGTGCCTTCTCGCATAAGCGTTTGCATTCCTTTCCAAAGCCATAATCCAACACATCACTCATTTAGAATCCATTTTGAATACCCCAGCCTTGGCATATACCTAAAAGCAAATTGCCTCCCTATCATTTTTTTTTGTCATGCTTTTCATCCTTTATCCCAAAGAACGTGTCGTTATGCGTGACTCCTATTTCAAAAACATACTTTGCTATAATATCATCGCATGATCAAGTATCTAGACAATTGCTGTCAGAGTTTCCTCAGATAAACAAGGCTCTTTCATTCATTAATCATTTTTGACATTTGCTTTAATATGGCTAGATGGCTAGTCTTCATACACGCGAAATCGCTTGGATCAGCGAGCAATGCAAAGTATGCAGAACAGACATTGTATTCGTTGACTTTCAAAATAATCATCTCATTAAATAAGTAAAAATCCAATAAAGCGCTGCTCTGTCCTTTCTGAAACTGTGAGCTGTCTACGTCAACGCCAAAATAATTTCATAAATAGTATATGACTGACAGCAAAGTATTGCTTAACACTAACCAAAACACTATTCCGAATTGCAACATCCCAAAAGACCGATATGAGTTTCAAAATGCATACAATATTTGACAGTATCTCTCGATCTGACGTAAAGAGTTTGCATGCAAGGATCTTTAAGGCGCAAATCATTTTCCGTTTGATATTAAATTGCCCAAAGAAATATCAATCAAACTAATGAGCAATCCTCCAATGAGAAATTTGCGACTGAGATCGGGAGACAATTAGGCTAGAGCTGAAGCTAAATCAACTACATTTTAAATGTATTCATGACAAGAATATGTATTGCGTCTGCAATCTTTATGGTGCGCGATTCATCCAGTGTGTAAAAGGGTGCAATATAATATCGTGTTTCCTAGAAGAGTAAGATAACGATGTAATTTTTTTTAAAAGGCCTTTAGCTTCTTGAGTAATCAAGCTTCAAGATTCTATAGAACATTTTTTCGTGTGCGAAATATTTGAATTTTACATGTCTATCTGCTTCACAAATATCGTCAATTTGGCCGGTGATTATTGCTATAAAGAGGAATATCCTTCTATGTTTCATGTTTGTTTATTTGTTTGTTTGTTTTTCATTTTCGGAAGGCCCATAAGTAAAAGCTATTCCGAACTTTTTACAAATGTTCGGAAATATTTTCGACAGTTTTTTTTTTTTTTTTTGGGGGGGGGTGAGAAAGTATTTCACCGTTCATAAAAGTTCAAGACTTCTGTTTTTGGCCTACGTGTTATCGGTGTCTGTGATATGGTGTAATATTGAAGCCCTAACAAAATTGAGCTTCAAAATGATCATGAAGTGCATCTAAAAATTAAAAATCTTTGACTGACCGGTTTACCATACTCATTTTCCCCGATATACTGTAGTGTAATAAAAAAAAAACTTTTCAAAACTGTTTGGCAAACAGTTTTGACATTTTTAAATCTAAATCTAGGATTCTGTTTAGAATTTGAGGCAAAGATACCCAATCCCTTTTAAGTCAGTAGTTTGATTCAGTGAACCTACACGCAACAAGCATAGCTTTAAAGTAGGTTTTTTTCATTTCCATATTTCATGATTAATGTTGATTAATGTGATTCAGGATTATTTACTTCCGTATTGCTCAATGAAATGTTAATGTTTTGTAAAATGTATTATGCTTTGTTAATTTGCCATGAATATGAATAATAGCAACCAATCTAAAAAATCAATCAATCAAGATGATATTGTAAGCCTGCCCAAAATAGATCCATTAGTGTACCGTCCTTAAATCCACACTCCCTGACATAATGGCTGCCCTGGTTGTTTTAGACAGCAACAGATGGGTACATGTAAATATGTAATTTTAGGCGAGAAAACCAGCTGTGCTCTTTTTACAATTGTTTCTTGGTTTTTCTTTTAAGTTAGTCCTGGTGACAGCGATCACCTGGCTTTTTATAGCTAGGCCTATTATCCTGTTCAGTGGTGGTGTAGTCACATGGTTACGCTTTTTACCCCCCCCCCCCCCAGTCCACTCCTATCATGACTCTCGCCGCTTGTTGTTTTTTAATGTTTGAAACAGGTGAGTTACCAAAATATGAAGTTGAGGTGGCTAGTGATGATGAGGTTTTACATGAATTGCATCAAGAGCTTGTTTCACTATTTTTTTTTGTTGCTTATTCTCAAAGTTATAGGAAGCACAATCTCCCAGTTTCTGACAAGCAAAAAATAAATAGTATTATATTTGACATAATAGGTGCTAATAACTGTACAAAGATAGTAAGAGTTGATCAGATTTTCAAATTGTTTTTCATCTAAAAATATGAAAGGTGCAGGACAACACCAAAAGGGGACAAGTTCTTATTTTGACTACTTGAGCAATGGTACAGCGGATTTTTAAAAGGGGCATGGGTCAGTCGTTCCCACCCCCGCCCCGCTATCTGCTAATGGCTTGTTGGGCGTGGCCAAGAAAGAAAATGACCCTTTTCCGGCGTGATCTTGGGCTGTAAGACGGCCTCTTATCACATCTTTTTTTGAAAATGTTCTAAGGGAGTATTACGATTTGTAGATCATCTTTTATCCTCTTGTAATCATACTCCGCGGGTATGTATGAATCATGATCTTTCGAGCCAAAAATACAACATAAATCACGCTTTTCTCGCCAGAATCATGACCATGGTGCATGTTTGTGAGTTTGATGTGTGCCGCCCTCTTCCTTAGGCCATACGAAGAGCTAGAGGCGTCGCATGAGAATCATGTTCAGCGACAAACAGCCAGTTCGTTAATTAAGATGGCTTATTATCCTCTTCACCACATTACCAAGAGGTGACGTGGACAGTTTTTGGTTCATCATGTTTATCGTGATACCGGTAAGCCGGCATTTTCTCGGTTGACTTGGAGAGCTTGAGTTAGGGTTGGGTACAGTGCTTGATCCAGAGTGGTAGTCAATATTGACACGTGAGAGAAACGAAAGAGAACATGGATTAGTTTATTCCATATCAAGTGTCTTACTATGACTGACTGGACCTTCAAAGCTAAACAGACCTTTTGTTTGCTTGTATGTCTGTTTGTTTGTTTGTTTTAACATCAAATCGGGTTTTTAGTATTTTTTCATGTGAGGATAAATACAATTTTGAATCTGCAGCCTTATTGGTAATTCGCGACTGTTTTCAGTTATCATAAAACAAAAATGCGTTAGTGAAATTAAAACGAAGCATCCATGTTTTAAAGCCGTAACTCTATTATGTTGACCTGTTATGAGCGTGGGCGCATCTCCATGAAATATGTACGTTGACCATCTATTTGATTAGGGTAATATAAATCTTCCTTATACCATACTGGCTCGTGTTATTGAGGGGATCTCTTCTAAACAAATTATCATTGCCCTAACCTTCCGATGCATTCCATAAAATAGCCATCCATCATCATCGGTGGACCGCGACGCCGTTACGAGATGCCCTTTTAATTCAATTACTCGATGTGCACTAATTATTAACCCGTCAAGACCATTACGGCACACCGACTCTATTTCTCGCTTCCGAGCACCACAGTCCATCCTTCATCGTCACATTGGTGGAGAGAAGAGGTGGATCATTGTATCCCAGATGGTTGGATTAAAAGTTTGTACTTTCAATGTGTCTTAGAAGGAACTTTGAATTGAGTTGACCGCCTCTTATCGACGTCAAGGCGCCAATATATTTTTTCTTTTTAAACAGGACCCTGGTTTCGTGTTTTTTGGGGGGGAAGCACTGGGTGTTGTGAATCATACGACAGGAAGAAGAGGATTCAGCGGGGGCTTAGGGGAGGCGACGGAGATGTGTCCTCTTTTACACATCCTGGATCCGCCGCTGCAAGGAGATGCTTCTATAAACGGGTTTTTGTATCTTTCATATCAGAGTAAAAAACGACACACTTAGAACCAGTGACAACAAATAGTAACCTCTCATTCCAAACATCATCCGATCCAGTAGCCGAAACGGCCGCAGCTGTCCTGTTGATAAGGACGGATTTGGGGGAAAAAACCTCCAGGGCTAAACATGGCGACATTCTGGGTTACTTCCGCCTGCCCACAACCCCTTCGATCCTCGACAATATTATTAATAAATTACATTCCCCATATGAAAATAAGGTATTTTTCGGTAAAGCTCTTAAGGTTATGTGGGGAATCTAACCCCTCCCCACCCCCATGAGAGCTTGGAGAGGGCCGGCGGGATTCTGAAATTCCTAAATCAGATTTTCTTATGGAAAATCTCGTAACCCCCCCCCCCCCCCCCCCGACATTGAAAGATCCTCCCTGATGAGGATATGCATAACTAAATCACATCTGTTAACTATGTAACGGGGCAACATTTTTGTTACTTTACCGTCTTGTTTTAATTGTAATTAAGAAAAACTTACTCAATTCAACAAACATAATTTCTTGTCTAGTTGGTTTCCATACTCAGCAAGAATGTACTTCGGATAACATTGACTTTAATCACGACGGATGCACTATTTAAAATCTCTCTTGCAAGACATGAAGGCAAGAATTCATTTATTTATAAAAACCTGGTAATGATTCTGCCCTACATACCTTCATGGTGAACGAAGCGTGACAAATTACGACGAAAAGCAATTTCAATATTCTTATATCATGTCAATATATGCTTACTTGTTTACGTTTAAGAGTACGGGGAACCATGCCGACAGTGTCCTTTTTTAATCATTAACTTGTAGTTGTGGCGCCAAGGACATGTTCAACATCGTGCATTAAGATGGCAGATGTTAATAACCCATGAAATGTGTTTCATACAGATAAGTCACTTGTAGTTAGAGGGATTTAGGGCCAATATTCTAAAAAAAAATGTTGAAAGAAAAAAAAAATCCCTTTCTTGCGTAAAAAAAATAAAAAAATAATGGAAACATAAAATGGAAAAATTCAAGTGAGTGAGAGAGAGAGAGAAAGAAAGAGAGAGAGAGAGAGATGCAGGCAGTATGGCAGGGGTTGTTAGAATAAGAGGAAAACACTGAATAAATAGAAAGGAGGGAGAAGTAATCCGGAGATATGAAACAACCAGGCAAAAAGTAGACGAAATGGATAATAGAAAAAACTGAAATGATTAAGGGAGAAAAGGGGTACAGAAGAAGGAATTGGAAAAGACTTTCTGTCTGTTAAAGAGATTGAAGGCAAAAGAGAAAGCGAAAGATAGCTAGAAGAAGAAAAAAGTAAGATAAATCCAGGTTTTTGTGAGAACAACAGAGAAGAAGAGCGTCACTTCAGCACACAAAAGAGGCCGGTTGCGGTGTTGGAAACCATTACGTCCGTATCAGTGGAGAATGATTGATTTTCCTTGCCCTGAGATATTTGGGAGGAAGGAATGTCTTGGAGCCAGACCTATAACCTTCCTGCCCGTGTCACCCTCCTGCGGCTGATAGAATATCGTTCTCTCAGGGGTGACGATTGTCTCACAATCGTCACACTCGGATCCTGGCCGAGCCCGCCAACATTTCGCGCCCATTTTTAAACATTTTAGATAGTCATGGGCGATGTGCAAGGGTGTTCAAACATCCATCTCTATACATATCGTAAAAATTATAATTTACATAACCCGTCCTGATTTTTTTAATCGCTCCTCCCGCCCCCACATAATTATGATATGATACATTGTCTGCCCGCAGTATTCATGATCGACTTTTATCATCGATCTTTTTTGTTTGCAAAACTTCTAGAGCATTCTTAATTTGATTTCACACTATTTTGATTCGTCTCATTTCTGATGCATTTCATTGTCTGTCTAGTCGTTTCCAGGTACAAGATCATCTTTTATCATCAATCGTTACTCTTCCGTCTTCCGGCTTATATAATTCTCGAATGTTCCTGTCCTCTTTTTCATTTTCCGGATTTTCTTATCTTACCTTCTACTTTCATTTCATTATTTTCATGTATCTTTTCCATTTTATAATTTTGGTCATCCTACTTTTTCACATTTCTTCTTTTCCCCCAAATTTGATTTCAGTCTGCTTTTCTGTAATCGTTTATTACTTATATTTTTTTACCACTCTCATGTTGCAACAACATCGATATTTTTTGTTTCCCCCCAAATATCCACCCATTGATGATGTGAAGGAATCCCCCACACACCCACACCCACATGCTTACACCGTTCAGTGTTAAGACTGTAGAAAGCTTTAAAATCAGTAAATCATGTTAAAACTTTTTGTTTTCGTTCCCTCCCTACTAAAACATCCACCTAATTATTTGAAGTTCGTTATCATTTTATATGGGGAGGAAGGAGTAATAATCACGCCACCCCCTCGCTTCGTTCTGCCTTAAGACGATAAAAATAAGTAGGAAGCATAAAACTGTTGCCAATCGTTTACCCATTTTAAGACAGCGTCGTATTTGAGTTTCCCTTCCTACTCAAACGTCAAACTTTTTAAAGGCAATAGTCATTTTGATGGATGTAGAGGTTGAAGTGCCTGCACCTTCCCCTTCCCCATCTACTTTCTCCATTCAGCCTAAAGACAGTAGAACGCGAAAACTGTTGTCTATCACTCACTAAAGTTGAAACAACGTGGCTATTTTTGTTTCCCGTCCTGCTTAAACATCCATCTATTTGTAGGCGCCGAGCCTTCGTCTGTTCGCCACGCATTAACCCAACTTAAATCGATTATTCCGACTATTTTAATCGCGAAAAGGAGCCATTTTGTGACGATGTGTTGACAGTTGGCTGAGTGATGGGGGTATGAGTGGGATTGGAGCATGATCCTCTATTGCCTACCACGACGGGAAATACATGGGAATCAGAGACTAACGGTGTTAAATATACGTAGAAGACGTGGATAATGAATCGGGAGGAGGAATAAGGCTCAGTCATGGACCCTTAATCAAAGTCATTACGGTATCCTCAAAGCGTAATGGTGCTAAATATTTCGGCGACTTGTTAGCTGTAGATGCATGAGATGCGTTTAGACGCAACTTTAGCATTTGATATTTGTATATTTTGCTTTTTTATTTTTATACAGAGAGAATACACTGTATATACATACCTTGTGTGAATAGACGAAAGATCAAAATGTTAAGTTTACATGTATGAATAATGGGCGATCGCATTGTGGTAACACACGTTTTCCACAGTGTGGAGTTGAGGTGTTTCAACTACATGTATGTCGACAGTTTTGTCCACATTTTGAGATGTATTGCCACACAGTCTCAACAGTGTGGAGGTGAGTTTAAATGTGTTCATTGCGTATCTGGATGTGTCCATACACAGTATGGTAACTGTTCTGTGGGTCTACACAGTTCATTTGTGTTCACACCGTCCAGACCAGATTTCTAGCACACGAGTGAACTACAATGTGATAATATATTCTTTCACAGGGTTGCAACTTTCGTAATAGTATTCTATTTCCAACAGCTCCATGGGTGAAGGAACTTCGAAATTTTAATTTTGGGTTTGTTCATCTAAAATTACTTCTCATATTTGCATTCAAGTCACCTCACTCTATCAAATTTGAAAGGAAGGAGTGTTTAAAGATTCTATTTGACAATTCGAGCTTGTAGATTTGACGATTACGTGGTTGAAACCATGTTCAGAAATCCTGATCGGAGCTTAGTTCTTCAGACCCAATTATAGAGAATGCTTGCAGGTATAAACAGAAATGAAAGTTGAAGGTAAAAACTGTCTTAATATTCTCACCCCGCTGGCTAACATTAAAATTGCACTCTCAAACCTGGATTTTGTCTTTCGCCATATATACAGTAATATGTCGCGATGTCTCCAAGACATTTACACCAATGAACTAAAAACTGCGACTTAAACTGCGAAGGGACGAATTAAAAAAACAAGATAAAAGTGATTCACACCTCTCCCCCTCAAAGAAATTACTCACCTTTATTTTCTTTTGGAGTTTTGGTCATTTCTGTATTTGTTATCTGTCATCGAAATTATGTGATTGTCCAAAAAGAAAGATCAGAAAGCAATTTACAATAATGATACTGTAAGCGCTTTGGTCAATTATTATTAATATTATCATTATTAGTAGTAATAGTAATGGTAGTAGTAGTAATAAGTCATCAGAGGAAGTGTTATGGTATAATGGTGCCTTCATGGTGGGTTTGAGCCTCTGCTTGGCTCTAACGTCGTTTTACAATCCACATTAATCCACATTTGCCACTCTCCACCCAGGTGAAAATGAGTACCTGATATGTTTACAAATTAAATGCTACATCTGGAACGTAATCAGAGTAATTGAAGGCTTTAAATTTAGGCAGTAGAAAATGAAAGATGCTACATTGCATTTAATATTAGACGTTATTATGAGCAAGCGACGTAGTGCTAGAGATTCAATCACAATGATGATTTCTTTGATGTTTCTATAACTCTTCTTTATCTTTTCATTTTATTTTTACAGCTGAGCTAGTTCTACTACTTTGGGGCATCAGGTTGTGTTATGTGGTGAGAAAAGCGCCCTCAGAGTTCAACGAGAGCAGATTTATTAGTTGGGCAATTTACAACGAAACACTACTGTCTCTCTTCCTGTGTGTCGCAACGTAAGTACTCAACGTTTGGTTATTTAGCCACCCCCCCCCCCCCTCTCTCTCTCTCTCTCTCTCAAATCTCTTTATTCCCATTAGCAGGTTCAGATGAGAAATATCCTCACCATTTCTGAATCGAATTACATAAAGCTTTTTTTTTTTTTACATTAGTCATTGTTCATGAATTTACTGGAAAGGGTACAAAACATTTGTTTCAGTCACCTTTACCTTGGCTCTTTTAGAACTTAGACCAATACTTAAATTTGAAACAAAATTATTGCATGCGTCTTTAAATTGAATAACATGATCTTAAAAGTGAAAAAAGAAAACAAAAAACTGGCATTTTTTTTTTTTTTTTTTTAAATGATATTTTATTTCCTTCCTCATAATTTCACATAACAAGAAATTCACATAACAAGAAATTATCAAAATAAGCAATATAAAACAAGATCTTTGATACAAGACACTTCATGAGTTACATCAATCAATGAACATAGAAAAAAAATAAAAAATTCTTGCATGTAACAGTGTATAATCAAAATAACAGTAGAGGAAGGTTTAAAGTGTAGATTTTTTTTTGTTTTAAATGATATTTTATTTCCTTCCTCACAATTTCACATAACAAGAAATTCACATAACAAGAAATTATCAAGATAAGCAATATAAAACAAGATCTTTGATACGAGACATTTCATAAGTTACATCAATCAATGAACATAGAGAAAAAAAAAAA
This sequence comes from Strongylocentrotus droebachiensis, assembly GCA_035222895.1. Lineage (NCBI taxonomy): Eukaryota > Metazoa > Echinodermata > Echinoidea > Camarodonta > Strongylocentrotidae > Strongylocentrotus > Strongylocentrotus droebachiensis. The sequence goes on from JAVYIG010000991.1 coordinate 56,722, forward strand.
AAAAAAAAGTCTTGCATGTAACAGTGAATAATCAAAATAACAGTAGAGGAAGGTTTAAAATTACATATTACCATCCTATCACAACACTCTCACACCCCCTCCCCTCTAGCCCACACACACCACCTTTCACACACATAAACACACATACAAACACAAACACACACTGCATGCAGCCTGTTCCCTCAACTCACACCACACAAACTCTTAACCCCCCCCCCCCCTAGCCCACCCATCTCATCATACCCCCTTCACGCCGACACACACACTGCATGCAACCTGTTCCGGTTTGTCCACCTGTACACGAGAGAGAATTAATAATACTAATAATAATAATAATACCCACATCCATTAAAGTAAAAATGCATCGATTTGTTCCCATTTCTGTAAGTGCATCCCCAGTTTCCCCTTTTTGAAGGCTATTTTGTATTCCTCGTCTCTGTAATTTTTAAGCATATGTACTGTTTTCTGTACAGATGGCAAAGTTCCTTCTTTTCTAGAAATAAAAATGATATACTTTACTAAAAATATGATACAATTTATTACAAATATTCTCGCAGTATTGCCGGATATTCCCATAAAAATGGGTTTCCAATCATCAATGTCAATTTCGATTAAATGTAACTTTTGAATTACCTCCTGCCATAATCTTTTAACTTTAAGACAATCTAAAAATAAATGTTGGTATGTCTCTATATAGCTTCGTTTAGTCTCATTTGAGAACACGCCCTATCGACAGAGTCCAGCGGCCTAACATGTACGTTAGCCTATGGACTTTATTATTTTATTTTTTTTAACCAAAAGCACATCCACCCCGACGTACGTTATCACTAGCTCTTTCATTGGAACCCTCATGTCCCATTGACTTTTGAAAGTTCACCCACCGTAATTTTATAAAAATAGGTCGCAAGCTCGCCTTTGCCTATATAACACATGTACAACAAGTCGAACTTTGGACTCAATTTACCACGCGATTGTAAGGTTATAAGTCAAGCACACGAAGGATAAGAAGCGTGAATTATCATAGATTAGTTCTGATTTGTTCATTATGTCCATTTCATCCAACCCCCCACCGTATTTTTTCCATTTAGTATAGGCAAGCATTTGCCCGAGGTAAGCAAAAACATGGATATTCATGACCACCATGGAATATTCGATTATTAACAGAGGGGTGCAATTGTGCACCACATCAAACTCCCCTACTTTCAGTCAAGTATTTCATTGTATTATGTAGTTTGGTAGGTTTATTTTACTAACTGTTTAATTATCAGATATCAATGATAGTTTAAAGATATGGAAAATATTTTTTTATTTTATATTTAGCTAAGCAATCTCACATTCAAAATCACTATCAAGTGTCGTCTGATCCGCCGATTGCCGTCTGCTATATACGCGAACTAGCCTACGTTTGTGCTGGCGAAAATGAGACAACCGGAGCAATATGAGAGTAGATATGTTGTCATGTGTAAAGAAATGGCAGAAATCTTTTCACAGTGATAATGAAGCCCTTGGGATTGTTTTTGGAACAGTGATAAAGAAGATATTATATTTCAGAACCGTATGCTTCAAAGACAGATGCTAGTCAATTAAAGCTTATCAGTTAGGAATAATATATACAGTAGTAATTGTATTGATTTCGGAAAATGTCAGTAATACACTCTCACCCATGTTACCTATTCGAGATTGATAACTTATTGAATGCACTGCAGTAATACGATCTAATATCGTATTCGTTGTTGACGCTACAAAAGAGAGATGTTTGAAATTGTGGTAGTGGTAACAGGCTTATACAAATGCATATTTAAGCAATGTTTCGGAGGCATGATGGTCCAAATGGAGCGATGATCACGAAGATATATCTCTATTGACAAACGGGATAGCAACGGACCATAACGACTCCCACTTTATCGTTAATACATGCACTCTCTGAGGATAAGCCAACTGTCGCTTGTTACTCGCCCAAGTACTATGAATGACAAGCGGCGACACCGTTGTCATTTGTAATGTGCTTTAGGTTCAAAACCCATTCCACTTTCATCTCCAGTTGAACGATTTTGATTGGGGAGAAAGAAAAGTTCCACCCCTTTTTAGTAATTCTGGCGTATCATTAGCGTCCCCATGATGTACTCAATAATGCCTCCGTCTTTCACCAAATTCGGGGTGAATGACTCGCTTTTTTTCTCTAAGGATATCCTCTTCCTCACCCCCCCCCCCCCCCCCCGATTCGATGTTTATCAAGAGATGTACGCAAAGTGAGAACAGGGAATAAAGAGACACGTCAATTAGTTGAAGAGTGTTGAACCGTCTCCAAATATTTTCACGAAAATACGAAGATGTTTGGAAAAGAAGCAGTTTGGTGGGGCGCGTGTTTATCCCAACAGGAAAGCTTATTTGTCACATAAGTGGTTCTGGAAACGGTGTAGATTTGAAAGAGAATCTCTACGCCGGAAAAAACGAAAAATGATAGAGCAGTAGTGTAACGGAAGAGCCTTCTTTTGCATTAGACCTTCGTGAATTTTTGTATCACATTTTGACATAACTAAAGATGACATGTTCAATATATTTGTCAAAATTGACAATGAAAATCCAAATAAACCTTGAAATATTTAACGGGAATAGACGTATGTGTAAACAAAAAAGAACCTTGTTACCCTAGAAATTGTCACAAATCAATAAATGAATATTCATGACCGTAACATCCAACTTCAAACTCACAAGCTGTTAAAACTGACAGAGGATTTTCTCATAAACATTGAGAATGAACGGGTAAAATGTGTAATAGAAAGCCCCTTTGCCTCAGAGGTTATAGTGATTCTTTAATGTAATGATTATTCAAGACAAAAAAATATCAAATTCTAAACTCAAAACTGGTTAGTTGACAGAAAAACTCCAGATAATCCAGACAAAAATACCATGAGGTAAATTGTATAACATAGAAGAACCACTTTGCCTCGGAGGTGTGTGACACAGCTATGTAATGATTATTAATGATGACAAACATAAACTTACAAAGCCATACCGGCTCTGACACTGATCACATCTGTCTTGCAGTCTTGTGTAGGGGATCATCAAACAAGGGATTAAGATACCGTCCCCACACTTTTCCGTGGGTGTTTTTGTGAGTCAAATTCGAATTCTAATGTGAAGGAACTTCATCCGCATATCTGAATTCCAAATTTCATTCCCATGTGATACAATTTCAGTAACAGGAGAATGAATGAAATGTGTGAAGAATTATCCAAGGAAATAGAGAGAGGGCACGAATCAAGACAAGGATAAGCATTTCAGGAATTTCTTCATTTTTTTTTTCTATTTTGGGGGGTATTGAATAAAGTTCACTTGTGTACGGTTGAATTAAAATAGAAAGTGTATTTCATATATGATGTAACCATAAGAAATCATTTACTTGACATTGGTTTGAATGTAGGCTGATAGTGATTTCATTGTGTTTCATATTTAGTTGAAATCACATTATATGTTTAATTACTCATATTTATTATTAGAAATTCCTTTTAAAATATTTTCCTTCCTTTTTTGATCCGTCAACAACAAGTGGTTTGTTATACACTTCTTTATTCGCTCTACTTTCTTTCATAGATTCTTCCTCCAAGATTTGGCCAACCCAGATGTCTTATATCTCATTTGGTTCTTCTATAGTCAGCTTACAACTACCGTAGTAGTTCTTCTTCTCTTCGGTAGTAAGGTAAGTCAAATAGCAAGTCGTCGCAAGAACACCTCGGAATTTTTAAATTGAAGTCATATAAGGTGCAGCCCCTTGTTTTACACAGTCAACTTGCAACTATCGTAGTCATAGTTCTCCTCTTTGGTATAACTATAAGGTAAGTCAACGAATATGTAGACAAAATATCTGAACCGCCCCCCCCCCCCCCCCCACATCCAAGAGAAAGAAATTGCTGGAAAATTATTGTAGGCCGTATCTGCCTGACGCGTGGAAAGTCTGCAGGATCAGTATGTAATGCCCCCACCCCCTATTTTCATTTCAAAGATATACACATTATTTTGTTGAAGTGCCCTGGAGTAAAGTGTCATTGAATGGCTTTCAAATTAGATTCCCGCACAGTCATCGTTGTCATTCTGTCAAATTCTTATGTTATCAAAGCTAATCCACCAACTAACAAAACTCTAACGGTGACACTTTTAGCTCTAGGAGATTATAAAGGTTTGCCACAGTGATGGTCAATGTCGTTCAAGGCCCTTTTACACTTTCACGGATCGCATCACGGATCATCCCGGATCTTAATCCGGGGTGTTCCGGCGTGCGACACCACGATTTCTTCTCGATGCCGGTGTGGATACGTTCCGAACTAGGTGTATACACGGGCAAGTACGGTGTCTCCACGGACAGACAAGGTAGCAACGCGGACCACGCCGGAAACGCATACGGAGCTAACAAGGATTTCAAGGAAGAGCACGGAGGCTACTGGGTACTTTTACGGTCCTTACACGGAGGTGTACGTTGTCTATTGGGATGTCTCCGGAATGTTGACGCGTGACTTGAGCTTGTAGGCGCTCATTTGATATACGGAATTTCAAACCCGGATGAAACCGGTGTTAATACGGACCTCCCGGTGTCTACACGGACTGTCCCGGATGTATTCGGCGGCTACACGGAGGTACACGGTGCCTACAGGGAAGAGGACGGATTGTTTCATCCGTGAACTCCGGGATGAAAAATTAAGCAAGTTTATTTTTTTCCCCAGATATGCCGGTACGCCAAGGATCACGCCGGATGCCTCCCCGGTGTATACACGGTAATGCCGGAGATAACACGGGTGATCCTGGAGCGACGATCCGGGATGATCCGTGATGCGATCCGTGAAAGTGTAAAAGGGCCTTAAAGCTACAGTCCCATATACGTCCCGGACCGTCCCGGACCATCCCGGACCCCATCCGGGGTGATCCGGGATTCGGTCCGTGTTGACACCGTGTTGACACCGGGGTGGTCCTGGATGGTCCTGGATGGTCCTGGATGGTCCTGGGCGGTCCGGGAGTCGACCCCGGATGTTTTTGACGGTCAAAAACTGCCGGGGTGGTCCGGGACGGTCCGGGACAATAGTTTGATCCGGGGTGATCCGTGTAGCCACCGTGCTGGGTCCGGGGTCATCCGTAGTGGCGCCGGGGCGGTCCGTGTTGATCCGTGGCAGTCCGGGAGTGAGTTATTGACCCCGGATCACCCCGGCGCCCCTACGGATGATCCCGGACCTATCACGGTGTCAACACGGATCAACACGGATGATCCGTGTTGGCACCGGGATGGTCCGGTGTCATCCGTGTTGGCACCGTGTTGGCACCGAGGTGGTTCGGGACGGTCCATGGCGGCTCCGTGCTGGGTCTGGAATGATCTGTACTGCTGCCGGGGCTATGCCCGGACGGTCCGGGGCGGTCCGTAGTGGTACCGTGTTGGGTCCGGGGAGACGATCGGCGGTTGCGATTTTTTGAACAAAACATCCCGGACCATCCCGGATCACCCCAGACCATGGTCCGGGATGGTCCGGAGTGGTCCGTGCTCGTCCGTGCTGGTCCGGCTTTATATGGGACTGGGGCTTAAGGCCCTTTTACACTTTCACGGATCGCATCACGGATCATCCCGGATCGTCGCTCCTGGATCATCCGTGTTATCTCCGGCATTACCGTGTATACACCGGGGAGGCATCCGGCGTGATCCTTGGCGTACCGGCATATCCGGGGAAAAAATTAAGCTTGCTTAATTTTTCATCCCGGAGTTCACGGATGAAACAATCCGTCCTCTTCCCTGTAGGCACCGTGTACCTCCGTGTAGCCGCCGAATACATCCGGGACAGTCCGTGTAGACACCGGGAGGTCCGTATTAACACCGGTTTCATCCGGGTTTGAAATTCCGTATATCAAATGAGCGCCTACAAGCTCAAATCACCCGTCAACATTCCGGAGATATCCCAATAGACAACGTACACCTCCGTGTAAGGACCGTAAAAGTACCCAGTAGCCTCCGTGCTCTTCCTTGAAATCCTGTTAGCTCCGTATGCGTTTCCGGCGTGGTCCGCGTTGCTACCTTGTCTGTCCGTGGAGACACCGTACTTGCCCGTGTATACACCCAGTTCGGAACGTATCCACACCGGCATCGAGAAGAAATCGTGGTGTCGCACGCCGGAACACCCCGGATTAAGATCCGGGATGATCCGTGATGCGATCCGTGAAAGTGTAAAAGGGCCTTTAAGACCACTGGCTTTCTTCTATTTGCCGTACGGGTAAGAAGATCACCTCGGAGCATTATGAAAACCGCATTGTTTGAGGGAAGTTTACCCACACTATTGTCCAAACAAAGAGTTTGCGAACGAATGATCTCATTAAGGTATATGGAGATAAAAAGTCAGTAATGGCATACGATGAGAAGACCACCCCGGTGCATAATCCAAACTGCAGTGTCTGAGGGAAATCTGATGGAAGTATTGTCTAACGTAGATTTTGTGTCAGGTTTTACTTATTGAGGTTCATCCGTTCGGTCTCAATTACCAACAACAATATAATTCAGTGCAATACGGAATAGCGTCTTCCAAGTTATAGTAGCCGTTAAAGGGATTGGATCGCCAGTTTCCATGTGCAGAAGGCCATAATTCGCTGACACCAGACTTGGTGGAAATACCATTAATGGGGGTACAAATTTCCACACAGCAAACCCATAGTCCAGTCAAGAATTACCCCCTAATCTGTCGGAGAGCTCGAGAGTCTTCGGGCAAATCAAAGCATTACATAAGGTCGAATGGTCATAAAACTCAAGGCTAACCCTGGTGATTGACAACACCTGTTATTGGGTAAACACCCGAACGGTGTCGAATTCCCCATGAGAGCCGACTACTCAGTGACTTTAAAGCATTCAAAGTTGTATCTTAATGGTGATCTTAAAATGGATGTTTTGACAGTATTGCCATATCATCTGTCAAATCCGTATGGTTTAATAACAACCACAATGAACTTCGTTGAAGCCCTGACTATAGTCAACACATTGCCATTAGAGAATTTAAAGCTTACCGAGTGCTGATCAAAACATTTTTTTGACAGCATGATGTATCTAGATACGTCCGTATGGTTTACGTTAAAACTGTCAGACCGCAATGAAAATTACAACAAACTAGAAAAGTGTCTTTTTAAGAAAAAAGGAGCGGATGTTAAAGCATTAAATGACTACCCATAATGTTGATCCACAATAGCGTTACGAGCAAACACGTCGGGGGCAGAAAGAAAAAAAAGTATAATTTACTAAAAAAGTGAGAAAAAACTCGGAAAATCATCTAATTTCAGCAACATTCGTAAATCACTGATATCGAATTAGAAATATACCACGTTTGAATGTTCAAATTAAAATCCAAATTGTGCAAGGAAACCCGTTTACTTTCTAGACTTCACTGTCAGACACTATTGAGTGACTTAATGACTTCCTTTTGTATTTGGTAACAACATACATAAAATGAGCTGAAAGGGGTACATGAGCATTTGTCTACATCAATAACCCACTTCTTGTAATGGCCAAAATTAAACTGATTGGATCTTTGCGCAGCACAAAACGTAAGACCAAGCGGTACAAGGGTCTGAAAATTAGACTATTTAATAAAACGACTGCAATCCCTAAATTCGATTCGAAAACTAACGGTAGTCATTTTGCCACATAAAGACATTTTCAAGCCCTTTTGCTTCGAGGGGAGTTCTAAATTAGTATTATTTTTCAAATGCCGTTGGAATTTAATCTTTTCATTTTGTTTGGCCTGCAAATGGGACACAGTACCTCTAAGGCGGCAAAAGTAACCAAAGACCCGCCTTGTCAAAAGTCGTCAACCGCAAATCTCCGGAATTGATGAATTTACACTGCAGATGATTTTTCACCTTTCGGCAAGGGATCATGTTAATAATTGATCCTCTAGATGAAGCCCTGATATATCGCGACTTTTGTTGTAATGTTTTAAACAGAGCCTTAATTGCCGCAAGGAAAGATACATATTCATAACTTGAGCTTACTACGTAATAGCGGATCTCTGCGAATCTTATCTCGTGTGCTCTCGAGGGGAAATCCCCTCTTACATCACGCATCATCATTCTATACTATTTTGCTCTGTTATGCTATCACGTCTGCGGCTGACCCAGAAATTGACCGATTGTAAGATATATTGAATGTTTTTTTCTGATTTGATTGTCTGCTCGGAGAGAGTATTGTCGTCTATGATACCATTTCGAGCACTGACGGCTCTATCGGGTCACGAAACTTTTATCAAACTGTTATCGCCCGAATAACAAGGTATCTGCACCATTGTCAGATATAGAAGTGATATACCGGAAACGGACTCTCCTTTCGAAATATTCTGCTTCCGGTACTTTCGAGTCAGGCCGAGAAAAACATGTCTTAGAATTACTTACTGCAGTTCTTGAAAACTGAGATTTCAGTTGAAGTATTTCCCTTTGCTCGTCGACATGTATTATTATGCACACCTGAAGGGTTTGCTGAAGGAATCGGCTGTAAATAATTCTGAATTAGGTTTTAAGTTTCAACTTTGTTTCTAGGTTTTTATTTGTTAACTGCTATGTGAAATAAGTTTTGTTTTGAAAGTGTCTCACCGATCATGTTTAATCCGGACGCTAGATCATGATAGGGAAGTTCTTTACGTCACCTGAATAAAAGACGTTTGAATATTTTTTTATCAAAATAAGGATTTCTCATATTCTTGTATTTACGGGGAAAAGGTGGGTAGTGCAATTTCAATTAATGAAAAATGGCCTACAAGTTATGATAGAAAACAAAGTCAAGGATATATGTATGATGCTTGGGTTGTGATAAGGTTAAGCAAATTAATGTTTAAGGGTAGGTATAAGACAATGCTCATGTGTAGTGTTTGGTCTAGGGCTGAAGTTAAGACTTCGTTTCGTTTTAGAGTTGACCAGGGCGCCTTTATCACGGGTGCATGTTTCATTATGATCTGGATATAAGATCTAATGTAGATGGTAAGACATTGAAGAATACCACTTCTTGGTTATGTTTTGAATTTAATGAACGCACGTTTTATTGTTGGTATTTGCATGTGACTTTCAGCATAACTGGGTCAATATCCTATAAGTTTGATGGTTCCTTTACCTCACTCTAACCCTTTCTAATGCTTCCAACGCTTCTAGATAGCCTTTTCCAAAATGAAATCGCATGATCAGAACTCTACTTTATCTTCCAATTCACAGGGACTTGTTTGCCTCGAAGTAGAATGTACCCTGTTTCAGAGCCTCGTGTTTCGCATTAGAAACATTCGAGAATATAAGTCGCTTAACATGAATTTCTTTGTAAGTGGAAAATAATGGTTGTTCTGTTTAATGTGCCAATGAACTGACGGATCTATTCCCTCTGCATTCCCGACATGTTATGACTAAACCACACGAAAACCTGTTTTTAGCATCTCTAGTGCTATTTGGAATGCCGTTGAACCGTTTTGCTTACTCTATGCCGCCAATCGCTTCGAAAACAAACCAGACTTCGACGGAAAGCTGAAGATGTAGGTGAATCTGTACTTGACGGTTTGTATTGGTGTCCGTCTCGTGTTGTTTTAAGACCGGGCATGTTTGGATAATGCAAATATGGGATTCTCGGCTGACTCTCAATCTATGTCGCCGTCACTTCTGTCTCTCTCCCGCTGTGGTTTGGGTCATCTTAAGCAGGAGGTCTTCCGTCGGCATCAGTCCGTACAACGTTGAGCAATTTCTGCTAATCCTGTTTGAATTATGAGACGTTTTGACGGAAGCAACGTACCACAGAGTGCTTTCCGAGAAATGACGAAAACAAACCAAACACAAAGTAGCTTTTAGGCACTCTAGAAGTCGTGAAACTTAATTTGGCTTATCCTTTCTCCGTTTATAAGTTTATGTCCATACTGTGTTTCGAATTCGGATGATTTGTAAGACGGAATATACAATTCTTGCTAGAGTGACAATGTGATATCTTGTTATTTCTAGAAGCCTTGGTCGTCTAGAAGCATACAAATCGCATACACAGCACTGTGTCATGTACCTGTAGCTCAAGTCATGGGGGAAATAAGTTTTTCTTCGAAAAAAACATTTAATGTACACATTCAGCCATCGAGTATCAAAGTAGAGGAGTGGTGCGGAAGATCACATTAAAGTTCTCTGACGTAAATCATTAAACACTTTCTAGTTACTTTCTTTTACCGAGTTCTGAAAGAGTTTCGACACAGAGAATCTCACAGCCATGTAAAGCTCCCCTGATATTTCATTCCCCTCCTCACACAGAAGTAGTAATCAATCGCCGCAGGGGCGGAGTTGTTGGTGGTGGAGAAGGAGGGCAGTGTTTAATGCATCTCGAATTGCTCTTGGGGTTTTTGACCTGAATTAATTACCTCTGGAAGCTTAGTCCCACTTTCCTTCCCGCCATGCAGGATCGTAAGTCGATTTCCAAACGTCTGTCAGTATTAGACTCATCGTCGCGAACCCCCCTTCTCCCCGAAGGAGATGAGGGGAACACAAAATGAGGTCGAGGAGGAGGAGGAGGGGGAGAAGGTGAGAGTGGAAGGGCATACTGTATTAGATGGATTAGGAAATTGAGATAAATGAAAGATGGAAGAACATACGTGCTAGAGATCGAGTGGAACCTGTTAAGGAGGGAATATATAGTAGAACGAGAGGTAATTCCGAGTTCATTGAGAATAATGTGGAAAACCCGACTAACTAAACAGACCGCAATCAACAATGCTCAAGGAAATTGTGCGTCGAATGTGCTATAGAATTAATCACTAGCGAAAGAAGAACGCGAAAGTAACTGTAAAAGAACTCGGTGAAGAGAATAAAGTGAATGAACGGATGAAAAGCTCAGAAGTATATGAAAAGTGTATTATGTTCCATCATGACTTGTGAGCAGTATAATATCATCGTTATTCATGATCATGAAATGGGAGGAAACGAAAATACAGAGGAAAAAGTTTGCCAACCTGGCAATTTAAAGTTAAATTTTATTTGAAGAAAGCGCTGTAAAAGATGAACATCATTATAATCTAAGACTGTACGCTAAGAAAAATATGAAAGCAGTAATATCATCGTTAATCTGTTGCATCTGTTTTAAAGTTTATAAGATGCAGTTTCTCTCTAAATATTCTCTACAAATTATAGCTCAACTATTTTGGTGTACACATCGGCTAGCACAGTTACTGTCCATCAGATTACCAAATTGACCAAATTTTCCCCTGCACAAATATTTCAGTAGCAATGCTCGGGTCAAGACTTTATTCCCCGATGATTGCACCTCAGTCAGGTATGATGGATCACCGCGGCTTATACACCATTATGATATTAAAAAATATGACTGTAGACTGAACTGCCCGAGTGGCGTGTACTTTTGTAATGGGTAACGACTTGCATTAAATGATTACGCGCCATTACCGAGTCTTTAGAGGATTGAAACCTAATTCCGAAACGATGTCAAATTGATAGTGACAACAATGTTATCCTCTGCGATAACTTCCTTTAAGGCAAATCAACATTCTAAATGGGGTTCGCGGTGCGAGGAGCGCTGAGTGGGTTTGACAGGCCTGTGGGCTCGGGGAGGCGCATTCGAGGGAATCGGTGGAGCTCGGCGGCGCACTGGGAACTCGTTCAAACGTCCTTCGAGCAATGGACGGCACGTCCTAAGCTGACACATTCACAGTTTGGCGTCGCCACTTTAAGTTGTAAGAGAGAGGGAGAGAATACGGGAAGATCAAATTAAAGAAGGAAAACGGATTAAGAAAGAGAAAGAGGTGGGATGTAAGACCCATTTTAACCATGGCATGGGAAACCTGACGGCAAAGACTTTCCAAAGATCAACCGAAGCCACTTTATGTTGCCTTGTCCATAACTTTTAAAATGTGCGAACATCGCACTGACGCAGTACGTAATCCGAACATGTTTTCTCCGGGATTAAAAAAGAATGTACTAGAATTGCCTTGAGTTGATCTTTATAATGTATTTGCGATCATGTCGGTAATTCATATTCTTTATTTCCCATGTTTTCCTGATTTTGAGTGATGAATTCTCAAGTATTACCGACGCATATTGACAAGACACATCATTAACGATATTGTATTATTTCCTCGCAAGTGTCAGCGATCGAGTACTTCATTGCAAATATGAAGCATGTAAACTTTGTTTAGATTTTTACGCCTTTCAGCGCTGATATCAACAGTCAAGAGATGCGAAATCTTATACCTTTATATTGTGATTCGGGAGAGGGCGCTGTCAATTATATGACGCTTGAGTCCCTCTTCCGAATAAGGCTTTGGATAGCTGAGCCCCCATGATACTCCAGTTGATATTGGACAACCGCAGTTTTCACCACACAAAGAGTAATACATCGTTATTTGACATTTCAAAATTAAACGTCATGTATTTTATATCATTATACATCGTGTGTGCCGTTTTTCCGAATGATGTATAAAAACGCAAACGTCTTCTTTTAAATCTCCTGTCATATATTGACAATGAATTATGCACCACCCACACCCTTATTTAAAGTCGTTAAAAAGAAATTACGGATTAGAATATTAGAAAGCGCTTCATAATATCAAGCTTTTCCGCAAAATGATGGGGCATTTCTATACACAAATGTAGTATCCAGATGAAACGAATTGCTGTTGTACCGTATTAATTTATCATCGAACTCCGATTGATATCCCAACAGACATAAATTCTATTTCCGATGTGGCCTGACTTCAGACTTAATGTATTTCTTCAAACATTGTTACATGTATCTTTCCGCTTGGTTTGGTGGTAGAGGATTTGAGTGGCCTGGGGTTTTCTGAACTGCGTGTCAAATGTCATATCCCCTATGGTATCGCGAAAGGAATAACAACATCGAATGGAGATTAGAAGTTTCAAAGTTCGATGTCCTTATTCTGTGAATTCATCCCCCAATGGTGACTCGTCAATCTTCCCTACGATCTCACTTATGGGCACGGTATCGATGGTCATCATTGATCAGGGAATAACGACCAATTTTCCTTCGACACTCTCGAAGCGATCGCTAAAGAAACTGCATTTATACATGGAATCGATTTCCTTTGCTTTCGTCCCGTAAACAACAAGCCAAGTGGGACGTAATTTGAAACATCTCTCTCATCACGAAGATTAGCTAATGGCGGGGTTTACGATGATCAGATATCTCTCTCCCTCTTTCTCAAAAAAAAGACGAAGAAGAAAAGTGGCTCGTTAATTCGGATGCTCCGTCACTGTTTACGTTTATGATTATCCCCCATGACCACGATGTCGACAAGGAGGATGATATCAGGGGATACAAAGACGACCTCGTTGACTAATCATAACACATGAAAACGTTGAATAAACACCCATGGCGCCCTCAATGGTTGGCCTTTATGTATTTTTCATGACACAGTGGCTCCGGCTCCGTTTACTAATTTGACGATGTAGCGATGCCGCTTCTATTTCCTTTGGCAAATAAACAAACGGCGACAATATCTGGTGTATGTTATGAAGAATTAGATGAAAATCCCTCCAGTAACGAAGAAAAGACACGAGATCATGCTGTTGTGAGTCAAGCTTTCTCTGACCTTATCAGTAACATGGACACTTTTATATTTAAGAGTACCGTTTGTATATAGTAACCTTCTGTATTACACAAGCTAGTAGGTGAAGCAAAGGCGAAATATGAAATGAGAAGAAGATTATCGTATTGAATTTGCCCTTACACACTTTAAATCTTTAATGTTTTCACGTTACTGTGACACACCGTGTATTACAGCAATGGCGTGTCTAGTGAGAAACCACTGCAGTGGGTACGTACGTACCACAGTGTGGTGACAAAGTGGATTGGAAATCACTTGATGTGATGTCACCCTATATAGCGTGTTCGCACAGTTCTGAATTCGAGTGACTCTATATTTTCTTTTCTGTACGGAAACTTTTTGTTTTAGTTATTGTAGTTATATTAACGCGGAGACACTTGCTTCAGCCAGTTGCTAATCTTCTGCTCTTGGAAATCTGGCAAAAGGTAATACACTTTTATAATAACGTGGTCAAAAAATGACCACGTCGTGGTCATTTTTACAGGTGCATGGTTGACTACCAAAACGTGGTTAAAAACGAACACGACGTGGTCATTTTTTGACCACGTTTTGGTAGTCAACCATGCACCTTTAACACGTATTTTTAAGAGTGTAGGAAGAAAGGTTTTAAAAAAAGTGGCAAATGGTGTTCAATAAGAGAAAGATAACATTTATCAGCTCTATTACCCGTATAGTTCAGACAACACCTCTTACCTTTGTTTTTTCCTAAAAATGAGTCCATTCGTATTTTACATTTCGATGTGATCTGAATGATTCTAAACTTTCTGAAACTGTTTTTGCGTGTACGTGTGTTTGAAGATTTTTTTAACGCTTATTTTATTTCTTTACCTCCATTTTGGCGTATATCCTTCACGCGTCTATGAGACCACCGAGTGTCTGCTAACTTGTCTAAAGTCAAACAACCGTTGTACTTTTTCTAGGATTCTTCTTCAGTATCCATTAACCTTTTCATCAGTGCATTTAAACAATCCCGTAATTCCCAAGGCTCGGTCTAGCAAACTGATTAACGCCCCCTGTCTGTAAAGTCCATGGAAACAATTGAATTAAAGGTGGATCGTATAAAGGGGACAGTGGAAAACTCACAGACTAGACACCCGTCCCCCCCCCCCCCCCCCCAAGAATTTTTCTTCAGTATCAATTGCGATTTCTCAACAGTGCATTCAAACAATCCTGTAATTCCCAAGGCTCAGTCTAGCAATCTGATAACTCACCCTGTTTGTAATGTCCATGGAAACCATTAAATTCAATATAGGGCGTTAGTGGACAGCATACTCACAAACTTGACGTCCCCTTCCCCTCCCCCCCCCCCTCCCTCTGCCACGCGAACGAAGAGCTGAATATAATTTTCCTTTCATACATGCCTTGTATTAATTTATGCCCATTCCTTCATAAAAAAGGGAGGAGACACATGCAATAAATTTATTCACCGCCCCCCCCCCCTCCATCTCCAAAAAGGAGAGTGGCTACGCCAGTGTCCCCCATTGCTGGATACGTGCCGAAGGGGAAGGATTGTACCACATCCTAGTTGTACTCAAAGTCAGTTATGACATTTATCGTCCCATCCCGGGGTAGTCTATGTAAATTGTTGTAAGGATGTCATGTAATGATGTTTTGCCTGAAGGAAGGCGATGACACTGCAGCTCTCATGAGAATTGATCAGGGATTTTATGTGGAATAAACAGAAAAGTAAATACAGATGCCCCGGAGGTCGTTTTGGTCTTTCTCTGTTTTTGGATTACCCACGGGGTTCGTGATTTATTCTATGTAGGGGTGCTCTGTAGTAGATGATGTAGAAACAGAACCAATGAAGACAGCACTCATGAAGTTATTACTCCGCGGTGCTGACAAGAAAATAGTTTATAAGTTTGTTTACATTGGTTGGGGATTGGACAAACATTGCAAAACAATGTGAAGTGGCGTTGAGGGAATCATCTGTCACCGCTTTCGATTGTTTGAGAAGAGTCTCAGGAGTAATAATTATGTTTCCAATTCACTCCCTTTAGATATGGCTTGAGGCAGGATATGTAATTTAAGAATAAATGCCGATCCCATGTGCCAATCATCATAATCTTTGAATCAAATTGTTGATTGGAATCTCAATCGTATTTTAGGTTAGACACTATGAAGAACCGATGTGTGTCGGTGCGATGGGATCATTGGTAAACCAATGAATCGTTTAAGAATAACCTCAAGGGATTGATGGCTTCTGATTGATTATCTTCTAAATTTGGGTAGAGTTGGGATATTTACCTCAAGAATATTGTCGTTCCCTTGTGTCAAACATCATTTCTCTGAATCAATAAATTAATCGTATTTTGGCGCAAATGTTTCCGAAAACATACAAGTTCCTTAGTTGTTTCATGTCTATAAACAAACTGAATAAAATACATTGATCGTATTTTGGCGCAAACCTTTCCACAAACACAAAAGTTCCTTACTTGTTTCATGATTCCAAACTCAGATTCGAATAAAAAAAAATTGAAAGAAACATTGCACATTACTAAGTTCATATCTAACGTAGATCAAAGTTTGAACCCTTCTTCGCTAATCGTATAAATTGTCACTGTGATTTGGTCAAATAAGGCAATCCAATGGATTCCGACTGGGCCAATATTATGTATAACCTCAAGTGTATTGCACTTCTGCGAGTGGACACTATAATACTCCGATCTTGTAAATGGAGGACATACTCATCCATACTTCGTCACATAATGCATCTGCGTTTCGTCTGAAGTATGTTTATAAAACGAATTCGACACCGTCCAATGAAGTTAAAACGCAATCCCCTTCGGCAGATGATGACAATACTTGACGCGAAACAAAACGGAACCGCGACATAATGGCGGGAAAATTGACACCCTCTTAAGTGGTCAGACCAGATATTCACAATTGTCAGGTGATTGTCATGTGAGCGCAGCCCCTCCGGACTGGTTGCTTGAAATATTACCCGGTGTCGGGTGTCCAAATGGGTCAATCCCATCGCGTTCCTCCTTCTTGACCCTCTTCATAACAGCACTCATCATCATCCATCTCCCCAATCATCATCTTTGTCATCGTTTGGAAGTTCAGTATCCCCAGCGGAGGTACTCTAGAGGTAAATACCCGTATTCGGACCGTACACCCGCCCGAAAAAGAAAGCCATCAGGATACGACTATCGGTCTGTTCGTGAAGTATGATGGGTTCCTTTGAGATGCCATAGTGCCCTAGAGGAGAATTTAATCGCGCTGATGATAGCTTGTGGATATTCTTCGATCCTGGAATGTGATGGATGCTTTTGTAGATAAACAGGTTAAGCATAGCACCCTTGGACCCACCTGGTTATTGGTCAAAACACGGTCATCGTCTGTGGGATTCAGATTCAACTGTGTGTTTCTACGTCGTGGAGGTACGATCAGGGAAAACTCTCCGGAAGTGGTAAACGTGTAAAACGTATATATGGGTTTCTTGATTAGTAATTTATTTAAAAACTATCCCAAATAATCCAAAGTTTATTTATCGGACCTCCATATAGGAACATATGGCCGGTGTGTGATGTTCACAATTTGTTCATCGTAATGATCATGCTAGGATATAGCTCCCTCCTGAACTATAATTATCTCAAGACAGCTATCCCTATGGAACACCTGCCCATAGATAACAAACGCAGACACATATCCTTGCACAATTCCCCCGGACAACTAGAACAAATACCCCTTAATATGCAGTTGTCTGAGTGGTTATCGGGTTACATTTTCAGGAGGTAGTCGCCCTCTTAAAAGGGTTAGTTATCGAAATGGGTATAGTTTTCATAGGATGATAGTTGTCCATCGCAACTAGTGTCCGGGGTAGTTTCCTCTTGAGGGTAGTTGTCCTGGATGACAGTCAAGGGATGAGTCAGTTGTCTGGATATACAGATCCATATCTACCCCCCCCCTGTATCCTGTTACCTTATAGTATACCAGGCCTTGTCAACCAGTTTATTAGAAGTGCCAAAACGAAAAGAATTTGTAGTTGGAGTGCCACCCTATATATTTGACTGTGCTGCGAGGGAGCGTAGCGACCGAGCCGAAAACAGGTGGGGTCCAGGGGCAAAACCCAAACGGGGGTGGAGGATTTCAGGGCTGTCTAAAGGCCCAAATGGGGGCATTTTTAACATCATTTCATTCCACAATATAATTAATCATGATTTCATATTGATTACAAATTAGTACAATTCCTGGGTTCAATTAAACTGGAGGTAAATTTATATGTAATTTTTTGGTGCTATAAACACGGGAAATGTCACTATAAATAAAAGTGAAAATCAAACAAACAAAAACAAGATGTTTCCAGAGATTGGCAATGTTAAAATTGGTAGCCCATTGTAAGCTAATTGTTGTTCAGAGCTTAGGTTTAGAGTCGCATAAAATGGTAATAAACGATAAATTCCCCTTTCTTCCTGTTTGTTAAGCAGGCATTTTTGGCTCAAATTCGACTGCGACTTCTTGATTTAGCTGAGTATTTAATTCTTAAATGTATACTTTCTGTCTTTCTTTCTGTTTTTTGTTGTTGCAACAGTCGCGCGCCGCCAGTTGAGAAGGCCTGCCTTATACCAAACGATTTGTGCCTACAATATCCTAATTTGGGCACTTTTCTAGTCATCAAGAACCTTTAACTGTTTAGAAACCAACTTTACCATTTTATAAATTAGTATCTGATTAGGATTTAATACCCTAATTGCTTTGAGAAATACCGTTGGTTCATCACTAAACTTGCTTTCTCCTCTTAATGTGGAACATGAGTGGCTATCCATGAATCTGTTCTTTGAAAATGAAATATTGCCTGATTTATATTCACTTTCTGGAACTATAATTCATCATAGAGGGAGACATTGTAAGCTTTAATCATTCCAGAAAGTAGACTCGGGAGTATGATTAAAAGATATTCAAAAGGAAGCAAATAAATCCGAAGCCTTCTCATGAATAACATTCCAAATACGAGCTCACTCTTTTACAAAGAGAACCTCTAGAGCGAATGACGCATGTATAGTATGTCTCATAGGAGCTGTTCCGCTTATGAGCTTAATATAATAAAAACCTCTCGGGTTATTTCGTTTAAAGCAGGGGCGGATCTAGCTTTTTGCTAAGGGGGGGTTTGACCGAAATAATGACGATGCGGAGCATCGTCCTCGAGCCGCGAAGCGGCGAGCCGATTTTTTTTGGGGTGTTTATTTGAACCCCGTAAGTGATGATTTCCTGGCATCTATTAACACAATGGAGACCATAAAAAGCAGTGCATGATAACGTCTTTTTAAATCAAGTAACAGTTTAATACACAGTTATATCCAGAGTTATCATGTGTTTGGTTAAGTTACCAGATGAGTTGAATATCTTCTCACAATATTTGCACTTGAAAGGGTTTCTCTCCAGCGTGCGTTCTTTTTTCTTTCTTTTTTTCTTTTTTTTCCCTTTTTTTTTCTTTTTTTTTTTTTTGCCGCCCAAGGGGGGGGGGGGTTTAAACCCCCTAAACCCCCTAAACCCCCCCCCCCGTAGATCCGCGCCTGTAAAGAGACAGCTGAGTTCTAGTAAAAGTGAGCATAATTTGTAGGCTAACTCATTCATTTTGCAACAGTTTGAGATAATGTCATATGCGAAATATCCTTTAAAAAGTTTCAAATGACGTCGCATTTGAAAAAATGACGAGATGTAGCTGAAAGGTTTGGAACCAAAGATCGGCGCCACATTGTGTGTAGTCCCATATACCAATTTCTGTGGTGCAGTGCATGTGGTTTTCTTACATTATGATCATAATAAAACTTTTTACTCTGTACAATACGATCAACCTTTCCCCATTGCTTTCAGTTTCTTCCACAGCCCATCGCATGACCAGTACGCTTTTGTTTAAAGAAATAGTATTTGTTGGTTATGTGTTCCTCTTTGTTGGGTTACGTCTGTCCGGGACGTCTGTATTGACCCGGCCTATATTTCTCGTTTGTCTAGGTCTACCTTGTATTACACGGTAAAGGGGACAAGACAGATGCTCGTATGAAGACTGGCACCACTGGTCTGAGACAGAGGACGTGGGATGCAACTAATTCACTCTCGTCACAAGGTCTCATGGTGAAACATGAAGAAAAACCGCTCAACCAAGTAGATATTCAGGTGAGTGTCATTAACCCCATTCTGGCTAAAAACAGACATACTGTAAATTCTTAAAGTGAACCAGGAACATTGTTGAAGGTTGATGAAAAAACTGCGTATTTTTGTATGAAATGCTACTTATTAAATTCCTTCTACTGTACTAACCTCCTAACATGCAAAGAAATTCTCAAACCACAAAGGAATTTATGGTTTTCTTTGAAGTCATCACTGTGCGACACACTCGTTCTCCCAACCAATTTTTGAATTTTCCCAACCGTTTTCCATGAAAATGAGATATAAAACAGGCTTTTAAAAATCTGTAGACACTTAAATGTTTGGAATTGTATATAGAGCCAATTCATTGCTCTGTGTCGATTAACATTCACTTAAAATTAAATAAATCATAATGATATATATGGGATTGTTCAGGAATCGATCAGATCAGTTTTTTCAATTTTTATCAATATTAATGGTCTGTTTTCACTCAAACTTTCAGAATATCTTTAAAAGTACGTATAGCATTGGAGTCACTACCTTAGCAACATTTTGTCCCTTATCTGAACAATTTTAACAAGTCCCTTAATAATCATTTTCTAAATAACTGTATTTGGACATGTAGAATCATAAAGTCTCCGTTTGATAACACGTCAGTCTAAACATATTGCAAGCCAAGGAATTCACACTGCCTATAATCATATTTCTGTCAAAAGATAATTTATAATAATAACATCTCGAATAGAGGATGACGAATGAATCTTGCCACAAAAAGCTCCAGACTCTTTACAATCACCCTCATAGTTCTTGATCCACATGGTGATTGAGATCGAATGACAATGTATAGCCATAACCAAGTTGGCATGCACGTCGCAGCCATTTCCTGTCTCGATCGTCAATTTACTCTTTAATGGGCTTCTGAGAAGGGCTTTGACATAGAATGGGGAAAAGAAAACCTTTGTACTTTACACTGACTCACTGGGGACGTATGGCCCACATCCCACCGACTCGAGCAAACAGGAGTAATTCTATCAGTCGGGCATTCGATACGTGAAAACTAGAGCAGTCATCTCAAAAGATAACAAGTCATTCGCCATCGGGATTTACCTTATTCTAATCTTGAGCTCTTGGGTACATTTTAAACCCTTTTTTTTCCTCTGGTATCCATTTATAAACGAGTTTCTCTCTTTTCTGTCTTCGAGAAAGCCTATTCGGGGGAAAGAGAGAATAAACAGTTATTCGAGAAATGTTCGATGTTCGCATCGACTTCATGCGATTAAAAAGGGCCATTTTCTATTTATTAACTTTATATAGTTGAAACGGTAAAGGATTTCAAGCTGAACATAGTTTAAAGGGACTTGGTAATATTGTTCAGATGAGATAAAATGGTGCTAAGGTAGTGACTTCAATGCTAGATGTACAATTAAAGATAATCTGAAAATTTTAGTTAAAACAGACCTTTATTAATGTTAAAAATTGGGAAAATTAATCTGATTGATTTCTTAGTCTCCCAAGTATATTATTACAAATTAATTACAATTTTAGGTGAATTTAAATCTTTACAAAGCAATGAATTGGCTCTATAAACCATTCCAGAAATTCAAGTGTTGAAAGATTTTTTAAAGCCCGTCTTGAGTCTTATTTGCATGGAAAACGCTTAGGAAAACTCAAAAAGGTTGGTAAAATTTACTGTTAGAGGGTGTCACACAGTGACGCCTTCAAAAATAACCATAAATATCTTGTGGTTTGAGAATTTTGTCAAGATGTTTAGCATGTTAGGGGGTTAGTTCAGTAAAAGGAATATAATAAGAAACATTTCATACACAAATTACGCAGTTTTTTTCCTTAACCTTCAACAATGTTACCGAGTCAATTTAAGATACGTACTCCTATTCCGAGGCTGGTTTCATTTGCCCAGTACCCTGGAATGATCAGGTCATCAAATTGTTTGAGATTTTCACGATCTCTAGAGATGGTGATAAGGCTCAAATAAGCAATGACAGCCAAAAGAAATATATTTCTTGACAGAAGTATCTCGAATACATCAAATTCCATCTATACAGATAGTTTATAATTTTCTTCCTTTAATCAACTCCTGAAACATGACTGTGAAATACGACCATGATGAGTTGATGACGTAGGTAGTAATATCAAATCTCTTCAAAATACGCAGATTTCACAAATAGCGATATTTCAGGCTGCAAACTCATTATTAAATTGGAAAAATTAAGCGTGACAGATGCAGGAATACAAACAGAAGCAGATGTAACGAGCTAAAACAAATATTAAATCAGATGTATATAAGTGTACTTTACCTCTTCCAGTAAAGGTGTTCTTTCTCTGAAATTATATTACCCATTTTTCTATTCTGAGCGCCGACCTAGAATATAGAGATTTCCAGATACGTCTGCATATCGGTTAACATGTTCATCGGTTATCTGTGTGTAATCTCATCCCACATATTAAGTTAACGCACACCTGGCAGGCTTTCTTTTTTTAAAGATGACAAAATTTTAATACATCCCGTCATTTCATTTCAACAGTTAAGACGTTGGTGATTGTCATACAGTATTCCTGTATAATTATGAATATCAAGCTTAAACTTTCATTCATGTTTAAAGTAAGGCATATTAAATTTTGTCAATGTAGGAATAGGATCTTTCATTAAAAATCTTACCCTTTCCTGTCAGTATATTTTCTAACTCTTTAAATAAGGAACTCTTTAAATGAGGAAAATACAGCAAGGTATTCATGATATCCTCTGTCTTGTATTTTCATTTTTCCTCATCCCTTTTTTAACTATTTCTCTCTATCCATTTCCTGTACTCTCTCGACTAATTTTCCTGTTCTGTCTACCCCCCCCCCCTGGCTCTCTGTCTCTTTCTTCTCTCCTTCTATTCCTACTTTCTCCTGTCTGTCTATCTTTCTCTCTCCCACTTTCTCTTTTCCTGTTTTCCTCTCTTCCTCTGTCTCTCTCTCTCCCTCTCTCTATCTCCTTCTCCTTCCTTTTCCCATTCTCCTGCCCTCCCTCCCTCTCTCCCTCTTCTATCACCCTGTATCTCCTGTAGGATGAACTCAAGAGACTCTACACGCAGCTGGAGCTCCTGAAAACCAGGAACATGGTGGTGGGCAACCCTCACCTGACCCGGAAGCTCACCGCCATGGCCGAAGCGGCCCGAGCCACGGAACAAATGTTGATAGATTCCAACGAGCAAGAGCTCAGTTGCGCTTCCAACGGAGTTGCCGAGGTGACCTATACGGTCAACAACGGCAGGACTAGTAGTGATTCAACCAAGGGGGATTGGATTTGAAGACCATTGCGTGAAAGAAAAATGACTTTACCTACTCTTTTTTGAGAAGTAAGACTCTTTATTCCGTGTGTATACAAATAAGATTGAGGTTATGAAAGTTCCTACTACAGAATCATAAAAAGAGTAATTCGACAGGAGATGAGTCGTAAATGATCAACAAGTTTCTTCGGGTCTCAAAAACAGTAGGCCGACCGACCCGAGTGATAGGCCGAAGTAACACCACAGGGTAAAGCTAACAGCAGGACGACGTGGAAGACCAGTTTAGCCACTGGAGCTACGTTTTGTTCTTTATTTCGTCACTCTCTGCAGGTGCAGTATTCCATATTTTCTTCAAGGGGGATTTACCTGAAGAGCAACGCATCGAACACAGGACATTATTAGCGGAACCGGTTCATCACGCTTTAACCTATGGGTTCTGCATGCTGTTAGATGAAGGTGGCAAGAGATTGTGGAACAGATTGTCCAGTATGGCGAAACTACATGCAGCCTACGCGATTCATAGGCGTTCGGGCCCAACTGGATGAGAGGGGCTTATGTTACGTGCCCCATTCATCTGCGACAAAAGAGACAATTCATGGCACTAACAAATAATGTTATCATCAAATAATAACAAATACGAATTATACTATATATGGTTTACCTCGTTACCGATGAATCGTCAGCAGCTGTTCAAATGGCGGTAGTTTAAATAGTATCTGTAATTTCAAAATTATCGAGGGGGAATGCAGCCCTTCAGCTACCTACCCCTTTTCCTCCACAACCTCGCATGCCTATGCCTACACGGAGCAAACGCATTCTTAAATGAAATATCAACTATCATGTCACATACTCCGCTACGGATTTCTAATAATCATTGAAGACATGATCGTCCTCTCAGAATATTAAGCTTGAATGTAAACATGGTTATGTTTCTAATTGATATGCAGCTATTGTACAGGTAAAAAGTGTATTGTTTTGTCAGTAAGTCCCGTCCAGCCTAACCCTAAAACATTGAATGAATTGTTGGTCTCTCCCTTTTAGTTATGTTGTAATAGGGCGAACTTAAAGTCCGTCTGTACTAATTTGGCCAGGGGATTAGACCTCCTTGCAAGGTCACTGACATGTGGTTATCTCATCAAATCAGCTCTCAATATTAACATAAAAAAGAGAATCCTGGGGGACCAACAAACACCGATTAGGCATTGTTTGCTATATAGAGGGCGCAAGTAGCTATAAGTAATGCAGTGGGGATTTAAATGGAGGACTGTTCCCATAAATACCGCATGGTTTGGATAGGAACGGGTGATTTGAAGATAGAGGGGCAGGGGAAATGGCAGCGGGAACCAGAGAGGGAGAGAAACAAATGTGTATTTGGAGAGGAAATTGTATGAGAGATGGGGGAGAGAAAGAGAGATAGTGAGAGAGAGAGAGAGAGAGAGAGAGAGAGAGAAAGAGGGAGAGAGAGAAGCAAATGTGTATTTGGAGAGGAAACTGCATGAGAGATGGGGAGAGAAAGAGAGATAGTGAGAGAGAGAGAAACAAATGTGTATTTGGAGAGGAAACTGTATGAGAGATGGGGAGAAAAGAGAGATAGTGAGAGAGAGAGAGAGAGAGAGAGAGAGAGAGAGAGAGAGAGAGAGAAACAGATAACAAAGAAAGTAGAGGAGAGTGAAAATGAGAGAAAGAAAGATCAAGATAATAGAACGAAGAAGACGGGAGATAATGGAAACCGTGAAAGAGAAAAAGGAATAATAATGAGATGGGACAGGGTTTAATCAATACCGTATTGTCTAGTTAACACAGAGGTATCCTCCTTTGTTGTGATAAAGAGGATGGGGGAAGAGTGAGGAGGACATGGCTAGAGAGGGTATGATGGCAGGGGTGCGCCACCACCCTCCCCTTCTAACTTTCCATGGTCCTTTTTTCTCTCCCTTGTTGGATACGTGTTGGTAAATTTGATCAGATGCCACATTCAAAGTAGTCGAGCAACGCCCTAAAAGAGAGAGAAAGAGAGAGAGACAGAGAGAGAAAGGAAGAGAGAGGGAGAGAGGCTAATCGACATCCCACCCAAATACCTATTGATAAAAATATGTGTTATTTTCTGCTTTCAAACAAATCAACGTTTGTAAACACCTCAATATTGAATAGATGAGAAAAGAAAATCGCTAATTTGCAAAAAGATTTAGGGAAATTGAACGGTTATCAATAACGGGTGCATGATCGCGGTGGCTGTAACTTGAATCAAACATTTCAAAAGCTTTGTTTGTAAATGGTATGTTAACTATACTGGTGGCCCTGTTATCAATAACGAGTTACGATAACTTCTACTGAAATCGAGGCATTTGATTGGCTTAGAGCAAATTTGTCATAGAAATTGAGCATTTGTAATTTATGATAATTTTAATGAATCGCGGCCCTGTTGAAGGCAAAAAGAATTGCAGGTTTCTACTCGCTCTTTCTTCTGATGTATTGACCCGTCTAAAGTTTCCTTATATCTTCATGGATTGAAATCGCAGTCGTCATATTACTTCACAGGACTATATTGCAATCGTGAAGGCCAGTTTTATTGCTTTGAAGTTATTCCACAAAAAACAGTTTTGATGATATTGTTTACTTTTTCAATGTCATTGCGTGAATTCAGGAAAATGGTATTCACATTTGCCTGAAATATCCCCAGGAAATTTAGATTCTGTATAATTACGTCCATGGCATAGAACGCTCGCACAAAGAGTTTTAAAAACTTGATGATCTTGATCGCATTTCGCAGGCGCTTACGATTTTACTCCGTTTCTTTACTAACAGCAAATCGTATTCCCCCAAAAACATACGCTTTTTATACAATGCAACCTTATCCAATAGTTTTTATAGATATGGCAATAATGAATATATGTAAGACTAGATTGTAGATACTCGTGTACGTGTTGGTGTGAAGTTAGCGCGAGATATGCGAACAAAAAATTGACAGAGTTATTATTTTTCAAATAAATAATGTGATGTTATTGAAGTCGATCCAGTAGAAAGTATACGCTGCTTTTTGTTGGGGGATACATACAGTACGTGTGGTTTTCTCCGACAAATCTACTTCTGCTTATTATTTTATTATGCAATGGGTATTGTTTGAGCTTTATTAGTTAAAATTACTTCATCTTTTGTTCATATTTTCTTTCTTTCAACTTTCAATGAAAATCAAGTATCAAACTGTGCCTAAATAAGCACAGATTATAATATCGTATATTTCGTTACGTGCAGAGAAAAAAAATCAAATGTTTGGTTTACAATAATCATTTAGTTTGTTTAAAAAATATATATATTTGTTATGATTATGTTTTATCAGGAGTGCAGACTTCAAATGCTACGTAGATTTCTCCGTCACGATGCGTGTCTTGGATGCGAGATGATTTTATATCTATCATTTATTGTTGTTGGCTTTAAACCGTATGTTTATTTTTATAGAAAGCAATTTTAAAGGAATGTATAGTGTACTGCAATTAATGGAGGACAGTTTATCAATTTCAAATACGATCACAAGCACTTTCGAAATATCAACACAAGGGTAAGTTTAGAACCCTATAGTATTGATAGAAATCATGGTTGGTTGACATAATTATGTCATTGTGATATTTGCACATTTAAGGGCTATTGAAATTGCTTTTGATTTTTGGAAAGTATTTGCGATCGTGCTACCTAAGAATCTTATGTTATGTTATGTAAGTATGTTGGAGGATTCAACAGACTGTTGACAAATAAAAAAATAACCATAATTAATATCGTTTTCAAAATTATATTATCATTTAATTGCATTGCCTATTGAAACGTGGGAACATTCCTATAGCTTATTATATAATTCTATCATAGTTTAGCCAATGTAATTATCAGACCAGTTGATTTTGGAGGGTTTTTTATATCGCTTCTTGCTAGTTTTCTGAACCTCTAACTACAATTCAGAAATCTGAAGACCCTTTATTATGCATGTCAGCAAATATTTATCTCAGGATGCTAAAACAGTTTTTAATGAGACGTCAGAAAATTCGGTAAGCAGCCCCCTTCCCCCATTCTAACTCAAATTCATCTTAAGGACGGCTCTTTGTGTAAGAGAAGATTTCGGTAAAAGCTTTGTGAGCGTAACTCGTATAATTTGTAGTATCTTTTAGTACCTTAGATTAAAGGTAATCTAAGACGTGTAAAGGAGTGAGGTTTTCATGTCACTCAAAAGTATGTATTAACTTGTCGTTCGGTTCATCCCTTTTTTTTTAACGGACATCAAACCCGACTATTTCATTTAGACTTTCCTTAATCGCTAAAGCGTCGATGTCTTTATACATGAATATATAAATGATAACAAAAAGTGAAATAAAGGCTCGGAATTCACTTAAAAACATAATCTTGGCGCCAAGAGAAAAAAAGTGTATATGCCCCCTATACCTAATACTTTATTTGTCTTTGCCCCCCCCCCCCACACACACAAACAATCAAGTAAATGGAGACTTCACCCTCAAAAGAAAGTAAGCTCCATGTGTTATGGCAGCGCAATGGCAATACAGATCTAATATAATTTTAGGGTGGTTTGTTATATGAAAATAAATCTAAGCTTGCTGCAAGAACATAAAATGTTACTTTAGTTAGCAAAACCCTATACTAGAACACAAGATATAAAAACTTCTATCGCTCTCCCCAATGTGACTATCTGCATCCAATATTCTTCTTATCATGTTTTCACATAGTGTTCCCCTCTTTTTGTGAACTGCTTAAATGAACTTTCTAAAAAAAAATCTGAAATAATGAATTAATTTAAATTGTTGTTTTTTATGTATCCAATTTATGCATTATAAACGTGTAAGTGTGCAAACATACAAATTGATATGTTTCTGTACAAAAAAACTTAAAATGCAACGTAAAGAGTCAATCGAGGATCGATTATATTGTACTTTCGAACACTTTGATAATACTTTAGATTAGTATTTTACCTGAGGTGAGCAAGTCTAGTTTCTTTCATTTTTAAGAGGCTCTTGTATATACTTGTTTTGTTACAAAGATATAATTAAAGAAAAAATTCTGTACTTCCGAAACTAGTATCTACCAGTAGAGAGAAATGTTTGATTGTCAAACCTTGTAATATATTGTACAAAAATGTGAATAATGTTATCATTCGTAATAAATCCATGAAATAATAAGCCTTTGGTCTGACGTCATTTGTTAGTTTGTTTTAATGTTTGTTTGCTTGTTTGTCTGTTTGGTCTATACATGTAAAGCAAAACAAAATTAATCGTTATCCTAAAATGAATTATAAGATTGGTGTTAGGATCTGCAAATGTTGCCAATTTCGGGTTCAAAGCTTATAGTAAAACTCCAAAGCCATGTGGCGGTTTTTGTACACCTACCCCCTGGTGGTCATCCATCCACCAGATAACCACCCCCAGTCAACTACGGGGTAGTTGACTTGGGGTGGTTATCTGGGGGTGGGACAACCATCCTCAAGGACACCTACCCCCGTATAACTATCCTAGGGGGTAGTTGTTCGGGTGGTAGTTGTCCGGGGGTTAGTCGTCCGGGTGGTAGTTTTCCGGGGGTATTTATCCTATGTGGTAGTTGTCCTAGGGGTAGTTGTCCTTGGGGGTATTTTTCTGGGGGTAGTTGTCCGGGGTAGTTGTCCTAGGGGTCCGGTGGTAGTTGTCCCAGGGGTAGTCGTCCTAGAGGGTGGTTGTCCTAGGGGTAGTCGTCCGGGGGTAGTTGACTAGGGGGTAGTTGTTCGGGTGGTAGTTGTCCTTGGAGGTAGTTGTCTGGGGGTAGTTATCCGGAGGGTAGTTGTCCCAGGGGTAGTCGTCCTAGAGGGTGGATGCCCTAGGGGGTAGTTTCCAGGGGTAGTTGTCCTAGGGGTAGTTGACTGGGGGGTGGTTATCTGGGGATGGATGTCCAGGGGATAGGTGTCCGGATAACGCCCCTCCCATATTCGATAGTCTTGTCCACTTGCATTCCATCCATCTAGTTATATCATAAAGTCCCCTCAATACCGGGACTGATGGTACGCGACCGTTGAGATACACCAACAGTTCGTGCGCGAATGAAAATCATCTTTTAATTAGCAATGTTTAGATCAGACGAATGATTTGTATTCATTTTCAGTTGAATGATCCAAAACTAGTACAAGGATTCGACATAGCAAATAAAGCTCACGGAGGGATTATCAGGAGCTCGTTAAACAGTCTTTAACAGACCAGTTTTTTTCTCCTCTTCTAGTCCCCATAGTAACCGAAAAGGCCACTCTCAAACTGAATCTTAACTAACACCATGATGGTAAATGTTTGGAGGAAGAAGTCACAAAGAGAGAGAAATATCCATGTCATATTCATTTAGACATCTCTACCCGTCATGAATGTCCTGGTACAAGCCAAAAGACTTTTAGAACAAAAATTGGCCCAAGAAATGACAATAATTATATAGACAAAAAGTTGAAAACAAAATTTAACTATTCGATCAAAACTATTAGAACTTTGTGCTCTCATACTTTCAATCAGGCGCGGATCCAGGATTTCTTAGGG
This sequence comes from Strongylocentrotus droebachiensis, assembly GCA_035222895.1. Taxonomy (NCBI): domain Eukaryota; kingdom Metazoa; phylum Echinodermata; class Echinoidea; order Camarodonta; family Strongylocentrotidae; genus Strongylocentrotus; species Strongylocentrotus droebachiensis. Next base: position 86,233 of record JAVYIG010000991.1, read on the forward strand.
GAGGGGGCCCAACTTTCTTCATTTTTTTTTGCTCCCGAAAATTTGAAAATCGCGCCGGCCGAAAAGTCGCTCAGTGGGGGGGGGGGGGGGTAGTGAACAATTTTTTTTTTTTTTTTTTGGTCCTCGAAATTTTTTCGATTTGCACCCCCCCCTTGAGCGCCAGGGGGGGGGCCCAACCCCCCAAAAAGGTAAAAATCACGTGATTTTACATGATTTTTTTCTCAAGGGGGGGGGGGCCCGGGCCCCCCGGGCCCCCCCCCCTGGATCCGCCACTGCTTTCAATGATTGGTAAATAAAAAGCAGCAGTGGTTTGCTCATGGTATTGTAATGATCTATTATGAGAGAGGCTATGTTTTAAAGATTCCCCTCATGCACAAAAATATTTTAAAATTATTACACTCCGTAGCGATATGGGCAAAGCCTTTTGAAGGTCTCGTATGACCTGAAATGCGAGATAAATGTTGAAAGGTGAAAGATTCTAGCAAAACAATTTGAACTTTGGTGGTATCATATTTCCAATAGAAAGTAAAAAGAATAAAACAAGACCTCGAGAATTGACGCAAGTTTGTATTGATCTAAATACGAAAAAGCCTATAGTATACCTTTTAGGGATTTCCCCCCGCATTCACTAAGAAACGGAAGTTGGAGCAGTCAAGAGCACCGGAAGTAAGTAAGGTAGGGGTGGTTGTGCCACGCCCTGCTCCAAACTCCTCCCACAAATCCTTAACTACTCTCTGACTGTCGTAAAAGGTGGTGACGTTTTTTTAATTTCCGTCAGATTTTTACACATTGTGAGGGAATTTTTGGCATTATTTAGTGTTGCATGAAAGTTGCACCCCGGTCCCGCCGGACGCCTCCGGATGCAAAAGTCCTTTCGTGCCTAGACCTATGATCAATCCGTATACAGCCACAATCTAGAATCTCACTACAAATATTTAGGGTTAGGGCTTTATGGTTAGGGTTAGAGCTTCAGTTGGGTTCTTAGGATACGTTTAGGTTTTGGGTTAGATTTAGGTTTTTATGTCTTGATCCTAGGTTGAAGATGTAAATTTGGTTGATATTGTATATTGGCCACCGACAAATAATCTGCGGATCATGCGTCGCACAATCGTTAATCCAATTGTAATGGGTCTAATTTGACAGTAGTGTGTATCTTGTGTAGGTGAAGATGGGGATTTAGGAGAAAAAATAAAATAATGCAACGATATTCTTGACTTTTTTGTTCTATCATCGCAATTACAACATAGGATTCATAGTTGTATAAACTATGTTGAAAACACAATATAGGCCGAATTATGATGTCGAAAGGGAGAAAATAAAAAACAAGAGCGAGTCCATTGAAGGCATGACTATCGTCATTTGGTGACATATTCGTTACATTTTGGTGTAATGTAAGCTCTAGTAAGGCAATTAACTAAAACAATAGCCATATAATATGAATATTCTGAATGTGTCAGGCAACGTATGCTGCGAAATAGCTTACACAATCAATAAACCATGCCTTCAATATATGATAATATACTCAAGGACAGCTTTCTTTAAAATATACATGGATCTGTCATGAGCTGAAGTGCTATGTCAAACTTGATGGAGGGCCTTCAACTTCCGATCGGACGCTGCCTATACCTCAAGGTGAACTTTAGAAAGCCGTTCTCTGTCAGTATTGCATCCCAAAAGAAAACAGCCTCATCCCCAAAGCGCATTTGAGATTGAAATATTAACTCTTTGATCAAAATCAAACGTCCTTAGACGGCGGGTATTGATTTCGTATTGAAGTGCTTCAACTTGAATGGACATACCAGGGGGAAAGGAGAGAGAGATATATAGACAGAGAGAGAGACATAGACAGAGAGACAGAGAGACAGAGAGACAGAGAGAGAGAGCGAGACGGAGAGAGGGTGAGGGAGGGAGTGTTCTCTTTTAGGAGTGTTGATGAGGAGGTTCCTCCGAACCGACCCCGTTCGTATCTATTCCTCGGATGATTGACACCTCACAGGATATATAATCTGTTTGACTATAACATGTAAAATCATTCACGGCTCTTAACACTTCGGTTGACTGATTGCTGTATTTCTGTCAGTCGTTTCTCTAGAAAATGAAGATGAATGTAAGAAAATAATTATCGTCCAGAATTCGTCTTCAAGGACTGAAGATATAACTATCTTTTATTCCTGTTATTTTCTTGTAAAATCCCCGCATTAGTCCAAACCCCCTCTCCTTCGCAGAATATCCCCTCCTTTTGACAAACCATTGACGACCCTGAATCATGTATAAAAAGACTTTTTTGCATGTGAAAAATTAAACCTAACACCTAAGGAAAAACGGTAGGTATGCTATGACCAAGTACTAGATATTGTTTTTAAAATGTTGATAATATAAGTATTCCCAAGTTTTCAATATTATTGTATTGGTATTCCATTACCATCTATACGTATACGACTATTAAATGTAGCTTACTATGATAATTATGGCCAAAGACAATGCTGCTCAAATTACTTGAAGCTACTGGAATCTAGTAATAACATGTTGTGAAGAACTTCTAGGAAACTCTGTTTAGGAAAACTTGCAACATTTTATTTGTACTGAGTTTTGAAAAAAAAACAATCATTCCTTCCATGCCTTTTTATTGTTATGATTATTTTGCCCACCATTTACGGAAATGCTGGAATTGTTTATTTGTTTGAGTTTATCTTAGATATTATGTTGTATTCACATTGTCCTGTGTAACTTGTGTATTGCGCGTTATTGTAATTGGTCAAAACTGATAATGAAAGGCGAAAGCTTGTGTGAGAAAAAAAAACACCTATAGGTATGCTGAAAGATGAGATCTATTTCTGATTATTGATCTACAATATTCCTCACGAAAATGTACAAGAGATAAATAAATGAAGACATTCATGGTATGATGTTATTCCTCTTAGCTTGATATGGGAGCAGCCATTTTTTGATGTGATGTACAAGGCGAGATTGTACATATATCATACACCTAGCTCTAGTTGGAAAGAACTGTTAATTCAATAACAAGACCTCTACTTTTCTATGAGGGAAACTCATAGCTGAGAAGATAGAAAAAACATGATTTATGAAAAATACACACGTGGGAAGGAGGCATCTATAAATTTGAATATTCTTATCCTGAATGCTGCCCCATGTGTCGTATTTTCCTCCAAGTGTGGCATTACATGAGCACATTCTAGACGGGAAGGGACAACAAAGGATAAAACTATACATCCAATGGATGGATGTTTAGAAGTATAGTTGCATGGTTGCGTGCTTATATGGCTGTACAATTTCCTGCAGTCTTATTGGATAAAATTAAACATCCATTCGATGGATGTATAGTTGGTTGTATAGGTATACATAATTATGGCACTTCGGCCCGCACGCTGGAAACTATACATGCTTTCACGAATGCATCGATGGATGTTTAGTTGTAATATGGTTGCATAGTTTCCTGCGTTCTGATTGGTTAAAACTATATACCCATTCGATGGCTGCATGGTCGTAAAGTTGTACGAATAATGGCCCGTTATAACCCCTCCCCCTCCGACACCCTTCTGTGATCATGACGGGGTCATGACTCATGACAAGAAATTGCGGCCCCCTATTTTGGACGTAAGGTGTCAAAGTATACTGATTAGGTAAAATCTCTATAATTATTTATGAAATGAAACTTTGAAATTACTTAAAATGTGTGCGTTAATTCCATGCACCCCAAGAAAGTGTTACCCTCTATTTCTGTAATGTTTGACGTTTTCCATTTTTTGTTAACCTTTTGTAATCATGGTGCAGTGATTTTGTGATTATTGTTATCATAATGAATGTACGAATTATTTGATTAATAAAAGTTTTAAAAGATTTTTTTTTTTAATCCATGCATCCCGATATAGGGAAACAAACTAACAAAATTAATGATAAGTACATAAATAGATAGATAGATAGATAGATAGATAGGCCTAAATAGATAAATAAATATATTGATTAATAAATTGATCAATAAAAAAACAAAATGGATCAATCAATATATAAATAGTAATCAAATAAATGAATAAATATATTAATAAACAAACAAACAAATAAAAATCTATAAAGAGACGCATTTCAAACTACATTTGTAAAAATGAATTTTCATAGTGAGTTAAATTTTAGCTTACAGCCGCGCAATCATTTGCTGTGAAACAATTTCATTTCACAAAGCTATTAAAACATTTGATAAAAAGGAGATGAAAAAATAAAAAAGGTTACCTAATATTAAAATATGGCGTGTATGTAAAAAGAAGAAGAAAGAAAAACAAAGGAAATTTACAAGGGTGAGGAAAGTGTGATAGAGGGAGCTAGGGGGGATATATCTGGAGGAGGGGGCAGATGGGAACCACATATTATCAGGGACTTTGGAATTAGCAGCTGTCAGCTGTCATGGCTTTTGATAGATTTTTGTTTCTTCAAGCTTCTTAAATGGAAATCAATACAAATAGAAACTTAAAATGATATCTAACATGCATTTCGCTTGTAGTTGGACAGTTTAATGTCGCTTAGTTTTTTGACGAGTGTCTGCCGAAAGCGGTTATCTCTTTTATCATTTATTTTTGTATAAGATATCTGAAAGAAGTTATGAAATGTTGTTAATGTAAGATCGGATTTCGTGAGGTAATTCAAAGTGTGACAAGTGTAGCCGACGGCTTGCTTTAATCGGATGTTTATTCGGACATTTGAAAGGCGTTTCTAATTTTCTTTATTTTTTGTAAGTGCTTTTGATTTTTACAAGACAGACATGCCGCTGTTGTTTTTATGTAGTCTCGATCAGTATAGACAGCAGCGTAGCGTGGGTCCACACATTGACGGGGTAGGGGCGTCATGGGGGGTGTAATGGCCTTCCTCGGGGGATGATCAAATGCGATTTAATATTGTCATTGATTAGGAGATGGAATAAGATCGTAGCAGCTCTTTTAAGCCCCACCCCCCCCCTCTCCTTTTTCCCTTTTCCCCTTTTCGACATTTCATTGGGGGAGCCCCCATCCCATGTAGCTACGCCACTCAGTTTCTTGAAAGATAGACAGATTCAACGTTCTTAAATAATCATAGTATTCTGGAATACAATTAGAAAATCCTCTTTAATCCATTTAAAGAATGCTTTAATATGTAGGTCTATACATGCGTAGTACAGAATATTATGGGATGAATTTAATAAATTTATTGTTCAATACTAATTCTGGAAACACAGAGGACTGCATTTATTTGTATTAAGTGCACTTCTAAAGATAAACATTTCTACTAATGCTTTCCCTTTGATTGTCACTTCTGTTATTGTCAACTTGCATTACAAGACATTAAACAAATAATACTGGACCACAGAGTAGCTGAAAAGAGTTGGGTACATGCTAAATATAAACAGATAGCTTAATGGGACGAGAAGGTTTTTTTTCTTCAAAATCAAATTTCGTTTCTATCTATATTCACTTCCATGATGTAATTTGTTTAGATCGGTATCTTGCAGGCAACATATGACCTTTGTGGTTTATAAAACAAATCTGCCCAACTGCTCTTTACAGCCATCAAGACGAGTTACCATTTTTCTGTATCTTATTCCTCTTCCCCATAAATGCTTTTACCCTGTGACTGCTCCGGAAACTTACTTTTTTTTAAACAAATACCATACTGATGTTGACAACCGGAGACGGACCTGTCACAGAGAAACGTTACATTTAGCTTTAAATATAATCTTATAGTTGTCAATTGTATGAGCACCAAACTCTCCATTATTTGCGAACTTATTGAAACTGATATCACTATTTAATTCATATACCCATGAGCCTAATTGTACTGTACTGCAAGAGCGGTTCTAGAAGATTTTTTTTTATTTTTTGGTTGGGGCGGGGTGTGCTTGAAAGTTTCTGCATTCATGTTCTACATTTTCCTCGAGAATATTATTGGATGAGAGCAGTGGCGTAGACAGGTTCGTACACCTGGGGGGGATGACTCAGGGGCGGATCTAGCTTTTTGCTAAGGGGGGGTTGACCAAAATAATGACGATGCGGAGCATCGTCCACGAGCCGCGAAGCGGCGAGCCGATTTTTTTTGGGGTGTTTTTTTGAACCCCGTAAGTGATGTTTTCCTGGCATCTATTAACACAATGGAGACCATAAAAAGCAGTGCATGATAACGTCTTTTTAAATCAAGTAACAGTTAAATACACAGTTATATCCAGAGTTATCATGTGTTTGGTTAAGTTACCAGATGAGTTGAATATCTTCTCACAATATTTGCACTTGAAAGGGTTTCTCTCCAGCGTGCGTGCGTTCTTTTTTTTTTTTTTTTTTTTTTTTTTTTTTTTTTTTCCTTTTTTTTTTTTTTTTTTTTTGGGCCGCCCAAGGGGGGGGGGGGTTGAACCCCCTAAACCCCCCCCCCCCCCGTAGATCCGCGCCTGTTTAATCTTGTGGTTATCTTGTGGTTTCCAAACCACAAGATAACCACAAAATACTTGTAAGATTTTCTTTTTTTTACCGTCTGAATTGGCTTTCACCGTGTGAATGCGGCTAATAACAATAAACACAATTACAATAATGATGAGGATTATTATTATCATCATCATAATTATTATTATTATTAATATTATAATTGTTATCATTATCATTATTACTATTATTATCATCATTATGACTTATTAAGTAAGCAAATATCATTCCCCAAAACCTGGGGGGGATGATTGTACATGCCATCCCCCCCACCTTGTGAGGTGGGGGGGATGCATCCCCCTCATCCCCCCCGTTGTCTACGCCCCTGGATGAGAGCTTGTACATTACATTACGCTGGCTGGCAAAATCTAAACATTTTTTAACGTTGATCATTCATTCAGGCAAGCGACGTCAAACCACGGTGAAATTTTGAACGTATAGTCTGTATAGTTTGGAAACACAGAATTTGATTTAACCACAATTCTTAAAGCCCCACTATCCTACTTGTAGTTATTTGCTCCCTCTATATAGAAAACTTCCCCAATCGGTGCCTGTTGGTCCCCAATGATCCTCTTTTTCTTATGTTAGTTGAGAGCTGAGTTAATGAGATAGCCACCTGTCAGTGACCTCGCTGTGTGGTCCAATCCCTTCTGGCCCAGTAGTATTGACGGTCTTTAAAGCATTGAGCAGAGCCTAGACCTGTCAGTTTCTGGCTGTGTCAAATCGGCTAAAGTACAGAGCCTAGTGTAGTTTCAATTTGCAGACACTGTTACGCACAATTACTGATGAGGGTTTGCGCCTGAAATTAAAAAGTATTTTAAAAAAGACATCTGAAATACTATTTCTTACCTTTGGTAAATAATTGAATTATATTCATATATCGGGTTGATTCGAGAGTTATGAATCTGGATCTATCATATTAAATGATTTTATCATCTATTTCCTGTTACCTAGAATATATATTACATGATTCGTTTTTATTCGCTCATAAAAAACCTGTCAAGATTTAATACTCGGACAAGGTGATCATTTGATTATTGCTTTGTTTTGTTTTATTTTGTTTTGTTTTATGTACGTTCTTTTTCGTACATCAGTCGATCGACACATTTTAACCCGTGTATACAGTGCGTCCCAGAAAAAACGAAACCTAGAAGTATCGATGTTCTATCATAACTTAATCACAACTATAATTAATGAATGATACATATTTAGAAAGCTTAGAGTCTCCTCTTTCATGTGATGCTACTCAGATAATGCATATTTCACGCATGAGTGATTAAAAGCAATTTGAAGGAAGGAAACCAAAAAGACATTTGGCGGGCGGTATCTGAATTTCGAAGAAAAATTCACATTTCTAGAAAGTTGAGTTTCTGCCCTTTCATATGACACCTCAATCAGGAAAAATGAGCGAGGAATGACAAAGTTCTGTTTGTTTAAAGTAGTGCTTGAATTTCCATAATTTTATTAAACGAATTCGTTTTCACTGGCTGCCTGCCGTATCAATAAACGAAATTAACAAAAGACTTAACTCCGTTTCGTTGACAATCAGCCGTCGACGAGAGTCTTCAGGCATGGCTGACTGTCAACGAAACGGTGTTAAGTCTTTTGTCAAATCTGCTTTTTGCTACGGCAGGCACCCAGTGAAAACGAATTCGTTTGTTAAAATTATGAAAATGTAAGGGCTACTTTAAACAAACAGAACTGTGTTATTCCTGGCTCATTTTTCTTGATTGAGGTATCATTATGAAAGAGCAGAAAATGAACTTTCTAGAAATATGAATTTTTCTTTGAAATTCAGATACCGCCCGCCAAATGTCTTTTTGGTTTCCTTCCTTCAAATTGCTTTTAATCACTCATGCGTGAAATATGCATCACGTGAGTAGCATCAACTGAAAGAGGAGACTCTAAGCTTTCCAAATATGTATCATTCATTAATTATGGTTGTGATTAAGTTATGATAAAACATCGATACTTCTCGGTTTCGTTTTTTCTGGGACGCACTGTATAACTCCATAGTATGTGATAATATGACAAGAGTCGAGTCAAGAGAGAGAGAGAGAGAGTTTTTTTCTCCAAATCAATACACGTGTAATGTTTCAATTGCCGAAGGCATACTTTCATAACATAGGAAATGTAAACGATGCAGTTTATTCAAACATTAATGCCTTTCAATAGAAGCATATGTTTCATGTCTAGTATTTCAAAGCTGATGTTCTTTTATAAGTATACTGCCTGTCGGAGGGTTTATCTTTCTCCCTATGCCTGATATCTCCTGCCCGGCGATTGACCAAGTGAATAAACATTTTAAAGTAATTTTAATCCCTGTTGGATAATTATCTTCGCTCAGTTGTTGTTGTGTATGATATTCCACCGACAACCTTTTCTTCACTTAGATTGAATTTTAGGAGAAAAGAAATGTATATGAACAAAATGGAAAATAATTAAATAAGGAGCTCCATTTCATGTCAATGAGCATTATATCCCATTGAGCTTCAGACCACATGAAACTCATCAATCGTGCACTCGGTCAAGCATCACTAATATCGATTCTCGGGAAGCCTCGGGCTCAAACACCCCCTCCTCCCCCAAAAGAGCAAAATCTGCAACCCCCCCCCCCCCCCAACTTGAAAAAATGAGCATATACATTTGACATGCAGCCAAAGGAATTAATACTATTTTAAAACAGTGCAGCGAAGAAATAGAATAAACTAAAAAACAAAAGAAACAAATATGCCAACAACTAACAAAAAATTATGATGAATCATATGAGGTCTCGGCCTCCAGTGGCGGATTGATTTTGATTTTGATTTTATTTCTGCATTTTTTCCATATCAAATATAACTGAATAACAAAGAACATATAACTTCAAACGATCTTTGTGTATGATTTTGTGAGTGTGTTGTGTGTGTGTGCGTGCGTGCGTGTGTGTGTGTGTTTGCATGTGCACGCAAGCGTGCTTGTTTGTATATGTTTGTAATGAATAGTGGAAGTGCACGTAGCTCTGTGTGGTATAGTGGAGTGGAAACAAATATAGCCTTTACAATAAAGGAAACCCCAGGGAGCGGGGTCTGGGGGAAAAGAGGTAATAACACGTTAATTTTACCTTTATTTAATTTTTACGGCCCCCCCCCCCCCCCATCTAGTGCTCAAGGGGAGGGGGTACGATTTTCAAATGTTCGGGGGCAAAAACAATAAATTGGTGCTCACTACCACCCCCCCCCCCCCCGCGTGACTTCAAATCACCTATGCTTTTTTTTTGTCCCCCCCCCCAAAAAAAAAAAAAAAAAAATTGTTGTTTCAAGATGTGACATATTATTAGTCTGAAAGCCTGCACCCCAAAGTGTCACCAATGGGCTTAAATGAAGCCCATAAGATTTGATTGAACTAAACCAAAGGTGAGGCTGGTAAGCTTTTTATGTGTGTAAAATGGGGTCCACGGATCCGCTACTCTGAATATATTTTAGGAATGTAATCATTTTACCTCAGCAACCCACTCAGTGATTTTAAACGTCTATTATTGACTTTTAGAATGTACAATAACTGTAAGAGATACTGTAATGATTCCATTTTACTAACAGCCATTGTGAGACCTAATTAGGTAGTGTCTTACTGGGTCAGTTAGAAAACCAATATTATCGCCGACACAAGTCCGGATGGTTTAGTTATTTTGGTATTGTATTGAAAAGCATAGACAAACGTAATAACTGCACTACCATCTGGCGACCAAGAAAAATAGGTGGAGCCAAAATTAAAATTTCGATCTGAATACAAAATCTTTACCTCTAAATTTCAGCTGTTTTCCTTTTTTTCGGGGGTAGATATTATTTTATTGAGATGAGATTTTCCTAATTTGGCTCGCCGGTCGGAGCTGCAAAGGGGAATTCCCGACCTTGCGCATGCGCACACGAGTGTCGATTTAAACTCTACTCGTACTCATAATTATGAACACATGTGCATGGAGCTTGAAGAAGAAGAATTCAAAATATGGCAGGGTTGGACGCTTTAAAGTCGTATGGAAGTGACAGTAGCTCAGAAGGTGACGATGATCCGGACGATGCTCTTCAAAGAAAGGAGCAAGGACATGATGAAATTAGTAAGTATTTGTTGGCATGATGATGAGTGCAGTGAACAGTGCAGTGGTGGTGGTGAGTGGTCCCCCATGATCCCATAACGTAACCATACTTAGTGCAGTGGACGCACGTGCGGCGGCGACGAGCCTAACTCCGGGAAGCTCCAACCCCGGCGCGCCAGCGTCGGAGCTTCGGGCGCACTGTCGTGGTGGCTTCGACCAAAAAAAATGGGGCGACGTTATCGTTAAAATATGCAAAGGGAGTACTTACAATTTTTACATCATAGGGTGCACGAATCCTCAGGGCATAAGAATGATCACTTGAATTCATAATTTGAAGAAGTCTTCGATGGGAAAAAAAGGGTTATTCAGAGCCCTCCACAAACGATTCTTCGATGTAGCAGCGTCGATTCAAAATGGCGAAGAGACTGTACGCATGCGCGGCAGCGCCGCAGAAAGTATGAATATTCATGCTATCGAGTGCCGATCGCTCGAAATCGCTGAATATGCACGACTCGAACAAACAGAGCGGCCCTCGGCCCTTCTCAACCTCGTGCATATTCAGCGATTTCGAGCGATCGGCACTCGATAGCATGAATATTCATACTTTCTGCGGCGCTGCCAACAAACAGAGCGGCCCTCGGCCCTTCTCAACCTCGTGCATATTCAGCGATTTCGAGCGATCGGCACTCGATAGCATGAATATTCATACTTTCTGCGGCGCTGCCGCGCATGCGTACAGTCTCTTCGCCATTTTGAATCGACGCTGCTACATCGAAGAATCGTTTGTGGAGGGCTCTGAATAACCCTTTTTTTCCCATCGAAGACTTCTTCAAATTATGAATTCAAGTGATCATTCTTATGCCCTGAGGATTCGTGCACCCTATGATGTAAAAATTGTAAGTACTCCCTTTGCATATTTTAACGATAACGTCGCCCCATTTTTTTTGGTCGAAGCCACCACGACAGTGCGCCCGAAGCTCCGACGCTGGCGCGCCGGGGTTGGAGCTTCCCGGAGTTAACGAGCCGTGACCGCTGCACGCAGCTGAGCTGGCCTGGTTGAGCTGACCATGCTAACTGAGCTGAGCGTGTTGATCATAATACTTGCAGAAGTTGCAGTGTTGCAGTATAATTCCAGGGCTGTCAACCCTCCCGCCACCATGCCCTTCCTCTCACTCTCCCGCTTCAATGTAAAACCTCCCGCCAAAAATGGTAACCACATTTTTTATCTTCCCCTTTTTTCTTTTGCTGAAGGGGGGGGGGGGGGGGGTGTTGAGTAAAAATAAAAAAGTAACAATTTTGTTTTTAGTGCTCACTTCCCTCTTCCCCCTACTTCTACAGTCAAACCTGCTTTAGTGACCACCTGTCTACAACTTTTAGACTACATATTTTGTTTCCCTCGAATATGGTTTCTGATATCTCCAGGAAGCTCCGACGCTGAAGGCGTCGGAGCTTCAGTAGATCAACCATAGGGTTATTAAAACAGCAGATTAGGCGATATTATCTCAAAATATGCAAAGGTAGTACTTACAATTTTGACTTGATAGGTAGCTCGACTCCTCTGGGCATCTGGATGACCACTTGAAATTATAATTTGAAGAAGTCTTCGATGGGAAAAGGGGTGATTCCTCGTCCTAAACAGAGCTGTCCATTTTGTATCGATTCAACATTTCGAAGAGAAAGTACGCATGCACAGTAGCGGCACAGCAAATATGAATATTCATGCTATAGAGTGCCGTTTCCTCTAAAATCCTGAATATGCACAAGGTTGTGTAGGGCTGCTCTGTTGTTTTTAGTTGTACATATTCGCGGTGTGATGGACATTTACGCTATATATAAGAAGCAAAGTTACTGTTATTGTGATTGATATTTTAATCATATCATTTAGAAACCAAACTGCAGAAATCACAGCCTGTGAATCAGACCAGCGCTCTGCCTCTGCCAGGTGAAATCCTTTCCATGTTCAGCAGTTCGTCCTCAGAGATGAACAACCCCACAGAGCATCATGGAAGGATTCGTAGCTTTGCCCATACTCCCGGCAACTGGGCTACCTTTGTATACATACCAGGTGAGTCAAGTTCAACATGAAAGAAGTATTTCAACCTCACTGTGTCATTACTGAAATTCTGCACAGACCTTTAAGCAAATCCATCAAAGCAGTATTTTTCTCGTGAAACAGAGGTGATGGATTTAAGACCCTTCCATTGCCATTTCTGATAAACTTGAGGTACAATCATTTGAGTTTTTATGAGTAGTTTATTCCTTTTGGGCTAAAAGCGATGATTTTGCAGTATATGCTCTCTGGATTTTGTTTTCATTGTTTTACTTTGTTTGTTACCTCTAGTAAGATTGGTAAGACTTGGCATGATAGTAACTAGGCTCAAAATGGGGATCCATAGCAAAATGTTCTTCCAAACACATCATGATCTCCATAATACATTCCAAACAATAGGCAGCAGAAGAGCTTGATATTTTTGCTGACTCAAAGCAAAGGAAAGAGAATTTCATTAAAAGACTAGATCAGACTCCCTCCCTAGTAATGTCAAGCCTGTCTTATTGCAAATCATTAATCAGGACTTCCACATTTTTATCTCCATTTCCAGCTGAAACTCCCAGCCTCTCCAGCCTCACAGAGACTCTGATGACCTGCTTGCCTCAGGGTTTGACCTTTCACCCTAGCGATGACCTCCACCTCAGCTTGTCCCGCACGGTGTGTCTCCAGTTTCACTGGATTGACCCCTTCACACAGTCATTCCGGGAGAGGGTCAGCGGTATGAGGTCATTCCAGTGTCACATAGAACAGGTGGATGTTTATGCCAATGACGAAGGAACCAGGTAAGTAGAAACTAAAGTAGAACCTACACTTTTCAGGATTACACCATGTAATTCTTTCAAAGGAATATTAAGAGCCTTGGTGGGTGTTTCACAAAGAACCTAAGTCGAACTTAAATCTAAGTTGGACTTAAACATTATGGAGAGCCATTTGTAGACTGCAAATAAAATATATTCAAAAGCAAAAATGCAAGTATTTTAGACTTTTCATAAATTCCACACCAGAACATGAAATCTCCTTGATAATAGAAAATATGAATGATTTGAATCAACATTTTATGCCTTTTAACATGACTTTTAAAAAATGTTTTCAAAGATGCTAACGGCTTTCCATAATTTTTAAGTTCAACTTAGGATATTTGTGAAACACCCCCCTGGGAGGGGCTGGTGAGCTCCGCTAAGGGCTCTTTGGTTCTCGACATTTTGATCAGTGTGCTCTGACCGTCTTCAGGAGAATGACTACCTGTAGAACATTGCAGAGCAGGGGCTATTCATTGCCTATCAAGGGATCCAATGAGTGGAATGCCTATCTCTCTCTGATAGCTGCCTTCCAGAAACGCCTGTGATTTTTAATCATGGCGGCATTCAAATTCTGTTCAATATTTGGCAATCGAAGGGTAATCCAACCCTTGTACTAAGTTCATTTGTATGATAGCAGGAAAATAAGATAAGCAAAGTGGCAATTGTTTGAATAAATCGGACCAATAATTGAAAAATGATAAATGTTTTGAAATATGAGATCATTTTGTCTATGCAAATTTCAAATTGGCACTTTGGTCAGTGGATCGTGAGATGTAGTTGCTGATAACTTTCCCATCTGTAAAGTACAAAAATATCATTGATTTTTGTTTTTCTCCTAAGTAAGTGCCTTTTCTCTATGTGCTCTCTGTAATATATTTTGAGTAAAGGCACTACTCCAAATATTTTATGGAGACCATATTATCATAGGTCCTCTAAATAAATATGAGAAAGACACAGATTTCAATCTCAATCCAACCATTCAGATCTTTATACCGTGTGAGTCAAAAAAAAGTTTACATCTAGAAAATTGCTAATTATTTAAAAAATAATCTATGAACAGTAAATCATTATATATCTTATGAAAGAGTGTTTTATCCCAAACAAAATTTGGTATCATTTGTGTGTGGAATGTGTTCACGCATGGATGAACATGAGGCATTCTTTGCGAGAGTGCAAAAATTGACTTCGCCAAAGTGATGCCTACAGCATGTATAATGTTGGGATTAGCGGAGTGAGAGAATGAATTGAATGTATCAAATGAAATGCATTGCAAATGCTTTTTGCAGAAGCAGAGTCTCCTGTTCATCCAAGGGTTAACACATACCACATAAAAATGATACCAAATGACTTGGGATAAAACACCCTTTCATAAGATGTATAATCATTTACTGTTCATAGATAATTTTTTTAATAATTACCGGTAGCAATTTTCCAAGTGTTAACTTTTTTTTGACTCACACTGTATAGGTTTTAGGTTCGTTCTTTGTAAAGGAAAATTTCATTTGTACAAATACCGTACAGAAAGTTAGGGCACTTTTTGTGACATACCAGAAGTGACAAACTACGTATCCTATCAACTGTAACAATGTTTGCTCAAACAGAAGTACTCAAGCTTCATGGTTAATCAATATTATGGACCCAAAGTTTATGTAATTTTATATGAATGTGGTGTCCATGTTACGCTAGTAAAAAGAGAAATGTGTACCGGTATTAATTATTAAACAAAGATTTTGATGAAAAGCAACTGAAACAGGAACGATTCTGGCAGGGCACTACTATATATATATATATATATATTCATTTCATATTCATTTCATAAAAATCTTCAACAGAAGAACTCACACTTACGTTACATGGACACCATCATATTTTTTGCCCAACTTTATGGAATTACCCATATGTGCAGCACATGAAGAAGTTTGGACACCTTACTTATTTTATTCCAGGACATTTTTGGGTCTAAAGATTGGAGCCGGCCATGATACTCTGTGTGACCTGGTGCAGCTGACCAATGAATGCCTGGAAGAGTTCTCACTGCCAGTATTCTATGAGGTTCGTATAGAATTATTGTGTTACGCAACCAAAACTGGCGCCAGTTTGAACTATTCTCATGTTGTGCTCCATGTGTTTTCCACACTGCCTTAATTTATTCATACATTTGAACAGTCTGCACGCACTATGCAAAAGTGTTCTGGAAGTTTAACACTTTTACCTCTTTACAACCAAACAGATAAAGAAACATCAGATACAATAAATATTTTCTATCAGTTTTAATGATATGACACTGACTGAAAAAACCTTGTTTTGCAAACTATGTGAGAGCTTTGTTTTAATAGCATGTTTAGCAGCATATCAAGTATGGTTGATAAACAATGTAAGGTTACTTACATGCAGGGTGCTACAAGAATTTTTTTCACCACTTGCCCTGTCGGGCAAGTGGGTTTTCAATTTACTTGCCCAAACAATATTTCCACTTGCCCAAAACTTTAAAGCGAAAAAGGACTCAAGACAAAAACATTCATCTGATTTATATGAGCAGCGAGTTTTAAATAATATGTTCACAATCATTAACAGTCATTATGAATAAATATCAAACATTTGACTTTTTGTACTTATAGTCCGGCAGCCAAATCCAGATTATTGGCCTAACCTTGTTTTAGGGTCTATAGTTTTTTTTTCAATGGATTATGATTGCCTAAACCTTCTATTTGAAGAATCCGATTGCTGACACTCTGTCAGCCTTGAGCAATTTAAGATATGTGACGTCATACAAAATGGCCGCCAAAGTACATGATTTTTCTCTAAAAATGTATAATAAATATATAATAGGGCTTTTTCTACAATTTTGGGCAGCCAAATGTCTGTATCTCTCTAGGACCATCACGAAAAATTGTTTCGTGATGTTGCACGGCCATAGATGACAAGCTAATTTGCATATTTTGAAATAGCGCCCTCTATAAATATATTAATTTTGCATAAAAATAGGTGTGCCAGCCAAATGCCAATTTCTTATTTCTCAATGGATTATGACTGCCTAAACCTTCTATTTGAAGAATCCGATTGCTGACACTCTGTCAGCCTTGAGCAATTTAAGATATGTGACGTCATACAAAATGGCCGCCAAAGTACATGATTTTTCTCTAAAAATGTATAATAAATATAAAACAAGGATTTTTCTACAATTTTGGGCTGCCAAATGTCTGTATCTCTCTAGGACCATCACTAAAAATTGTTTCGTGATGTTGCACGGCCATAGATGACAAGCTAATTTGCATATTTTGAAATAGCGCCCTCTATAAATATATTAATTTTGCATAAAAATAGGTGTGCCAGCCAAATGCCAATTTCTTAGATCTACGTGACGTTAAACACATATTATATGCTTCGTATGCATGAAATAATTACGATTGTGCTGCATTTATCTTAGAAGTGATTTTACGGTACATTATTGTTCCATTCATAGGCTTTATTTAGACCAGCATGGATCCAGCGTCAGTGAATGATGATAAAGCATTTGGCATCGGTACCAGACAGATGCATGCGTTTTAACAGAAATTACCTGGTGGATTCTATGACACAATTTCCAAGAAAGTCTACAACGGGTACCTGACAGAAATTGTCAGCCAAGACACCAACTGTAAACCAAAGTGTTTCTGGAGTTTCATAAACGGCAAGCGATGCGATGCTTCGGGGTTGGCTCCATTGAAATAATCTAAAGGAATGACTTACTCAGATAGCCTCTCAAAGGCGAACATTCTAAGTAATCAGTTTTCATCCATCTTCAACTGCAATGAAGATATGACTAGTCTGAGAGACAAAGGACGAAGCCCCTACCCAACCATGGATCACATTACTATCTCGCCACCAGGTGTTCTGAAGATCCTGTCTGAGCTTGATGTTCATAAAGCCACTGGTCCTGACCAAATCCCAGCCAGACTTCTGACCACCAAACTGACACCTGTGTTCCCTCTATTCTTCCAAGCCTCCCTTAACCAGAGCGTGCATACCTGATAAATGGAAGATGGCTATATATATTGATCCCATCTTCAAGAAAGGTGACCGTAGCAAGCCAGAGAACTACAAAGCTGTCTCTCGGACGTCAGTAACCTGTGAAGTACTGGAGCACATCGTTCTTGGCAGCAACATGAACCACCTTGAAAGCCACAACATCTTGTCTGATGCACAACATGGCTTTCGAAAGAAGCGATCCTGCGTCTCACAGCTTGTCCTTGCTGTCCTGGACCTTGCAAAAGGCATCAATGTCAGAGACCAATTGGACATGACACTCCTTGGTTTCTCCAAATCATTTGACAAGGTTCCCCATGGAAGGCTAGCTGTTACACAAGCTCCAATTCTATGGAATCTGGGAACCCACACATGCTTGGTTTTCTGGCTTCCTGAGTTACAGGACCCAGCAGGTGTTACTGGAAGGACACATCTCCAACACCAACCAAGTAACATCTGGCATCCCGCAAGGCAGCGTTATCGGCCAGATGCTGTTTCTCCTCTTCCTTAATGATCTGCCACCGTACCTCTCCCCAAACCCAACAGTCAGGCTCTTTGCTGACGATGGCATGCTATACAGCAACATCAAGACATAGGAAGACGCCTAACGTTTCCAAGAGGATCTTGACTCACTGCAACGCTGGGAGCGTGATTGGCTGATGGAATTCATCCCACATAAATGTCAGGTTCTACATGTCACCAATAAACGCAAATCCATCATCAAATTCACGGACTGACCCTAGATGACAAAAATATAGCAAAGTATCGAGGTGTTGAGTCACAGAAAAACCTCAGCTGGAACCCACATATCAACATTATCAGCAAATACTCCAACTCCACCCGTGCCTTTCTTCAAAGAAATATCCAACCATGTCCTAGAAAAGTTAAATAATTGTGCTACGATACTCGCCTTCAACCAATCATGGAGTATGCCATCATCATAATTATATGGGACCCTAACACTCAAACAATTAGCAATCATCAAGAAGCTTGAAATGGGTCAACGGCGCTACAGTTGTATGTCCGCTCCTTCTGTAATGACAACTGCAGGACAAGCAAAGTAGAAGCCATCCTAAACCAGCTCAAGTGGCCAACATTACAGGAACGCAGGGTACAGGCTCAGGTGGTGATGATCTTTCGCATCAACAACCCGCTGAAAGACTTTCCACATACTTTCCTCACTCCATCAACATCCCTGCACAGAGGGCATTCCAAGAAGATAATTGTTCCTTTTGCCTGAATGCTTGTCTAAAAGAGGAGCTTCTTCCCGGATATAATAAGACTCTGGAACTCCCTCCCTTTGAACACCGTCAATTGTACCTCTTTGTTAACAGCTTCAAGCAAGAGTTTCTTGCTGTGCAGCTCCTGCTATGACTAAACAGTCAAATCCTAGAGAGGCAGGTCCTGTTGCAGTTGCTGCAGACAAATTTCATGTGTGGATGTGCTGTTGAAGCCGTGACTAGCTGCCATCTTTGTTGCCTTTTCTCCTCCCACTGTTCTACTCTCTTCTGATCACTCCTCTGTATACATGTCTTCACAGCGCATCTCCATTTGGGGCAGTCTGAAGCATAGGCTTCCCATTTTGTAGGGTTGATTTCACTGGCCTCCATATCCCTCTTGCACACATCCATGAAGCGAAGGCCAGGTCTTCTAACAGTCCTGGTTCTGGTCGCTAACTTTCCCTACAAGATGTCTTTTGAAATGCGGCCGTCTTCCATATACGACTGACATGACCAAGCCATCTCAGCCGTCGTTGTGATAGAAGAGCGTAGATGGTCATCATCCCTCCTTTTTGAGGACATCCTTGTTTGGAATGTGGTCCTGCCATTTGATGCCTAGGATTCGCCTCAAGTAGCGGAAATGGAAAACATTCAAACGGCGCTCCTGACTTGCATACAGGGTTCACGACTCACTGCCATACAGGAGAGTGCTGAGCACATAGGCCTGGTAGATCTTCATTTTCGTGTTGGTGGTTTATAGTAAAGTGTTCTTCCAGGCCTGCTTTGAGTGTCTAGCAATATTGGTTGCTGCCTTGCCAATGTGAACGTTGAGCTCGAGATCAAGGGAGAGGTTGCTTAATACATGGAGCCGAGGTAGGTGAAGTTTTCAACCACTTGGAGGGTGTAGTTTAATTAACATTGGAGGATTCAAAAGTCTATGACACCAAGTTGATCTACTCTAGAGTAATAGGACTGCAGGCAAGTTGAAGATATGTCAATATCAAGAATATTTTGTCATGAAAGCTTTCACCAGGTCAAAGGCGAACTTGAAGAATTTGACAAAGGTTGACGTGTCACTTGAGCAACCTTGTACAGCCCGTTTGATGGTTGTGCTCTACTCTGGATTAAAATCTGATGATCTTTGGTTGGTGTGCCACCAGGGTTTCTAGAAGTCATGACGAATCGAGAGTCATCCAAAAGAGTCTTCCCACCTCACTGCTTCCCTCCCAGAAACTACTGACAACAAACTACAGTTGATCGACATCATAATACCGGTATGCGTGATTCTGCAGAATGATGAGGTGTTCAGAAATAGGCAAAAGCACAAGCTGGTCATTACCGGTCAAGATGAGGTCTGTTGAAGTGATACCAGGCAGCGATGTCATGCCAAGGGAAGGTCTTTCCATAACACATGAAGAAGCAGACAACATCATAGTACAGCAAGCGATTCATATTGCTGCTAATGAGAAAATGTATGTTAGGGTCCTGGCTGTTAGGGTTAGGGTCCATCATTATCTACATGAATAACTTAGAACGCCAATGATCATGGCGTCATCAAAGAGCGAACTGTTATTGACATTCCTGCCACTGTACACAAGTTAGAAAAT
Source organism: Strongylocentrotus droebachiensis (assembly GCA_035222895.1). NCBI lineage: Eukaryota > Metazoa > Echinodermata > Echinoidea > Camarodonta > Strongylocentrotidae > Strongylocentrotus > Strongylocentrotus droebachiensis. The sequence goes on from JAVYIG010000991.1 coordinate 106,439, forward strand.
ATCATTCCATCGATGTTGGCAGGACATGCATTGAGGGGATGCGACACTATTTGGGCATACTTTGGGATTGAAAAGGGTACATGCATTGCTGAAAGTGATGAAGCAGAAGATTTGACTCCCTTTGGACTCAGTTGGCAAGAGAGCTCATCTGCAAACATGTGTGTGGAAGCACGCCTTGCAGTCACGACACACGACCCACAATTGGATCCTACAAAGTATGGCTATGCAAAAGAAGAGGAAACCAAATCCCTGATCCCTGTCACAGTACTTACAAAATTAATGTATAACTCGCACCGGACAACATATTAAGGTTAATACGGTGCACTTGTGCGAGTGGAAGCCTATGTAAATCATCACGGTGCCAATGCAACAAAGCAAAACTAGCATGCACAATTTTCTGTGGTTTTCGCGCCTCTGTCGAGTGTTATAACGATCAAACTAAAGCAGCAAATGATAGCCATTGGAAGGTAACCATGTTTGGTCATTTTGGGTGGATATTTTGCTTTATTAAACTCATAAATTCCTTTGTAAGAGAGGAACCTTTTCATGATAGGTTCATATAAAAGAATGTATTACCTCAAAATACAAATCAAATTTCGGAATGCTGTCACTGAAAACGGGCATTTATAACCATATGGTACCTCATATCTATGGGACAGAGAGCATGAAATTCTAGCTTGTTTTCTTCAAGTATTAAAGATAAAGACCAGTTATGGTCATGCGATTGCATTGTGAAAGAAACGTTGTGGAATCGATCAGAAAAGGTTGATCATCTAGCTTATAGGTATTGGTGTGTACTGCAAGGTTCTGGAATCATCAAAACGATTAGAAATTTGGCCCAGTCTTGGTAAAGTTACAAGCACTGTACACAGAAGGATGTATATGGGACTACGCGACACGTGCGCGATATCTATCAGGTCTAAATAGATATATTAATTTACCAAATATATCAATTAGTAGGCGGTTTCTCGGCAAAATTTGTATCATCACGTATTAGTCGAAACATATTCTTTCACATGATTGGTGATAAGAGCTTCCATTTCATTTTTTGAGAGGGGGCGTTTCCAAAACTGATCTTTACCTTTAAAGTACAAAATAACAAAAAAATCACACCAAAATGTGGTGCACAATTTTTACTTATTGTATTCAGTGCGTCTGACTTATAAAAAATGTTAATTTCATGTTAGAAATTGGCATTTGGCCATCATTTAAAATTTGCAAGTTAACGTGTCTATAGAGGGCGCCAATCTGAATTATGCAAATTTATATGCCATTTTTTATCATACAACATCGTCAATTTTTATTTAGTGATGATCCTAGAAAAAAATCAAGATATTTGACTGACATTTAATGTAGCAAAATACTGTAAACAATTTTTTTATCATTAATTTTGGTAAAAAAGGGTATTTTGGCGGCCATTTTGTGTGACGTCACATATCTCAAATTGCTCAAGGCTGACAGAGTGTCAGCAATCGGATTCTTCAAATTGATGGTCTAAGGAACTATAATCCAAAAAAAAAAAAACTATAGACCCTAAAACAAGGTATATCGTGATGGCTGCCGGACTATTACTAGAAAATCCCTGTTGTTTATTCCATTCCGATTCGCACGTGTTCATTTCCCTAGAATAATGACGTCATATTTGGCGTGATTCAACCAATCGGCAATCAGAGAATAGCAAAGGCCTGTCGGTGCGGCCTGCAGAGCTAGAGAGAGAGAGCGCGAATAAGCTCGCAGCTGGTACGATCGCGCTAGCTGTCTCTAGCTAGCTCACGGCCGGCCGTGCGTGGAGGCGGAGCGGCATTCATGGCTTGAAGTGTCACTGTTGCATGCGCGCTGAGCTAGCTGAGCTGGCTAGCTGTCTGTGAAGTTTTTTCGAAATCGGAACGATCGCTTTTTTGCTTCTGGATTTTGACGACGGGTAAGAAGTTGACGGGTGAATGGTAGAGTTCTTGGACACTAGGAAATTACTGTAAAAGTATCACTTGCCCGAATCGGGCAAGTGATAATTTGATTTACTTGCCCGACGGCTCAATTTGGTTGCCCCGGGACGTCGGGCAAGCGGGTTTGTCGCGCCCTGACATGTATACAGAAATTATGTGGTTTCCGCAGTGCTTATAAAATTGGACTGTGGAGCCATGTCAGAAAGCACTGTAGGATTGTATCAGATCATCATTCTGCTAATAAATGGCACAGAAACAAAACAAACAATGCTTTAATGTCATCCAGTTTTAAAAGTTGTCACCATTGTTTGTATTCAGATGTCAAGCATTCTGATAATTCTGCCAATCAAGTCAAACCTGACCATTTTACAAGTGCTTTATTTCACAAGATACTTAAGTTTAGGGAACTTTTTTTAAAAATAAATGTATTTAACTTTGGACTCTTGTGTGAAAGTTGTTAAAATTAGAACTTTAGAAAGTATACCGCATATTCAGTGATATGTGACTATATCCTCTATGTTGTTTTATATATAGGATCCATCATTCCATGTTAGTTTTGGCTGGTGTGTAGGAGATGTGTCGTCCAGAATCGGTCCCAGAGTGCTGCACGACCTACAGGTAAGCACTGTCTGTTATCACATGGTTTTCAGCAATAACATGTGGTTTGAGCTTCTACCAACCTTGACACATATTAAGAAAGGGTTCTAATGCGGAGTTTGACACCATTCTGGTATGAACCTGATGTTATCTGTCACTGCCGGGGAGTGGCCATCACTTTTTTGACTGACAGATCTTATGTAATGCACTGCACCATATTAAAGGAAGCTCGTCATCTTGAACCCCCCCCCCCCCCCCCCTACTAAAGACTCTCTTAGGCGCCACGGATTTATTCAACTGGCATTCGGAATGCATTCAGAATGCCCTTGTAATCTTTCTGGAATGTATCCAGAATGCGCACATTCTAGCCACATTCCCAAAAAATCGATGCGACCTGTGCCTATTGTCTAGAGAACAAAGGGGCATTCCAGAATGCGCACATTCTGTACGAATTCTGGAATGCATTCTGGAATGCCCCTTTGTTCTCTAGACAAAGGCGCAAATCGATCGACTTTTGAGAATTGGGCGATGAAAAAGCATGCCCGAGACGCTGGCGATTAATCAATCAGAGATGCGTGATTTCAAATGCGACTATACCTCATAAGGTTCGACAGCGCGGCTCACTTTTAGAAGGAGTAAGAACTATTTCTAATTATCTTTTTAAACAGGGTATAACATTCGTTCTCTCATCTTCTGATTTTCTGAAGTTGATAACAGCGAAAACACGTTGTCTCCTAATTGAAGGGAAAAATATCTTGGAATTACGTTTCCATTTCCCAATAAAAAAAAAGTTACGATCGCTTTATTTCTTAACCGTTAAAATGAATTTTGACGCTACGAGCTGGTTTTAATACAAGTATTTTCCTGCTCGAAAAAAGATTGCATTTATATAAAATAAATTGTTTGCCTTGTCAAATTTCTGCCGACAGTGTTGTAATATGAATAAGTATAATTTTATATAAACAGCGCGGAGCCACTTTTAGAAGGAGTAAGAGCTATTTTTATTCATCTTTTAAACAAGGTATAACATTCGTTCTCCCAACTTCTGAAACAAAATATCTTGGTATTACGTTTCTATTTTCCCATAAAAAAGTTGCGGCCGCTTTATTTCTTAACCGGTAAAATGAATTTTGACGCTACGAACGAGTTCTAATACAAGTATTTTCCTGCTCGAAAAAGATGGCATTTATATAAAATAAATTGTTTTCCTTGTCAAATTTCTGCCGACATAGTGTTGTAATATGAATAAGTATAATTTTATATAAACAGCGCGGAGCCACTTTTAGAAGGAGTAAGAGCTATTTTTTTTCATCTTTTAAACAAGGTATAACTTTCGTTCTACCAACTTCTGATATTCTGAAGTTGATAACAGCGTAAACACGTTGTCTCCTAATTGAAGAAACAAAATATCTTGGTATTACGTTTCTATTTTCCCATAAAAAAGTTGCGGCCGCTTTATTTCTTAACCGGTAAAATGAATTTTGACGCTACGAACGAGTTCTAATACAAGTATTTTCCTGCTCGAAAAAAATTACATTTATATAAAATAAATTGTTTGTCTTTCCAATTTTCTGCCGACATAGTGTTGGAATATGAATAAGTATAATTTTATATAAACAGCGCGGAGCCACTTTTAGAAGGAGTAAGAGCTATTTGTATTCATCTTTTAAACAAGGTATAACATTCGTTCTCCCAAAAAAGTTGCGGCCGCTTTATTTCTTAACCGGTAAAATGAATTTTGACGCTACGAACGAGTTCTAATACAAGTATTTTCCTGCTCGAAAAAGATTACATTTATATAAAATAAATTGTTTGTCTTTCCAATTTTCTGCCGACATAGTGTTGGAATATGAATAAGTATAATTTTATATAAACAGCGCGGAGCCACTTTTAGAAGGAGTAAGAGCTATTTGTATTCATCTTTTAAACAAGGTATAACATTCGTTCTCCCAACTTCTGATTTTCTGAAGTTGATAACAGCGAAAACACGTTGTCTCCCAATTGAAGAAACAAAATATCTTGGTATTACGTTTCCATTTCCAATAAAATGGTGCGGTCGCTTTATTGTATTTAATGCTCTATGTATCCTATTTGTGTATATTTGCATGCCATTAAAAAATATTGTCATTGGCGTTTCAATCTTTTTTGTTTTAGTAATGTCACAATCAATGAGACCGAGAGTTATAACAAGGATAACGATATAGGGGCAGTGATGAGAGAGAGAGAGAGAAGCGAAAGCAATTAAATATCGAGATTCTGATATGTCTATTGATCTTTTGGTGGATACGATGAAAAGGCACGAATGAAGTAGAAAGTTGGATTGATGACTGTATCTTGGAAATGTTGTAATCAACACCCAAGTTCCAACAGACCGCGATATTTATGATTGTTACGTCGCCTCCGTTCTGAGGTCGCCGACATGTGGCGGGAATGTCATAATAAATCTGTCATTATTTGAATGTCCTTGTTGCGACTGGTAAAATGCCATGGTGAGGAGCAATTATTTCCGATGACAAAAACATTTGTGTATTACAAAATAATCCAACATTTTAGGATTGTGATAGGCATACGGCCAATTTACACCTGTAATCTCTCTCTCTCTCGATAATAATAAATCCATCTCTATCTCGAATCAACACTGTCTCCTTGTTATCTAAAATGAGGCGTCATGTCAATCAACACCAAACTTTAAAACACGCGTATATTTGACATTGTTACGCGCCTTTGTTTTGAGAGCGCCGACATATTTGTGGCGGGAATGCCATAATAAATATGTCATTATATGTATGTCGTTGTTGCGCACATGTCATGTTGTTGTCCACATGCCATGTGGCGTGAGATAACATCGTTCAATTTTTAGAGAATACAGTTAGATTGGAAATAAGAAATAAGAAATCTTTTTACTTCTAATATATATAATAAAGACTACAATTAGATTTCACCATCTCTTGCATTCTCTTTCTTTCCCTCGTTCTCTGCAATTCCCCTCTCACTTAATTTTCATCTCCCCCCCCCCCCCCCCCCCCGCCACTCTCTACTGATCTATATATGACCTTCTCTTTATTTGTTTTGGAATAAATAATCACACCCTCTACAATTTTTATGAAATTTCGTAAAGAAATATGAAGTAAGTTTTATTTATAATTAAAGATAAAAAAAAAAAAAAAAAAAAAAAATATTTCTAAGAGATGGAATTAAAAAATTAGAGTGGTTTGATAAAGTAGGTGATGTAAAAAAAAAAGGGGGGTGGGGGGTAAAGTAGGATAATGTGCGCTAAACAAACAAATTATACGCAACATAAAAGCACAGACCACAAACAAAATAATGTGCGTCTCGGTTTGGAAATAAGATTATTCGCATGTGCTTTTCTTCAGGCGCAGACGCATGGAGGGGGGGGGGGGCAACGGGGCAAGGCTGCTTCCTCCCTGGCCAAAAAAACAAAACAAAAACGGACCCCCATCCCTGCCAATAAAAAAAGTTTAAAAATAAGATGGTAACCATAAATATCCACTCTCGCTTTTTATCTAAATTAAATGTATCATTTCATTAGTCCTCAGATCTTTCAACACCCACCATCTCTTGCATCCTCTTTCTTCCTCTCATTTTGATCATTCAGATTCATCCGCATTTTCATGCAAAATATTTTCTTCATTCTTTCTCAATCTTTCTTCTACTCTTTTTACCATCTTTAATGAGGCATCATCTCAATCAACACCAACGTTTCAAAACACCGCGTATATTTGACACTGTAACGCGCCTTTGTTCTGAGAGCGCCGACTCAAAACATATTTGTGGCGGTCTGGCGGGAATGTCATAATAAATCTGTCTTCATTCTTTCTCAATCTTTTTCTACTCTTTTCACCATCTTTAATAAGCTGAAGAAAAGAAAGAAAATCAAATACAATATCACCGACGCTTGAGAAATAAATGGTGAGAGAGAGAGAGCTACAAGCGAAAACAATTAAATATCACTGATGTTACCGGTTAGCCGTCGGAAAGAAATAAAAGTAAGTCCATAAATGCAACCGATCGCGGGAGAGACAGAAGCGAAACCAATTAAATATCTGTTGATTTCAAACAATTATTATGGTTCATTCTATATCGAAACTATTCCGGCACGCAATATCAAGAAGGTAGTCGCTGCCGATCGATATCGCCTTTGTTCGGATGGCCTATTCATGGAGCATCGCCTTTGTTCGGATGGCCTATTCATGGGACATTCCAGAATGTACCCAGAATGCGCCAATTAAGACGTTAATTACCGCATTCTAGCTACATTCTAGGTACATTCTGGAATGTGGATTAACGAACAATAGATTCTGAATAGGACATTCTACATGCATTCTACATGCATTCCGAATGCCAGTTGAATAAATCCGTGGCGCCTTAGAGACTGGGTGGTATGCTATATTGTACTCATGAGCTTACATAAATTTATTTGATAATGTGTAATAATTTGATTGTGGCACATTGTTATTCATATATTTATGTATCGGGCTGTACAATTTCTTTGACTCTGTATAAATTATTTCTACCACTGTGATGTATCTGTTTGTATTTTTATTTGTAATTGATATCCAACCATAATGTTGGTTGCAACAATGAAATAATGATGATAATTTAATGCTATGGATTTCTTGGTGGGTCATCCAATTTCACTGTGTGCAAGACATGTACACCCTTAAATGGTATTTCTACCAGGTCAGGTGTCAGCAAATTATGACATGTTGAATATGGGAACTGCTGACCGTTTGTCTTTTACATTTATCTGCCAAGTTTTCATCTACTCCTGTGGAATTTGTTAAGCCAAATTATTTCTCCTTTTGCTGTCTCCTGCTCATACCGTATTTGCCGGCGTAAAGGCCGCAGTATTTTTGGAAGAAAAAATATCAAAAAGTTGGGGTTCTCCTTTGCGCCGAAAGAGTAAAAAAAAAAAAAAAAAAACACAAGTCAAAACCATGAAAAAACAGCACAAATTCACATATGGGACTACAATAACTATACCACTAAGGTACAGGACATTTCCAAACATCTTGCCAACAATTTTATCTTGCATTGTTGACATGAAGACGAAAATAAACTTCCAAAAACAACATCTGCCGATAGATCTTGATCCAAGTTCGTGCCAGTGCATTGCAAAAGTAAATGAAGGGACCGTTAAACGGAGCTGCCGCGAAGCACCAGCCGAAGTCGCCATTTTGAATCCATTTCATGCAATTTCGCATTACACCGTACATTGTGGTAGGGGTATATATCGGACACCAAATCTGCCTGCGATCATTTTTTTAGCTAAACTTCCGGTAAATAATAAGAATATTGATGAATTTGGTATTAGTTTGTAAAAAAAAAAGTGTTTTACGAGAAAATTACAATTACCAGTATTTTGTTTTGTCCGTTTTTTCTTCTTCTTTCCTTTGTTTGTTTTGTTTTCCTCTTTGAAACGTCGAAAGTTGGGGGTGCGGCCTTATCGCGGGCAAATACGGTGGATCACTGGGGTGAAGAGATAAGACCCTATTTGAAGAATTGCTTTGGCTTGAGAAAGTCCACTTGAGTGGATGAAAGCTTGCCTGCTAAATCTAACATGCAAGATGGGTAGAAGCTTAAACTACATATACATGTAATGGTGATGACTACCCCTAACCAAACAAATGATTTCTGATTTTTCTGTTGAATTTGAAAAATAGCATTATTGACTAGATTTATCAAGTTTTCTTCTGACGGTGTAATACTTATTCAAAGTGAATATTCTAAGACTAAGAAGGTACAGAAGGGAAAGCTTAATTCCATCATATTTTGTGTTTCTTTTAAGGACAACTTAAAAGCAAACTGTAGGTGGTTGGCTAAATCAGATTTTCTTTTGTTTTATAACAGGAAAAGTTGAACAACCACCTGGGTGAACTTTCAATCGAGGTGCAAGAAATCCTCTGCAAGAGCGGATGCAAGAAGTTTGTCTTTCCTCTACGATGACATCCTAATGTGGCTTCCACTCGACAGGTTTTGGTCAAAGAAAGACGACATCTCCTGCTCTGCTTCGTCTCAACAGCAGAGCCACCCAAAGTTCATGGTGATTAACTTGACGGGTCTCTGCTTTGATCAATGGGGAGCACAGAGTCTCCACAGGACAGACACCCAAAGTACTTGGTGATGAACACGTTGGTCTGTATTCTACTAATGCAGTTTTAAACCCAACCCTGGGTCAAAGGTCACATCTGGTTTAAATTTTGGTAGAATATGGGCGTTTGTGTTTGTCACAGGGTAGGGCCAGAGCTCTACCTAATGACAGGTTAGAAGGCTTTTTTGACAAGAGAGAACAAATGCAGAATAAAAATGAGTAATCAATGTTCTTTCAATGTCAGCTCTAGGTAGTGCAGTTTACCTGTCTGACGATAGATTTGATTCTGATGAAGTGATATGTATGCAAACAAGAAATGAGACGACTTCTCACTAGAATACATTTAAATAAGATTTTAATTAGAGCTCCAAGCTCTATTGATAATTTCAAATCAAATTATAATCAATACCTGGGTAACATTATGTTATTGAGTGAGTGAAAGTGAAATGGAACAAGAATGTAAACACTATAAGCACGTGATCAAATAATGGTTAATTTGTAAATTTAACTTTGTTCGATGCAAGTGACATAACGCCTTGAGTGGTTTGATTGGTTTTTCTTTTATGACTTTCTGCCCTCTAGTTTCAACTGCCCCTCTTGTCTCTATTTCATTTTCATTATTCAATTGCTTGCCTCTTTTATCTGATATGCTCCAATTTGGGTCAGGGTTTTTAGACTCCCTCACCCCTGCTATACATTGTGAGTGTCAGATCATACAGTGGGTCGCGCATTACTACTTTAACTACCTTACCCTTGAAATAGGGGTGTCGACATCGATGGGCGCTAGCTGCACATCGCGCATTGTTTTGTTGATTAACAAACATTTTTGTATCTTTCTGGAACTAGATCACTTCTTACAATTACTGTGCTACAACCATCATCCCGTAACACCTGGGCTTCGTGCCCTGATACCAATCCTTTGACCACTGGCATATCAATCATTTCGTTTGCACGCAACTTTATTGGGCAAAATATCCAAACATAGTCTGATTACTTTACAGTGTAAATGTGCCCAGTGGGCGACAGCAATCATGTAGACTACGGAAGGAATCTCCTCGACACATGAGACACTTGATCTACATAGACATTTCTTAAATATTTGTTATTCTCGTTGAGTTTCCAAGAATTACATATTATATTGGTATAATTTCACTTTCCAATATCGGATCGAAATAAACCATATATCAAACGAAAACACTAGTTTTAATCTATAAAACTAAACAGGAGAGAACAAGTAAATATTCATGGTAGAATAGTAATTAGACTAAAACTGTCCAAAACATGCACGATCAAACATTTCTTGAAATTGACATGTGACTATAGCATGGTATATCTAACTTGAATTACGCCATCTACGCAGAAGATATGAGGAAAACAAATTAAGACAAGTGATTTTCTTGGCTCCAAACATAGCTACCTACCAAATAAAGCCAATTTTGTGACAATATTACAAGAGAAACTGAAAATTTTTAACCTAGTTTTTAGAACTTTGAACACTTACAGTTTTAAATTTTACAGGGTAATTTATTATATCATTTAGCCCCTGAAACCGCCCGTTATGGGATTTTTTATAACCCTCTTTTGATAGCTCTTATGACATGTTCAGGTCTAGCCTTTGGATATGTTTGCTGGTATTGCTCTCCCAAGTTTTACTAACTCTTGGAGCCCTTTAGGTTTTCTTCAGCAAATTGTGCCTGTTTGTGTATAATTATGTGCAACATTTAAACACTGTTGAAATACTCACTCATTGACAGTGGCATCTTGCCTTGCTTGGTGGCCATACTGCAAGTGGTACTGGTAGTATGCTGTCTTCAGGAATTACTAGTCCATTGTTTATACTGCCTGCTGCACTTCCTTACAAGATATTGGCTCACTGACGTTGGGCGTTGGAGAACAGCCTCTACTATACATGAACACCTGTAGGTAGATACCCCCTCCTCCCCCCCCCCCCCAAATTTTTCTTTTCTTTTTGTATTCCTGGAGATCTTAACTGCATAGTGCAAATTTATTCATACATAAAAAGGAGTCAAATTAATTCAAATTAATATTAAACTAAACTACAAAAGAAGCTGGATCCCTTTAGTCAGCGTTGATGCATGATGTGTTTCGGGGACTCAGCTGGAGGTATGTAGAGCGATATGCCTTCTTTTTAGCCTTTCTCTCCATTTCCATTTTCCTTTTCGTAACCACCCTAGCCCTTAATTCTGCATTACTCAATCTACTTTTCTCATTTTTACTTGCAACTGACAATGCGTGAGCTCCCATTTCTAGGTTCAATCCCGCGAAGATTCTGTTGTGACCTTTCACTGCGCCACAATTGAATGACGGAGCTGCCATGTTGGTAGCAAGGGGTTCGTGGATCTCTCCACAGGTGTTTAGGGCACCGTTTCCAGATAAGAGAATGGAAACTCTCATTCTGGTTTTGGGTGTAACCTGAGACGCATCTCTCGAGGAGATCTTTGTGACTAAGTCACTCAAAGACGGGCTTGAGAAGTTTGAGGAATCGGCCATCTAGATGGTGGTCTTCATCACTCGTTGTGCCTTTGTTTCTGTACTCACAAAACCCATTATCTCGACAGTACTGGTGGCGAGCTTCATTTTCAATTTTACATTCATGATAAAGAATAGCTACCACTCTTACTCTTTCTTCTTCATCCCTTATCACATTACGATTTTGACATTCTTTAATTGTAGTTCTATATAACCTACTCATCGGACCTACAGTCCCAGTATCTGAAGTACCCCGTAAATGACCTTTACCCTTTCCTCATTAACTTCTTATCACTTGCCGAATGATCCCCGTCCTTACGGGTGCGACCTTGAAACCAATACCCACATCCAAGGTTCCTTTTGCTGTAAATAGGTACCCATGTCTAAGGATTTTTTGTGAAAAATGGACCCATGTCTAAGGATTCAAACTTTAAATATTACATTCAAGAAAAACCCTTTGCACGACACCTTTGAATCATCTTGGCCTAGTCATTGTGCACCTGTCTCCTGTACTTCATTTTCTATCAACGTGGTGAAGAAGGAGGAAACCATGCGTACACCTTGAAAACTCGACTTCTTGAACAAGTGGTTCTGTGTCTTCTCGTGCACCTTGACATTGTTTTGCAGTTTTCTCATAGATCTGAGCGGTGCAAATTTGAAGCTGCAAGGGTACAAGAGAGATTTCGGCATTTACAATGGAGGCTCAAGTATTTAGGAGCAAATCCATCTTGCATCTGGTGCAATGGAGAAGAAGAGAGCTACACAGGCCTCGACATTGTGAGTGCTGTTCTAACAACTGAAGGTGTCCTGAGTTTAAAAGGGGAAAAATAAAGCTTGACGAACAGATCGTCAAATGACTCCATCTGGGACTGAACACCAATTATTCCTTCTTTAGTCTCATGTTTAATCGTTCATGCAGACAAATTTCCCATTCTAGTAGAAGGGCTTCGTAATTCAACACCATTTGGCCGATCTAAATCTATATCGTCTTTGATTTGTTTGAAAATACCTTCATGTTTAGGAGAAAATTTGATTAGTTTACATATCTCATGGGTTTACGATAATGATTTGGAACCTTTCATAGTATCTTTGACTGCCAAACTCAACGCGTGACCATGACATTGAGTAAGGTTTGCCTTTGTATACTGAGATGATATCTGCACTGCTAACTCCTTTCTAGACCCTGCCATTGGACCTCCTGCATCATAGCATTGTCCCCTGCAAATCTGCAATGGGTAGTTCATTCTTAAGGGCGTCTTTAATGATAGCAACCATTGTATTGGCTTTTATGTTTGGGATTTGGTAGGGAGCTCTTAGCTTGAACTGACAGCTGTTCCAACTCTTTTTCAGAGGAAAAATGGATATGGAACTTTGTTAAGATACAAAATCAAGAAAGGTCTTAAAAATCTGCAACACAGTTAACTTCTGGGGGAAGTTACATTACACGTCTATCTGCCTTGAAGTATAAACTTGCTCACACCTTACGTAGGCAATAAGAATTCTCCTTTATATGCCACATAGTAATTCAATAAGAGTATATATCATCTCACAAGTAGTTGTGGGGCTATGAACGTAGTATAGAATAATCACTGAACTATCTGATGATGATCCCAGCTCTAGGTGAGGCTATTTAAAAGCAACATCGAAAGGGGTGCTTCACGTCGGTGCTCTACGGTACGTAATCTTTGCACCACATGAGTTCCACAATTAACGGAAATCATGGGTGGCGTGCATAATTGCTCCCCAGAATTCAGCCAGGTTGTGGCCTCCGTCCTGCAGACTTGTTCCGAGTCTAATGATCCGGCGCTCCATGCGCCTCCACTTTCTCTTTATCTTCGGGGGCAGGTCCCCCCGCATGGCCCTATCAAGGGCCACCTCCGTCCGCTTTCCCTCCTTCTTCATTCCGCGGATGACAGTCCATAGGGATGGATGGGCCTGCCCCGCCTCATTGTTCCATTTACTGTGGAAACCTGAAACAAAAATGTACTTTGAATGAACTGCGAGCATGCAAAATATATGTCTGCACCTAAGTAATGGTGGACTGTATACCGGTAATTATAATTAACAAGTTGTATGCAAGTTTTACCCCAAGACATGATCCGAACATTTTGAGCACTTTATTGGTTCCTCAACAGTAATACCAATTTGTATCTCTTTTTAGTAAATAATAATATTTCAATTTGTTTTGTACACAAATAATAATGAAAAGAAAATTTCCCGGCTAACACTCAAGGACCAAAGGTGAACCACAACTGTTCAGGAGTTTTAAATTGCTCAGTTCTTATACCACGATTGTTGTGAACATGCATCCAATTCGTTAGAGCATCTTGAATCTGAGGAAGATATGTATAATGTAGAGCAAACATATGTATGGGGTTGTTGATATCAAGGGCCTGTGAGTCTTCCAAATGATAAAACAACTTATAAAATCTCTCTAAAACTTTTTTGAACACATCTCGCCATAGCCTCTCAATCCTTTGATTGTCTCAATCACACCAAAAAGCCACAAGAGATGTAACTGCCAGACCATGTTTACACGAGCGAAGCGCCCAAGGAATATGCATGCATCTTTGCAGGCCGCCTGCGTTTGTATGCATATGCAGCGGCTTTCAAATATGCAGAGCTTAGCTAGAGGTGCCACGCGCCGCAGCTGCTGCTAGCTGTACAGTATATCTGTGTTTTTGCTCAGTCCCTTCCTTCTGTTTTTGCTTAGCCTCCTCCTGATGAGGCTAGAAATCAAAAATTGCAAGAGCTCCTTGGCTTCATGGAGACGGGGACACTGCAAAAACAATTCCTCAGTTAAGTCCCCACATTCCTCCTTCCACTTCAGAATTTTGCCGGTCTTAGTTTTATCTATAACCGTCAGAAAGACCTCCTCATTACCATAATTAATTATGATCTTCTGCGAGGCCATAATCGTCTTTATATTAGCAACGATTATATAACAATATGAGGATGAAATTAAACACCACCCACGATTTAACCTAAATCCACAGATATACAAAACAAGACTGACTAATGTAGTGTTCCGGGTGGATAATATTTAACTACTTAAAGATAACTAGAATATACATTTAAATACCGGTAAGCTTTTAATTAGAGCTCCCAGCTCTATTGAGGAAGTCTAAACTTGCTCTCACCTTACTTAGGCAATAAGAATTCTCCTTTATATGCAACACAGTAATTCAATAAGAGTATATATTTCATCTCACAAGTAGTTATGGGGCTATGTACGTAGTATAGAATAATCACTGAACTATCTGATGATGATTCCAGCACTAGGTGAGGCTATTTAAAAGCAACATCGAAAGGGATGCTTCACGTTAGTGTTCTACCGTACGGTACGTAATCTTTGCACCACATGAGTTCCACAATTAACGGAAGTCATGGGTGGCGTACATTATTGCCCCCCAGAATTCAGCCAGGTCATGGCCGCCGTCCTGCAGACTTGTTCTTAGTCTAATGATCCGGCGCTCCATCCGCCTCCACTTTCGCTTTATCTTCGGGGGCAGGTCCCCCCGCATGGCCTTATCAAGGGCCACCTCCGTGCGCTTCCCCTCCTTCTTCATTCTGCGGATGACAGTCCATAGGGATGGGTGCGTCTGCCCCACCTCCTTGTTCCATCTGCTGAGGAAACCTGAAAAAAAAATGTACTTTGAATGAACTGCGTGCATGCAGAACATATGTCTGCATCTTGGTGATGGTGGACTGGGCTGGTAAGGGCTGGGCTAGGATGGCAACTTTCTTTACTCGCCTAGGTATGTTCGTTTAATCTGGAATTTTACTATAATTTTCAACTTATCTGGCATATTAGTGATATTTTCTCATATTCAAGGCTGTACAGCATCTTTACTTGCGATGTACAAACCTCAAACATTACTTAAGCATATCTTTAAGATTTGAGTTAAGAGTGTCTTTATAGACGATGTCCAATCGCTGTCAAGATTATCTAAATTTGGATACTTAATCATCCATAGTATCCAAATTCTGATACTTTTTCGCAAACAATCGGGATCTAATCAGACAATCATTTTATTTTTTCAGGAGTTAATCCTTATTCCTTTTCGACAAAATTCTCACATATATTCTCGAGAATTTTACAATCAAATTGGATATGTATATATATGATTGAAGTAAAAAAAAAAAAACATCAGTTTTGGGGAACTACAGAGCGCTGTCGTGCTTGTAAATTGTAATTAATGATTGGTGACAAGTTCATTTGGGAAAGATAGATTGACCATAAGTGCAGAAGCTTTGCACTGCATTAACAATAAACTCAATTTCATGCATGCACGCGCCGTTGGAATTAACACCGATGTGATTTGCTGAATTTATTAATTAAAAATGAATATTTATAGATTCTAGAGAGAGACTCAGAGAGAGAAACACCCACAGACGAAGCCTACATGTACCCAATTTAATTTATTTTTTGCTAGCTAGTGATCGGGTCGAAACATCATAATAAATTACTAACATGTTTGAGTTTATTGACAGTAGAATGACTACATGAATCATGTGACAAATTCCAGCTTCCCGACCCGATTCCCAGCATAGAAGGCCTTCCGGTAACGAAAATAATAGTAACCGTCATCTTCGATGCAAGATCGAGAAGAAAGTAGTTTTCACTCGATCTATGAATATTCACGAAATCATGTGATCTTTACTTAGCCAATCACAGCACATTATACAATTCACACCGTGCGCGAGAAAGTTTTATTATCATGTGATGCATAATTATGCAAATTTGTTCACGTATATTCTTTATTAATTTATTTATTAGTCTTTTTTTAGTAGGGTGGCTCCATTAGTAGTTAAATACTGTTTTCCGTGGAGACCCTATACAACATAAATACAAAATTAATAAACATATTGAAAACAAACAATCCAAATCTAAACAAAATAAATTAAGTTACAACATTTTCGAACAAAAGAAACGAAACAAAAACAACACAATGGACCAGTTCAATGATTAAAATTATTAAAGCACCAAAACTAAAGAGTAAATGAAGAATTTGATGGCGCATTTTTTTTTTAATTGGGTAAAGTATTCCAGAAAGCCGGACCATCAAATGAAAAACTTTGTTGCCCATCTGGGTTTTTATTTTGGGTAAAATTAATCCTGCATTTTGTGCACTGCGTGTTCTAATGTTATGTACAGATTGGGTTTTTGAAACATTTGTAAAATATAGACAGGAGTTTGATTTTCAAAAACAGAATCAATCATTTTACATTTAAAATAATTCAACCTACTTTGAGTTTGAATGCTTACCCACTTGAGTTTATTCAAATTTTCTTGAGTTGGGGTTCTTACATTGGCCCCCAAGATTACTCTGGCCATGTCTTGTGTTGTTTAATGATTACATCTCGGACATTTTGTGAACAAGTAGACCATGTATTACAACAATATTCAAATAAAGTCAAAATTAATGCATTGGCAAGAAGCTTCAGTCCCTCCAAAGGCCTGTATCTTTTTGAACGACCAAGTAATGCTATCCTTGACCCTATCTTTTTACTTGTTTTTGTCACATGTTCTTTCATAGATCTAGACACTTTATCATTCTAAATACAATAATGTAGTAATTTTTAGAACAATTTACGTACTCAGCAATGAAATGAACGAACACTTGAGCTGAACGGTCATTTAGATATGTTGTTCCAACGTCGAGGCCTTTGGCTTGATCCAACGAGCACATCCACGTAAAGTCAGTGAAAGGTCTGCAGTGTTTAGCGATTGCGTGGGCATTTCTGACAAAATGTTTAAGACGATGAATTCCTTTTTCGTTGAGAAGATGAATCATCTTTTCGGCCTTCGATGTTCCAGGCTCAGCCCTTCTAGCTCTCATAATGCCGACCCCTTTGCAGTGATTTCCACTATCCCCATGCTTTTTCACCGAGTTGAGCCTGAAGCTGGTGCTTCCGTGATAGAACGCATTGTATTTCTTGCCTGGCTCACCCATGATGCCTGCCTCCCGACAAATCTGGCAAAACATCAATTTTCTCAGCACCAATGCATCAACATCATCTGCTGTTTGGTAGATACCCCCACAAAGATTCATTGCATGGTCAGTGTTCGTGATGGTTGTAGAGACTAATTTCCTCTCCTTCTCCTCCTGTACCTTCTTCCTCTCATCTACTTCTTGGCACCTTTTCACTTTAATTGACTTGACTTTATCCTGATATTTCTTTTGAATTTTCTTACGATCCTTCACTGCTTTCGATATCAGTCTCTCTCTTTCCAATTCACTACAATTATCGAGAAACTTGCCAGTTTTGTTCTCACTCCACATGAGTATGCCTTGCATTGCTAGGGCGGACATGTTTGGGGACTTTCTTTTGAGGTAGTCTACACCATCAAATATCCTCTCCGCAGCAACATTGTCTTTGGGACATGACTGGGTCTCATAACTAAGGGTTGAGTCCGCAGATATCTCATGAAATTTTCCACCTGGCAGGTGGTCTTCCAACTGTCTTACAATGCAAACATACTAGATGTTGTGCAGTGTAATTGAAAGTGCCTGTTTTGTGTTGAACTCCACATCTACATCAACAGTTTCATACAGAGTTCTATGGAGACTGTCTCTCCTTTCTCCCCATTATATCTTAACCACTTATGATCCTGCTCCCATACTTTTCCGTAGTTCCTTGATCTTTTCTCTTCCTCATACTATTTGTCCTTTTCTGCCTTTCTTTTTGCACCCTCTTCATTCGGTTTTGATACATTCATGTAACGCCACATGATCTTGCTTATTAATTTCTCGTATCCTTCTCGCTGTCAAGACTCACATTCACATTCACATCCATCATTTATCGTTATGTAAGGCACAGTATAGTTTGAAATCAAAGACAAATTTGTTCAACATTGAATTCTATTAGTCTTTTTATAACTTACGAAATGTAAATCCATGCAAAGTACAGAGGAATAGTCATAAAGAATTAAATGTAAACCCAGGCCACTGCCACGGGGTCTGTCACTATACATGAATTAAAATAAATTATTATTAAAAAAGAATCATAATTAACTCAGTGCCTGTCTCGATCGGCTGTTCTATTGCAGTGAAATTTCCCAGGGAGGGTATCGGTCGTGGGGGTAAACTGGCGCCCCACGACCTTTATCCCTGGCTACTCTCGTAGTGCTACTCTGGCGTGCTGCAGAAGTCCCCCGTCTCGGTCAATGTCCGAAACCCGCCCTGCCGAATGGGAGATTCCCCTGCGGCCCCCTTTGGGCGGAAGTCCAACCTTCCTTGCAGGTCCTTCACCTCCTCGTAGAAAGGAGATGCCTCAAATAACTCTGGAGTGACCTCGCCACACTGCGCCCGGAGTCCCAACAGACAGCCTATTCATGCTGGCGTCGCTCCGGGAATGGCGAGCAAGTCCTCGTATGAGCAATGATTCAACGGAACCTTGGCCATACTTATGCTACCCTAATAATATTAATAAAACTCAGTGCGGGTCTCCACAACCAGAAACCTATGTCCCGGCTTCAATTTGGTTCGTCTGACTGGCAGATGATATCCACCAGCAGCCCTATTAATTCCAAACGGGTGATTACTCCTTGCGGCTTCGATAACGAGAAGGAGGGTCTGCACGAGCCCCTCAACCTCGATCACAAAGGGCTTCGCTCCCTCGGAACCATGCAGGCATGGATGTAATCCAACTAGCCCCTGCCCGGTAGTCCAAGACTATTTCGAAATCAAGTTTTAAAAAAATGGAAGCTACAGATTTACCCCACTATAATATACAAAACAGGGAGAAATTACGTGAACTAATTATTTATGAACCCACTCTCTCCTGTTAAAACCACAGTGGAGGGAAGCACACTGCCTACACAACAGCTGTACACCTCAATAAAACAATCAATTTTGATTTTGTATCACTTTATTATCAATCTTCAATAAAGGAACATAGTATAAACATAAAAGAATTGCACAGTTACAGACATATAATAAGAGTAGTCCAGGTCATGGCTCATAACTGCCAAAGCAGGGCATACAATACAAAACATATAAGACATACATGTAAAGATGTTATAAAACATGATCGCCGAGATCTTTAACAGTAGTTGTGTTCATGCCAAATTGTTTCATTTCAGATTAAGAAAAATACACATTTATAATTCACTTTACTCATTTAATGTATACAAATGCTTAATCGTTTTGGAGGAATAGAGGGCTCACGTGATGCAACAACAACAAAAATTAATAAAAACCCTCTCTGTAAGGTCAAATGACCCTGGTGAAGGGATAAACACAAACATAAAATGGCATGGTATGTTTGTGAGTATTATTTTAAAATGCTGACACATGCTGTCCTACAATGCAGTCCCTATGGGCCTGCAATTTCAGCAATGTCTTCTACACAAACCTCCCTGGTATGAATCCTGTATAGACACCATTAAAACTTGGATAGTGGCGGCGTATTGCGGTCAATCAGCAACTGGGTATAACCCTACGGTTGCCCACCCCTAACTTTCCAAGCTGCCAGAAAATGAATGAGCGATAGCCAGCATGCCTCATTGCTTTGTTTTCTTCACCTGGCTCCTGTGGCTCTCCTTCTAAATTATAGGCGTCCACCCACATCGCCCTTTACAACATCAGGCAAGCCTCGTCTGTGATAAGCTGGAAGATCTGCATGAATATCAGAGAGAAAAATTGTAATCATTGTAATCATCAGCGCATGGTAAGTCATATTTTGTAATGTCATGCAAACTTACCAAGTTCTTGCACATTTCACTAGTAACCCTGAATGACGTATCGTTGCTGTTCTCAAATTTCCTGTTGGTAATGAAGTGTTAATAATCACTGGCAAGAGCATGTCATTTTAGATTTTATAATCATTGAAGCTCTTACATGAAAGGAGCTGCAGGTTGAACAGCTTACCCGTTTTCTTGACTGTCCCAAGTGACAAGTTCCAGTCTGTGTTTGGGCCGTCTTGTACGTATACGTTGTCTCATCTTTGACAGGCGTGTTGCTAGTTTTTCTCCTTTTAATTTTAGAGGCCGAGTATGGTGACCGTTCTTCTCGTTTAATTTTCAATCCGACATACGTGTGTGTTTTGCTGATTTTTTTGAGGTTTTTTTTTGGATTCCTTTAAATTTGCATCGGACTCGGATAGTTTGCCGATCAAGTTAGAGCAAGTGGGACAAATTAGATTTATTTTTTCTTTACCAGGGGTCATTTCTATTCCTAGTGATTTAAGGGCATCTGCTGATGAAAATTTCTTATTTTTGATTTTAGCATTTAAAGTACGTCTCTCTGAATCATAAACCAAATCACAACCACAATTACAACACCAGTAATCAGCCATGATCGTTGAAATTAAACCCTAACGGTTGTGTACCTAACGTTCACTGAGGAAAAGGTCGACCAGAAAGTTTAAACTCTCATCTCCCTGATTTGACCACCACCACTGCACCTGTTACCACCCGGTACACACCCAGTATCCACCATGCATTTCCGATGCGAGATGTACATGTACGTGCACGTACGCGCACGTCTATGAATGAGGTCAATGGGGTGGAGACTAAAAAACTTTGTCATGAATATTCATTACTTTGATTCAAGATGGCTGACGTCTGAAGACAGTCAAGTGGAAGAGATAATAACACTTTTTTGAAGAAGATTTCATATGCAGAGGTCCAAGGTACATATTTTCTTAATGTTTATCATGTGTGGTTTAATTCTAAATGCCAATTGTATATGTTAGTGCATGCAATTGTAACAAAAAAAGGATTTAACTTAGCGTCAGGGCAGTATCGTCTTATCGTATACCCGTAGAGTGTATCTTCAACGTACGATGGCATAGGCGATCGTTCAGTCTCTATATCCGGAGGTCTAGTGGAGCCAGACGTAGTCTCAGTGGAACAACCGACGATATAGAGACTGAAGCTTTTGGTCTAGCGTACACCTTGAAAACCTGTGTCTTCTCATGCACCTTGACATTGTTTTGCAGTTTTCTCATGCACCTTGACATTGTTTTGCAGTTTTCTCATAGATCTGAGCGGTGCAAAGCTGCAAGGCTACAAGAAAGATTTAGGCATTTACAATGTAGGCTCAAGTATTTAGGAGCAAATCCCAAAATCCCGGAGAAAGAGGGGAAAGGAATAAAAAAAGGGTCCCTGAACCCATGTCTACGGGTTTTTTTTTTAATGGGACCCATGTCTAAGGATATTTTTATGAAA
This sequence comes from Strongylocentrotus droebachiensis, assembly GCA_035222895.1. NCBI lineage: Eukaryota > Metazoa > Echinodermata > Echinoidea > Camarodonta > Strongylocentrotidae > Strongylocentrotus > Strongylocentrotus droebachiensis. Next base: position 127,758 of record JAVYIG010000991.1, read on the forward strand.
AGGGGACCCATGTCTAAGGATCTTTTCTGAAAAAGTCACCCTTCCGAGCGGCACATCCCGGTATACCCAATATACTTGAGTACCCCCCCCCCCCCCCCCCCTTCCCCGGATGGGGGCAGGTCCTTGTACCCACAGAAGTCTGCTAGAGCTTCCCTGGCAAGGCCCACTTCACATGCTGCCAAAACAGATCTTTTGTAAACTTCTGCGAATAGACCAGCCCCGTCTGCCACAGCATTGGGGGAAGATGTGAAGCGATGCTCCATCTTGCATCCGGTGCATTGGAGAATAGGAGAGCTACACAGGCCTCGACACTGTGAGTGCTGTTCTAACAACTGAAAGCTTGACTAACAGATAGTCAAATTACTCCTTCTGGGACTGAACACCAATTATTCTCAGTGTTTAATCCCTTTCTAGACCCTGCCATTGGACCTCCTGCATCATAGCATTGTCCCCTGCAAATCTGCAATGGGTAGTTCATTCTAAATAAGGGTGTCTTTATTGACAGCAACAATTGTATTGGCTTTTATGTTTGGGATTTGGTAGGGAGCTCTTAGCTTGAAAAGTTGAACTGACAGCTGTTCCAACTCTTGTTCAGAGGAAAAATGGATATGGAACTTGGTTAAAATACAAAATCAAGAAAGGTCTTAAAAATTTGCGACCCAGTTAACTTCTTGGGGAAGTTACATTACACGTCTATCTGCCTTGTAGTCTAAACTTGCTCTCACCTTACTTAGGCAATAATAATTTTCCTTTATATGTAACAAAGTACTTCAATAAGAGTATATATCATCTCACAAGTAGTTAGTTATGGGGCTATGTACGTAGTATAGCATGTCACTGAACTATCTGATGATGATTCCAGATCTAGGTGAGGCTATTTAAAAGCAACATCGAAAGGGGTGCTTCATGTCGGTAATCTTTGCACCACATGAGTTCCACAATTAACGGAAGTCATGGGTGGCGTATATGATTGCCCCCCAGAATTCAGCCAGGTTGTGGCCGCCGTCCTGCAGACTTGTTCTCAGTCTCATGATCCGGCTCTCCATGTGCTTCCACTTCCTCTTTATCTTTGGGGGCAGGTCCCCCCACATGGCCATATCAAGTGCCACCTCCGTACGCTTTCCCTCCTTCTTCATCGTGCGAATGACTGTCCAAAGAGATGGATGGGCTTGCGCCACCTCCTTGTTCCATCTGCTGTGGAAACCTGAAACAAAAATCTACTTTGAATGAACTGCGTGCATGCATAATATAGGTCTGCACCTTAGTAATGGTGGACTGTATACCGGCAATTATAATTAACAAGTTGTATGCAAGTTTTACCCCAAGACATGATCCGAACATTTTGAGCACTTTATTGGTTCCTCAACAGTAATACCAATTTGTATCTCTTTTTAGGAAATAATAGTATTTCAATTTGTTTTATACACAAATAATAATGAAAAGAAAAATTCCCGGCTAACACTCAAGGACCAAAGGTGAACCACAACTGTTCAGGAGTTTTAAATTGCTCAGTTCTTATACCATGATTGTTGTGAACATGCATCCAATTCGTTAGAGCATCTTGAATCCGAGGAAGATATGTATAATGTAGAGCAAACATATGTATGGGGTTGTTGATATTAAGGGCCTGTGAGTCTTCCAAATGATAAAACATCTTATAAAATCTCTCTAAAACTTTTGTGAACACATCTTGCCATAGCCTCTCAATCCTTTGATTGTCTCAATCACACCAAAAAGCCACAAGAGATGTAACTGCCAGACCATGTTTACACGAGCGAAGCGCCCAAGGAATATGCATGCATCTTTGCAGGCCGCCTGCGTTTGTATGCATATGCAGCGGCTTTCAAATATGCAGAGCTTAGCTAGAGGTGCCGCGCGCCGCAGCTGCTGCTAGCTATACAGTATATCTGTGTTTTTGCTCAGTCCCTTCCTCCTGTTTTTGCTTAGCCTCCTCCTAATTAAGGCTCGAAATCAAAAAATTGCAAGAGCTCCTTGGCTTCATGGAGATGGGGACACTGCAAAAACAATTCCTCAGTTAAGTCCCCACATTCCTCCCTCCACTTCAGAATTTTGCCGGTCTTAGTTTTATCTATAACCGTCAGAAAGACCTCCTCATTACCATAATTAATTATGATCTTCTGCGAGGCCATAATCGTCTTTATATTAGCAACGATTATATAACAAAATGAGGATGAAATTAAACACCACCCACGATTTAACCAAAATCCACAGATATACAAAACAAGACTGACTAATGTAGTGTTCCTGGTGGATAATATTTAACAACCGGTACTTAAAGATAACTAGAATATACATTTAAATAAGCTTTTAATTAGAGCTCCCAGCTCTATTGAGGAAGTCTATACTTGCTCTCACCTTACTTAGGCAATAAGAATTCTCCTTTATATGCAACATAGTACTTCAATAAGGTATATATCATCTCACAAGTAGTTATGGGGCTATGTACGTAGTATAGCATGATCACTGAACTATCTGATGATGATCCCAGATCTAGGGGAGGCTATTTAAAAGCAACATCGAAAGGGGTGCTTCATGTCAGTGTTCTACCGTACGGTACGTAATCTTTGCACCACATGAGTTCCATAATTAACGGAAGTCATGGGTGGCGTACATGATTGCCCCCCAGAATTCAGCCAGGTTGTGGCCGCCGTCCTGCAGACTTGTTCTGAGTCTAATGATCCGGCGCTCCATGCGCCTCCACTTCCTCTTTATCTTCGGGGGCGTTCCCCACGCATGGCCTTATCCAGGGCCACCTCCGTGCGCTTCCCCTCCTTCTTCATTCTGCGGATGACGGTCCATAGGGATGGATTGGCCTGCCTCACCTGCTTGTTCCATCTACTGTGGAAACCTAAAACAAAAATGTACTTGGAATGAACTGCATGCATGCAAAATATGGTGGACTGTAATAATGGTGGACTGTATAATTATATTTAACAAGTTGTATGCAAGTTTCACCCCAAGTCATGAACTCACAATTTTAAGCACTTTATTGGCTCCTCAACAGTAATACCAATTTGTATCTCTTTTTAGGAAATAATAGTATTTCAATTTGTTTTGTATACAATTACCAATGAAAAGAAAAATTCCTGGCTGACACTCCAGGACCAAAGGTTAAGTGAATTTGTACCATTACAGGTCCTTTTTTTGCAAATTTGTTTTAAAAAGTCACAGAGCGGTGGGGTGAAATCTTCATGGACAACTTGGCAAATAAACAAAGTTCTGTTGCCGTTGCGGCAGGTCAACTGCCAACACTCTGGCTAGGTAAGGGCTGGGCCAGAATGGCAACTTTCTTTACCCGCCTTGGTATGTACGTTTAATCTGGAATTTTACTTTTATTTTCAACTTTGATTAAAATGTAGACCAAAATATCTGGCATATTAGTGATATTTTCTCATATTCGAGGCTGTACAGCATCTTTACTTGCGATGTACAAACCTCAAACATTACTTAAGCATATCTTTAAGATTTGAGTTAAGAGTGTCTAAATAGACGGTGTCCAATCGCTGTGAAGATTATCTAAATTTGGATACTTAATCATCCATAGTATCCAAATTCTGATACTTTTTCGCAAACAGTCGGGATCTAATCAGACAATCATTTTATTTTTTCACGAGTTAAACCTTATTCCTTTTCTACGAAATTCTCACATATCATTCTCGAGAATCTTACAATCAAATTGGATATATATATATATATATATATGATTGAAGTAAAAAAAATATCAGTTTTGGGGAAATACAGAGCGCTGTCTTGCTTGTAAATTGTAATTAATGATTGGTGACAACTTCATTTGGGAAAGATAGATCGACCATTAACCATAAACTCAATTCCATGCATGCACTCGCCGCTGGAATTAACACCGATGTGATTGGCTGAATGTATTAATTAAAAATGAATATGTATAGATTCTAGAGAGAGACTCAGAGAGAGAAACACACACAAACGAAGCCTACATGTACCCAATTTAATTTGTTTTTTGCTAGCTAGTGATCGGGTCGAAAAATCATAATAAATTACTAACATGTTTGAGTTTATTGACAGAAGGATGACTAGATGAATCATGTGACAAATTCCAGCTTCCCCAACCCGATTCCCAGCACAGAAGGCCTTCCGGTAACAAAAATAATAGTTACCGTCATCTTCGATGCAAGATCGAGAAGGAAGTAGTTTTCACTCGATTGATGAATATCCACGACATCACGTGATCTTTACTTAGCCAATCACAGCACAATATACAATTCACACCGCGCGCGAGAAAAGTTTTATTATCACGTGATGCATAATTATGCAAATTTGTTCACAATGTACAATCCGATCTCTCATTCCCACTTTACTTATTTTTGCGTGGAAATTTCATTTACGTAAATGCTTTAATAGATCTAGACACTTTATCATTCTAAAATCAATAATGTAGTAATTTTTAGAACAATTTACGTATCTCAGCAATGAAATGAACGAACATTTGAGCTGAACGGTCATTTAGATATGTTGTTCCAACGTCGAGGCCTTTGGCCCGATACAACAAGCACATCCACGTAAAGTCGGTGAAAGGTCTGCAGTGTTTAGCGATTGTGTGGGCATTTCTGATCAGATGTTTCAGACGATGAACTGCTTTTACGTTGAGAAGATGAATCATCTTTTCGGCCTGCGATGTTCCAGGCTCGGCCCTTGTAGCTCTCATAATGCCGACCCTCTTGCGGTGATTTTCACTATCCCCATGCTTTTTCGCCGAGTTGCGCCTGAAGCTGGTGCTTCCGTGATACACGCATTGTATTTCTTGACTGGCTCACCCATGATGCCTTTGCCTCCCGACAAATCTAACAAAACATCTCTCCTTTCTCCCCATCATATCTCAACCACTTATGATCCTGCTTCTATACTTTTCTGTAGTTCCTTGATCTTTTCTCTTCCTCATACTCTTTGTCCTTTTCTGCCTTTCTTTTTGCACCCCACTATTCGGTTTTGATACATTCATGTAAAGCCACATGATCTTGCTTATTACTTTCTCGTATCCTTCTCGTTGTCAACACTCACATTCACATTCATCATTTATCATCATGTAAGGCAAAGTATAGTTTGAAATCAAAGACAAATTCTATTAGTCATATTATAACTTACGAAATGTAAATCCATGCAAAGTATAGAGGAATAATCATAAAGAATTAATTGTAACCCCAGGCCACTGCCACAGAGTCTGTCGCTGGACATGAATTAAAATAAATTATTAAAAAAAAATAATCATAATTAACTCAGTGCCTGTCTAGATCGGATGTTCTATTGCGGTGAAATTCCCAGGGAGGGTATCGGTCGTGGGGGTAAACTGGCGCCCCACGACCTTTATCACTGGCTCCTCTCGGGGCCTCTGCCGGCGTGCTGCAGAAGTCCCTTCGTCTCGGACAATGTCCGAAACCTGCCCTGCCGAATGGGAGACTCCCCTGCGGCCCCCTTTGGGCGGAAGTCCAACCTTCCTTGCAGGTCCTTGACCTCCTCGTAGAAAGGAGATGCCTCAAATAACTCTGGAGTGACCTCCCCACATTGTGCCTGGAGTCCCACCAGACAGCCTAATTGCGCTGGCGTTGCTCCGGGAATGGCTACCAAGTCCTCATAGGAGCAATGGTTTATCAGGACCTTAGCCATACCTCCCTACTTATGTCACCCTGCAACGATTAAAATAACTTGATGCAGGTCTGCACAACCAGAAACCTATTTCCCGGCTTCAATTTGGTTTGTCAGACTGGCAGATGATATCCACCAGCAGCCCTATTAACTCCAAATGGGTGATTACTCCTTGCGGCTTCGATAACAAAGGGTCTGCACAACCAGAAACCTATGTGCCGGCTTCAATTTGGTTCGTCTGACTGGCAGATGATATCCACCAGCAGCCCTACTAACTCCAAATGGGTGATTACTCCTTGCGGCTTCGATAACGAAGGGTCTGCACAACCAGAAACCTATGTGCCGGCTTCAATTTGGTTTGTCTGACTGGCAGATGATATCCACCAGCAGCCCTACTAACTCCAAATGGGTGATTACTCCTTGCGGCTTCGATAACGAGATGGAGGGTCTGCACGAGCCCCTCAGCATCAATCACAAAGGGATCCGCTCCCTCGGAACCAGGCATGGATGTAATCCAACTAACCCTGCCCGGTAGTCCAAGACTATTTTGAAATCAAGTTTAAAAAAATGTAAGCTACGGATTTACCCCACTAAAATATACAAAACAGAGAAATTACGTGAACTAATTATTTATAAACCCACTCTCTCCCATTAAAACCACTTTGGAAGGAAGCACACTGCCTACACAACAGCTGTACACCTCAAATAAAACAATCAAACAAGGTGAACTAGATTAATACAAACCCTCTCTGTAAGGTCAAATGACCCTGGTGAAGAGATAAACACAAACATAAAATGGCATGGTGTGTTTGTGAGTATTATATTAAAATGCTGACACATGCTGTCCTACAATGCAGTCCCTATGGACCTGCAATTTCAGCAATGTCTTCTACACAAACCTCCCTGGTATGAATCCTGTATAGACACCAGTAAAACTTGGATAGTGGCGGCGTATTGCGGTCACGCAGCAACTGGGTATAACCCTACAGTTGCCCACCCCTAACTTTCCATGCTGCCAGAAAATGAATGAGCGATAGCCAGCATGCCTCATTGCTTTGTTTTCTTCACCTGGCTCCTGTGGCTCTCCTTCTAAATTGTAGGCGTCCACCCACATCGCCCTTTGCAACATCAGGCAAGCCTCGTCTGTGATAAGCTGGAAGATCTGCATTAATATCAGAGAGAAAAAATTGTAATCATTGTAATCATCAGCGCATGGTAAGTCATATTTTGTAATGTCATGCAAACTTACCAAGTTCTTGCACATTTCACTAGTAACCCTGAATGAGGTATTGTTGCTGTTCTCAAATTTCCTGTTGGTAATGAAGTGTTAATCACTGGCAAGAGCATGTCATTTTGGATTTCATAATCATTGAAGCTCTTACGTGAAAGGAGCTGCAGGTTGAACAGCTTTACGGCAATATTCATCTGGACTCTGCCTCTGTTGTGACAAAGGAAGGGGGAACATTAAATCTGCTGGCTGATTAACCTCCCTACCCAACATTAGCCGATTTGGGGTGAAACCTGTACTTCGGTTTACTGTAGCCCTTATGGCGCCGGCTATCTGTGGAAGAAATTGATCCCAATTTTGAGCTTTGCCTATGAAGCATTGGACTACATCCATAAGTGTTCTATTATAACGTTCCACCTGCCCATTGGCAGAAGGCCGATAGGCCGTGGTACAAGTTTTGTGGATTGCAGTCATCTTACAAAGTTGTTGGAATAAACTAATCTCGACATTCCGCCCTTGGTCGGTGTGGACCTGAAAAGGAAAAACAAACCTACAATAGAATTCATTAACCGCAGTCTGTGCAGTCTCTTCTGCCATTTTGGAGGGTAAGGGTATGCATTCTACCCACTTAGTAAACTGGTCAACCATCATCAGGATATGTTCATTCCCTTTGAGGGTCTTTGGTAGCGGCCCAATTAAATCTAAGGGAACTCCTGCATGAAATTGAACCATTGGATGTCGGGAATGACGAGTGGATTTCTTATTCCTATTGCAAACCAAACAGGTTTGCACATACAATTGAACATCACTTCTCATATGATACCACATGTACTTCAATTGGATTCTATCCAAAGTTCGTTTGATCCCCTGATGACCTGATGAGGGCAAATCATGATGACCTCCTATGATTGGCCTTTCTTAATTCCCGGGGAAACCAAGCTACCAATTTGTCATTCCGATCCCAGCAGATAACACCATCAAGCAGAGCCAGAAGGCTCCGGTTTATCCAGAGGAATTTCTCCTCCGGCCCCCAAAGCATGATGGTATTCTGACTGGGTTCTTCTTTAACGGATAACCAAACATAAATTGACTTCAGAATAAGTCATCCTTTTGAGATTTCCGAAAATCATAGCTACCGTTATTCCTGGAATTATCCACTATAGTGGCCTTAACAGAAAAACTGTCCCCATTATTTATATTAACTCCTTTAGCACTCCCATTGCCCGACGGGATAACCAGGTCCCTAGTCTCGGAACTATATAACGTCACTTGGGAGATATCAAAGGATAACCCTGTCCTCTGGGCCTTTCCACCCGACTTCTTAAGGTTACATGGAATATTATTGGATACGGATTGAGCAGATGGCCTCTGGGTCAATGGCACCACATAATCTACTTCCGCAGCAAACTGAGACCACTTCTTATGCGCGCGTGTGCAATAATGACAACCCCCACATAGCAGATCCTCTAGACTGAAACCGAGTTGATACTCATCACAAGCTGGACCGCGTATTGGAATCCATGACGAGGCGTCAGCATTGGCATGCTTAAGGCCTTTACGGTAGTTGATTTGCATGTCATACCGGCTTAGTTCCTCGAGCTAGCGTGCTAACTGACCATCTGGCCTCTTTAAGTTAAAGAGCCAACGCAGGCTACTACGATCGCTTCTAACAAGGAAGGGTTTACCCAATAGATAGTGGCGATACTGTCTAGTAGACAGGATCACTGCAAGCAGCTCTTTCATAGTTACACAGTACCTGCTTTGCTGACCATTCAACCCAACACTTCCATACGCAATCACTCTTTCTTAGCCACCCTGGACCTGCAACAGCTCTGCCCCTACCGCATTATCTTAAGCGTCAGTGTCTAAAATGAAAGATCTTTCGAATTTGGTAAGGTAAGTACAGGCGCGGACACTAAGAGCCGTTTAACGGCTTCAAAAGCACATTGGTGCTCTGCCTTCAAGTGGAAAGGATGCTTTCCAGTCAGTCCATAAAGCGGAACAGCTAGTTCAGCATAATTCTTTAGGAAAAGACGATGGTAATTACAGGGGTGATAGTGAGCACCAAAAAAAAAATAGGTTTTTTGTTTTCCCCTCAACCATGCCTCCCTTGAGTAACAAAAAAGAAGAGGATTCGCGGGGGAAAAATGGCATCTCACAACATTCCCCCCTTTCGAGTAAGAAAATTGGGAAAAAATTGGGGAAAAAATAGGGCAAAATAGGGAAGATTAGAGAAAATAAAGGGGAAATCGAGATAAAATAGGGAAGAAAAAAAAAAATCTGGTAAAAAAAAAAAAAAAAAAAAAAAAAAAATGGATTTTTTTTTTTTTTTTTTTTTTTTTTTTTTTTAAATCGGGAAGAAGAAAAAAAATCGGGAAAAAATCGGGCAAAATAATGTTTTTTGTTTTTTGTTTTTTGTGGGGGGAGGGGGGGGGGTTTAATATCGAAAAAAAATATTCAAAATTAAGTAATGTCAGTAGGAATAGTGCCAATGGCATACATCACTTTCTACAAATCGGCATAACATCATTCAAATTTGCACATGAATTCTAGGAGTCACAAACTATCACAACTCTTTATTCAAGCTGAAAAAGGCCACATGAATCTCACATCTGGGCCCTGCCTTACAAAGAGTTACAATTGATCCAAATCATTTGTAGGTTCTCCAATCAATCGCAAGTTTGCACTCTCCTGTGCGATTAATATCAACTCTTTATAAGACGGGGCCCTGGCCTTGATAAATAGGGTTGACTTTCATACCTTGTTTCCTGGTAATATGACAGGGTTCAAGGTGCGGAGTCGATTGATTGTCCTGGGAGGAGTGGTCAATCTGGCCGTACTACTGGACATGAGACGAGCAGACTTGGACGGGGATTGACGAGGGGACTTGCTGACCAGGCGACTGGGTGCTAAACCAAGGTAACGCATGTCCAGTTTCTCCAACATGCTCTTCCCCTTCTCACCAGACACTGCACACAGCACTTGGAGCACTGCATCAAGTTGTTTCCTAAAAGATATTCACGAGACCAACATTTGTGTAATGAATGTAATGGAAAATTAGAATCATATTTGTCATCATAAATGAGTAATGCTCCTCTTTAAAATACATTCTTTAACCCATACCATTTGGTGCTGAGGGCATGAGTTCTGACATCGTCAACAGACAACTCTAAAATGCATCGTTCATCCACAAATCTCAAAGATGTATAAGGACTGTTCAATGGTAAATTTTGGGATAAAAAACAAACAAAAAATAATTTTGGAATGAACAAAGTTTGGAATTTTTAGAATTTAGTACATTTGTACTTCAGAAATTTGTTCGAGAAGTATATAAAAAATTCCCTCTTACAGATTTGTTCTCATATTTAACTATTATCCTGCCATAATGAATACAGCCCAGTGCCACAGGGCTAATCCCAATTGTGCCAAGCCACAAGTCCCCCTGTGCCAAGTTTATTTTGAGATAATCTGATAATCTGATGGTGCGATCAATAGCGCGTGGGAAGCACTCAGCACAGTACAATGAGCATGAACAATAACTGATATTACTAATGCGAGCATGCATGCATAAAGCAGCAAATCGTTAGCGCGCTCACGTGTACAAAGCACAATAACGGTAGCGTGCATGCAGCCTTATGGCAGGATATGAGTTAATCTGCAACATCAACCCTACAACAAATCTAGAAGAAACAATTCTCCAAAGAGTAAAAAATGTATCTCACTTGTTTGATTTGCTGCCTTCAAAGAGAATAAGCTTGCCAACCTGTCTGAAGCCCATGGCCTGTAGGATCTCTCTAGCCGTGTTCTCTACCCACATACTATGTATACCTGAATCATTGCATCGGAGCTGAATCTCAGGCATGTGCTTGGTGATAGACAGCTAAGGGAAGTAGACAGAATAAAACAACCATAGTTTTAAAAGATCATCTCATTCTAGTTTAAATGTCTGTATCCACTTCCATGCATCATTAACTTTCTCTGTTCACGTCGTTGGATGATTAGCACATTGGCAGGTTAAGGTCATTAGTACCAAATTTTAAAAATCCATTGAGATGACTGCAGGATACGTTAGGAAAGTTTGGTAATCATTAATCATTTAAGCACCAATGGTATATTTTGTGATACACAGGTGGAAACATTCTTTTCAAGAGGGCAAACAAAGCACCCATCACTTTGGCACTGATTATTCTAAAATGCACAAAGTGGGTCTTATCCATGTTTAAAGGTTTTGGGAATCATTTGTGCAAGTGCTATCTCTGTAGTGGCTTATTACTGTACATTGTAATCTTAATGTTCTTCACATAGCCCTCTCTCTCTCTCTCTCTCTCTCTCTCTCTCAATGAGTTGCTCATCTGTAACAGGAGTGAGTATTAATTAAGCACCACAAAGAGAGAAGATGAGATGAAACAATCTAATTTTCCTACAGTTTTTCAACATGTGATCTAATGGTGGGGTTATAGACTTACAATGTCAATGAGACCTGATGTGAGCTTGTCATGTTCAGCCAGTACCTTAGCCAGACAATGACTCACCTCTGTGTTGCTGGAGATGTCTGTTAATAAATGAAAAGATAGTCTAATTTGTTAGAAATGTTAGTGAATAAATCTTGACAAATACCTATTTCAATGGGAAGTATAATTTTTCTTCCATATACAGAATAAATCATGTTTTACCCCTTCTAAACATATCGTTGAAGAAAATTTGCATGAAATAAACCACCAGAAAAAATAAGTTATTTGCATTTTGGAATACATGCATCATTATCATAATTTATCTAACACTATAATGCTCTGAAATAAATGCACTATACCTGCAAATGTCTGATCACCGAATTGCAACCAGGTTTTGAAATAAATCTCTCTCCTTCTCCCTCTCTCTCACTCTCTTTATCTCTGCCTCTCTCTCTCTCTCTCCCTCTCTCATTACCAAACTGGTAAACTATCATGATCCAGCCGTCTTCACAACTCTCTGTCTCCATTTAGCCCTCTCCATAAGTCCTATCCCCTAGCATTACACTTTTCCCTCTTCATAAATATGTACTGAGGGGTGTTTCATAAAGCTGTGCTTAAAGCTACGCATGACTTTACGAATGACTTGAATATGAAGAGCTAAATGGGATTCTCAAATCCTTTTAATTGCATAAGCTAAAGTTGAAATATGCAGATGTAGATAAACCTTATCATAATTAACAACACAATTTAATGCAAAGTGTAATTTTGGCTACAATTTAATTGAGATTATGGGAAATACAGTCACACTTTGTTAAAATGTCAGGAAAAACTTTGGGCATCCCATTTGGCTCTCCATATTCAAATCATGTGTAAAGTCATTTGTAACTTTATGCACAGCTTTATGAAACACCCCCTGGTCATGCAGAATCCACCATGGCACCATGTATTCACCAATGAGAGCTTTGAATGCCTGGAGAGCAGGGTCAAGGAGAGCGTCTGGGTCCCAGGTCGGAAAGACCACAAAGGGCTCGTAGCTGGTTGGACCGCGAGGCTGGAAGTGGAAGCCTAGGAGGTTGAGGAGAGGCACGGCTGAAGGAGACCTGAAGACTTCAACCGGTAGGATCCAGGAAGGGAAAGGCCCACCCTCAGGACCCGAGAGAAGCTTCTTGGTTTGTTGTAGCTATATCAAGGATAAGAAAGGATAGAAAAATGAAATGTTTGGCCTGATTGATGAACTTTTTGTTGTTGTTGAAATAAATCTTTATTCAGATACAAAATCATGGATAACATCATACATAAATATTTATAACAAGCACTTAACCACATGTTTAAATGAGATCAAATTATATCTGTATTTATTTGAAAGAAGATTGTAGTTGCATTTCCTTTAAATCATGAATTATCTTCATCCACCTAGTAGTATTCACAACTGTTGTCTGAGTTTTATTTAACCTCAACTTCTAGTCTGTATTTTAACATAAACAAAAAATATTTGCTTATTATTTGATGATCTTAATTTTGTACAAATATCTAGAAAACCGATTGTATGACCATGATACTACACTGCAAGTACAACAAGGTCAATTTCTCACACTAGAGGAATTTCTACCTTAAACCCCTAGACGTAATACTTTACCTAACCTAGACTGAGCTAAAAGCTTGATTGTCAATATAATCTAAAATATTTGATGCAATCAAGCCAGCACAAATATCAGTGAGAGTAGTCAATTCAATACTTTTCTCAGAAATATGGGCTAAAATGAAATGCTTAGCCAAATTTGGTGTTCAGTTGAAGCTTTTGGCCGAGCAAGTTTCCCCTAAATTTAAGACAGCTCCATAGCAGACTTAAGCGATTATATTGGAGGCCTTGATTGGTAGGAATATGTTTTTAATAAGCAGTCATTATAAGCTGCACACAATTAAAGTAGCACACATTTAATGCGGCATCTTAATTGCAGGGGTGATAGTGAGCACCAAAAAAAAAATAGGTTTTTTGTTTTCCCCTCAACCATGCCTCCCTTGAGTAACAAAAAAGAAGAGGATTCGCGGGGGAAAAATGGCATCTCACAACATTCCCCCCTTTCGAGTAAGAAAATTGGGAAAAAATTGGGGAAAAAATAGGGCAAAATAGGGAAGATTAGAGAAAATAAAGGGGAAATCGAGATAAAATAGGGAAGAAAAAAAAAAATCTGGTAAAAAAAAAAAAAAAAAAAAAAAAAATGGATTTTTTTTTTTTTTTTTTTTTTTTTTTTTTAAATCGGGAAGAAGAAAAAAAATCGGGAAAAAATCGGGCAAAATAAAAAAAATCGGGAAACCGATTTAAATCGGGTTTTTATCAGGCCTGTAATTAACTAAACCTAAGAAACGTTCTACCTCTTTAGTATTATGGGTGACAGGCCAATTTTCCACGGCCTAAATGTGTTCTGTCATTAGGTGCAAGCTTCAATCACCAACATTACGACCTGAATACTTGACCTCTTTCAGAAACAAGGTACACTTCTTAGGTGTAAGCTTAAGCTGATATGACTGAAACCGCCTCGGGACTTCCTGAAGATTTTTCAGATGGTCATTGAAAGAATTTCCTAACACCAAAACATCGTCGAGGAATGCTAGGGCTGTGCCCCAATTGAGACCATTTAAAATCAAATTCATAGCTCTTGTAAACGTAGCTGGAGCATTACACAACCCGAACGCCATTCTAACGAACTCAAATAACCCTTGTTTTGTAATAAAAGCCGTTTTCTCCATGTCGAATTCTTCAACTCGAATTTGCCAATAGGCAGAATTTGCATCCAGTTTAGAAAACCACACATTTCCGGCTAAGCTGTCCAGACATTCCTCCATGTTTGGTAATGGGAACAAATCTTTCTTATTAACCATGTTCACCTTACGGTAACCTAAACACCATCTAACAGCCATCTCTTTTCCTGATAAAAACGGGAGGAGAAGCCCATTCTGAGATAAAAGGCTGTATCACTCCGGCTTTCAGCATCTTTTCTAAATGGGCCCCCTCTTCGTTGGCGAAATTGATGGGGGTTCTTCGCATCTTCTATTTGATTGGGCGGTCATCCCGGTACGGCACGGGGTGTACACACAGCCTAGCCAAGCCTGCGCGCGTCGACAGCCTGTGACTAGGCGCCAAGTTTGACCGGCGCGGCTGAGCTGAGCTGCCTTAGCTAGCTCAGCTCAGGACTCGGGCAGGCCAAGAGCAGACAAGATTATACGTGAATTAAAATGAGTAAATTAAGTTTTCAAACAAATTACCAATCATTATTCCCAAGCCTCCTATCGATATCTTCATCGTTGTTGAAGTCAGGAGCGTCATCCCCCTCGTCTGAATCTTCATCGGAACCAGAAATTTCTGGCCGGAACATGTACGGCTGTGCTCCTATATGCTCTTCTACCTCTTCTTGATTCTCCAAATGATTCTCCAAATTGGACATATCGGATCCCGAATATGTGTCTTCGTTGTCCGACGAAGAAGCCATTGTTGATTTGGGATACAAAAATACTAAAATGAAGGTCTATCAATAGTTTGAAGTCTGATTCACTCTGATGGATCTTCACGAAGTTCTACTGCTAACACACACACTTTCAGCTTTTTGGAAAGCCGGCGTTCTGTGTATGGCGTCACATGACGTCATCGATCGATGGACCGATTATCCAAATTTTTAGGGGCGTTCCCAATTATTTTTTTCTTTTCAAGTTTACAGATTAACAAATTTAATTCAGATAATGAGCTTGAAAAATCTGGATTCATAGCAGAAAAGTCATACAGTTCAAATATACTAGTATTTCCGTAATAGGGGTCCTTTAATGACATTGTCTTGTGATAAATAAGTAATGTGAAACATTTAGTAGCCCCAAACATAAATTTACTTTCTGACCAAAAAAGTACTGCATTATATTTATACATGCACTATGCTTATGTCGTTACATAATACGTTTTTACTTGCCTGATCAAACGACCACAATTTAACATTAATGACATTTTTTTATTAGCCCAATGTCAATTTTGACTGGCCCTGGGCCTGTAGTAGACCAATTTAATTCTGGTGGCCTGATCGAGGAAGTAAAATTTCATTGCAAATATATAATAATTAAAGCATAAGTTTGTTTGGGGCCCCTAAAGTTCTGTTTCAGGCCACCAAATATCGAAAGTATTTATGTAAATTGCCAAAACCGGCTGCTTGATAAAAAGGTTAAATGTAGAGTCCTGCCAATGCCTGGAGAAAAAAAACAGAAATTCCATAGTCTACACTTAATACAGCAAGCAATTCAAAAGTATTTTCCATGTAATTACTTACTGTATGTGAGCTTTGAGCAAGGACTCATCTTCTCCAGGAGGATAATCCATTTCAGCATCTTTGGTTCGCAGTTCCTTCCTTTTCTTCATTTTTGGTATTCCTACTGCATCCTCTTCACCCCTCTGACGGATGAGTTTACGTTCGTTGCGAAACTTGTCACCCAGTCTCGTTTTCCAGGTTTCCTGTTGAAATCAGAGGGAGAATGAGAGGGAGAGAAAAAAAATATTGTACACCCAAGTATTAAAAATTACTCAAAAGCCTAGCTCCTGCAAACAATATATGTTTCCATCTGGCTGGTGCCCAATGGTTGCTTGTGACATCCATTTGGTAACAAAGTTGCTGCACAAACAGATCACTGCTACTTTTAACATTGTTCCAACACACTGCTTCCTTAGCTCTGCAATATGCCCATTGACACACCACCATTAAAATCAGCGCATTTTTCATAGTCATATTTTGTAATGTCATGCAAACCTACCAAGTTCTTACCCATTCCACTGTGCTCTCTCAATTCTGAGGTGATGTATAGGACTCCACACAGGTAGCATGGCAGGAGATCGTCATTATAGTCCAGGCATAATTTGATATGACCTCCCACTAATTGCAACAGAAAATGTCTTGACTGTTTTGTGCTCTTGGAGGTGTCCATTATAACATATCAAAAGTCTTAAAGAATCCTGGTGGGGGAACGTGCCATGGCGGCCATTTTTTCAAAATGGCTGCCATGTATAACTACTGTTGTACAATTCTGGGGATTACTTTTTAACAGCACCTCATTTTTACCATGCGGAAGGTGTCATATGAAAGACAATTACATTTCCTACAAGATGATACCTCATTAACATGTTTCGGGATTATTTGCTTACCAATTTTGAGCCAATTTTTTTTTTTTTTTTTAACCATTTTTTCCCAAAAATATGAATTGCGTCAAAATACATATTTCTCCATTTTTATTTGATGATTATGCTAACCAACTTAAAACTTGCTGAAAATCTGTTCAACATCCTGGTTGATATCATATCCAAATTTCAAGTCTATTACTCTTCTAACCAAAAAGTTATAGCGCTCTAAAGTTGACACTTTGTTATGAGCCAAAATGGCAAATTTGGTTACTATGGGCTATCTTCTCCTTAGCAACGGTAACATATTGGCGTGAGAAATTGAAAAATTATCACGAGAAATCAACAAGCAGATGACTACTTTTATAGGAAGTTTGATGTCAAATGATGCATTTTCATCCTATTTTAATGCTAAATATCACTTAGCTCCCGTTGCTATGGTAATAATATGCCTAGCAACCGACATAAAACACATATTTTTGTTGTAAATCTAATATTTTCCATATCTCTGCTTCTAAATAACATAGTTTTGATTTTAAGTACTAAACATACATTTCCAGGGACAAGGAATCAAATTAATTAAATTTTAATGAGCTAAACCTAGCCAAAAAGCCGAAACGGCAGTCATTTTCCAAAATGGCCGCCATAAACCTGATATTTCGCAATATCTCCGCTTCTAAATGACTTAGGGCTTTGATTTTCAGTGCTAAATATACATTTTCTGGGCCCAGGAATCCTTTGAAACACATTTCAATGAGCTAAACCTGACCTAAAAGCCGAAATGGCAGCCATTTTCCAAAATGGCTGCCATAAACCTGATAACTCCCAATATTTCTGCTTCTTTTCTGCTTCTAAAGGCTTAGAATTTTAGTGCAAAACATACATTTTCTGGGGCTAGGAATCCAATGACACACATTTCAATAAGCTAAACCTGACCAAATAGCATTATTCTGAGGATGTGTCAACTATATACCATGGCATGCCGTATGCCTGATGGACAACGTACATGTATATGTCATGATTATTATAATACTGCATGTAGTTACCATAGCCTCAGACTACCATATTCAATCCATCAATCTTCCTCAAAAAGTCTATTCATCGTCATCACTGTCACATGCAACTTGGGTTGAGTTCGTGCATGCTGACCCTCTAAAGTTGCTACATGCAGCTGGGCACGCTCTGCTTCTTGCAGGTGCACTTCAAACTGCTGCAGTCTGTCTGGCAGTTGCAGCGGATCATCTTGATGAGCTCTTCCGGAGCTGGTGGCAAGTCCGTCTGCACGGGCACGAGTCCTCCACTGCTTTCCCGCCAACCACAGTCTTCTGGTCATAGCTCATCAGCTGCAATGCCCTTCCACTGCCGGACCTGGTAGTAGACACGAAGGCTGTGGTGTTTCGCTGCTGCTGATATGGGCGGTAGACTTTGGGGTTGCACATGAGAAATGCTGGAGGCGACCTTCTGGCAGAACCGCTTATGTCGCACCACGTTGAGTTCTATTGAAGCTGTACAATGAAGTAGGTTTGATCCATAGATCATAACCTACTTAGATGTGAATATGAAAACCCACAAAAGGACAGAAAACTACACTTACCGATAAGTTAACCAAGGATAAGTCTCCAGTAGTGTTATCAGTTCAGTCCAGTAGTTCTCTTCCTCCTTCTCATTTCTCTCGGTTACCTTCTGCAACTTCTCCTTCCTCTTTCTCTCGTCATCTTTCTTTTTCTCTAGGTAGTGTCGGGAGGCCAGCTTAAAGTTGAGGTATTTCTCCTCCTGATGATGACTTTGATGGCTCCGTCCGTAGTGTCGCGCCACCTCCGGCCGCCAAAATGTCTCGAAGTTGCAGTGCGTGCAACTTAATGTAAGTTCAGTCTTGCGGGTCAGGGCCATGTGAGTGTCCAGATCGTTGGCCCTCTCTTTGGTCGTACTGCACAGGGTACACTTGAACATCTGTAGTGGAAATATTGGAATAAACGGAATTGCACGTTCAGCGCATTTTTCATAGTTATATTTTGTAATGTCATGCAAACTTACCAAGTTCTTACCCATTCTACTGTGCTCTCTCAATTCTGAGGTGATGTATAAGACTCCACACAAGTAGCATGGCAGGAGATCATCATTAGATGGAAGAGTGTTCTCTGCATTCACATGCAATATTCCAAAGTGCAGAGCAATCCTTCTCACGATGGTCTTCCTGTCACTCAAGGTTGCATTTCGTTTGATAGGGATCCCACATTGGATCATCAGCTCCATGTCTTCCAGTTCAATGGTCCACATGTCCACCTCCTCTTTCGATGCTCAATCTTGCTCTCTTCATCATGTCGAGTACAGCTCTCCTGACCATTGGTCTGTCCCGCCTGAGGTCATCCATCTCGCGGGTGATTCTTCTCCTGATCTCCTCTTTTGTAATGTCATGCAAACTTACCAAGATCTTACACATCTCACTGTGCTCTCTTAATTCCGATGTAAGGAATAACATGCCGTACAGGTAGCATGGCAGGAGATCTTGGTTGGAGGTAGGGGTGTTCTCCTTTAGCAGGATATTCTTTTGGATTGGCCTCAAATAGATCTTCTGGGAGCTCAGGA
This sequence comes from Strongylocentrotus droebachiensis, assembly GCA_035222895.1. Taxonomy (NCBI): domain Eukaryota; kingdom Metazoa; phylum Echinodermata; class Echinoidea; order Camarodonta; family Strongylocentrotidae; genus Strongylocentrotus; species Strongylocentrotus droebachiensis. Next base: position 146,806 of record JAVYIG010000991.1, read on the forward strand.
GTTGTAGATCCTGAGCAGAGCATGGGCCTGTGTGTACCACCTCCAATATGCTCCTCGACCGTGTTCTTAGGGTCATGAGCTCAAACCCCAATTGCAGCTCCTCCAAGATGGTCCTCGACCGGGTTCTCATGGTCATTAGCTCGAACCCCAATTGCAGCTCCTTCTGATAAGCACTGTTGTCAAGAAGCCAAAATAAAGAAAATCCTTAAGTCGGGAGATGCGCTGCTGCATTGCCTCCACTTCCTCTTTTTTTTGTGAGGCGGTCCCTACGCATGGCCTTGTCCAGCGCCACCTCTGTTCGCTTTCCCTCCTTCTTCATTCGCCGGACAATCGTCCAGAGAGATGGATATCCTTGACCTACTTCTTTGTTCCATCTGCTGTGGAAACCTAAAACAAAAATTTACTTTAAATGAACTAGAATAATTTAACTGCGAGCATGCAAAATATATAACTGCACCTTTGTGATGGTGGACTGTATAATTATAAGAAACAAGTTGTATGCAAGTTTCACCCCAACTTAAAGTTATTTATCTTGGCAATCCTGAATGAGGTATCGTTGTTTTTCTAAAAATTCCTGTTGGTAACGAATAGGTGTTTATCACTGGCAAAAGTATGTCATTTTGAAATTCATTGAAGCTTCCACATGAAAGGGGCTGCAAGTTGAACAGCTCACAAAAAAATTACACTTTATCAAATGAACCACCACTCAGAAGCCTAGCTCCTGCAAAGAACATATTTTCCAACTGGCTGGTGCCCAATGGTTGCTTGAGACATCCATTTGGGACATCCGATAGTAGAAGATGGTAAATCATTAATATATAATAAAAACAAAGAGGGCCCGAGGACTGAACCTTGAGGGACACCATATGTTATCCTTCTCCTACTTGATATTATTTCCTTGTAGCATAAGACTTGCGATCGATTTGAAAGGTATCTTTGAAACCATTGTAATACTAAGCCTCTTATACCACAATTGTTAATTTTCCTAAAAGGATTTTATGATCAATAGTATCAAAAGCTTTCTTAAAGTCTATAAAAAATACCTAGCGTTGGTTTACCTTTATCCATTGATTTTATAAGTGTATCTACAAGATTTATCAATGATAACTTTGTACTATATCGCTTGCGAAAACTGTACTGATGTTCTCCCTGTCACTCAAGGTTGCATTTGGTTTGATAGAGATGCCACATTGGATCATCAGGTCCATGATGCCTTCGGAATGGAGTACGCTCCTAAAAGAGTCATCATCTGTGGCTCGCAACATCTGTAAACACACAATACATAGACAATCTTACATAAAGCTATAGAAAAATTAGTTGAGTACAGCCTACAAGACACTGTTCGACAATTTCCAACTGGTTTCCAACTGGCTGGTACTCAATGGTTGCTTGAGACATCCATTTGGTAACAAAGTTGCCGCACACACAGATTACTGCTACTTTTAACATTGTTCCAACACACTGCTTCCTTAGCTCTGCAATGTGCCCATCAACACAGCACCATTAAAATCAGCGCATTTTTCATATTTTGTAATGTCATGCAAACTTACCAAGATCTTGCACACCTCGCTGTGCTCTCGTAATTCCGATGTAAGGAATAACATGCCGCACAGGTAGCATGGCAGGAGATCTTGGTTGGAGGGAGGGGTGTTCTCCTTTAGCAGGATATTCTTTTGGAGCTCAGGAGTTGTAGATCCTGAGCAGAGCATGGGCCTGTGTGTACCACCTCCAATATGCTCCTCGACCGGGTTCTTAGGGTCATTAGTTCGAACCCCAATTGAAGTTCCTCCTTCTGATAGGCACTGTTGTCAAGGAGACAAAATAAAGAAAATCCTAAAGTTGGGAGATGCGCTGCTGCATTCGCCTCCACTTTTGCTTTATCTTCGGGGGCAGGTCCCCACGCTTGGCCTTGTCAATTGCCACCTCTGTTCTTTTTCATCCTACACACTATTGTCCAGAGAGATGGATGAGATTCTTTTCGAATTCTTTTGAATGGGTCGAATGTCAATCTTCTGTGAACCCAGGAATTTTAAGTCCTCAGATGGTCCTCGACCATGTAGGTATGTTATAACAAAAGAAATATATTAAAAAGCATGCTTGTTAGTTATCCCATCCGATAGAGCTTGCCAATACCTTTCATTTGATACCTAATACACTTTCATATCATATGTATTAAGTAACTTATGGACATTTTTATGTTTGGAAATTGACCTTTTGTTCTCTCTTGCTATAAAGAAACTATCATCTTTTCCCTTCTTCACCATGTCATAGAATGAGCGGTTGGGTGCAGCCCCGTCTGACACCAATGCTCTAACATGGAAGCCTTGAAGTTCCAAGAGCTCGACTGCTGTAAGAACAATTCCATTGAGTTGATCACTGGTCACCCCAAAAGCGTGGAAAAGTATGCTACTGGGGCTTGATAAGAGTAGCATATTGCCCTGATTATTAATGTGAGCACATGGCTTGCGATAGCTGGGGATGCTTGACCTTCCAGGCAACTCTTGCTATAGGCTTCAAGTTCATCGTTCAAGGTTCCAAGACTTGTGAAGCCTATAATCTGACCTGTGGAATGAGAGTAGACTAACCCCTCACTTATTTTCATCTCATCAAACGTGAGAGTGATGTTCTTTTGGTGGTTCTTTTTTTGACTATCCTAGAAGTGCAACGGTTATTGTTAGTGTTGTTGCTACCGAGGCGGCACCGGCGTGCCTGGGGGTGGTACTCTTAGCTGGCCCCTCATGAAGAACTCAAAAGGGGCTTCCCCGACTCTCACCTGGGTCGACTAGCTCAGTAGAGTAGCGACCCGGAGGGGACCACCCAAGGCATATTTGCGAGGTGGTCCTTCAGAGCTGTTACATTAATGTCATCACATACTCTTTTCAGAAGATCTTTATTAAAGCCTGGTTCACTTGTTGTAAATCTCGTATATTGCTTCAGGGTTCTTTTGTGTGGGAAAATGAGCACCCCAGATGATCGAAGAAGGTCATATGCCGATGAGGACTTTGCCTCTAAAGCAATACATAATCTCAATATTGATGGCTGCCATCTTCTGGCTTGGGGATGTTCTTGTGAGTGTTTAATTTGCTCATCCCAAAAAAGTCTCATTGGTGTGTCGGTCGAGAAATGTTCATGGACTGTTGCAGTTTTGTTGTTGAGGATTTGTGCAAATGCCACACTGCTTCTGTAGCTCTGCAATGTGCCCATCGACACAGCACTATTAAAATGAGCGCATTTTTCATAGTCATATTTTGTAACGTCATGCCACCTTTCCAAGTTCTTACACATTTCACTGTTCTCTCTTAATTCTGATGTTATGAATAAGAGGCCACACAGGTAGCTTGACAGGAGATCGTTATTAGATGGAGGTGTGTTCTCTGCATTCACATGCAAAATTCCAAGTGCAGAGCAATCCTTCTCACGATGGTCTTCCTGTCACTCAAGGTTGCATTTTGTTTGATAGGGATCCCACATCGGATCATTAGGTCCATGACTGCTTCTGTATTCAGTATGTTCTGAAAAGAGTCATCATCTGTGGCTCGCAACATCTGTAAACACACAATACATAGACAATCTTACATACTGAAGCTATACAAAAATTAGTTGAGTGCAGCCTACAAGACACTGTTCCACAATTTCCAACTGGTTTCCAACTGGCTGGTACCAAATGGTTGCTTGAGACATCCATTTGGTGACAATGTTGCCGCACACACAGATTACTGCTACTTTTAACATTGTTCCAACTCGCTGCTTTCTTTATAGCTCTGCAATATGCCCATCGACACAGCACCATTTAAATTGGTACATTTTTCATAGTCATATTTTGAAATATAGTGGAAACTGACCAAGTTCTTGCACACCTCGCTGTGCTCTCGTAATTCCGATGTAAGGAATAACATGCCGCACAGGTAGCATGGCAGGAGATCTTGGTTGGAGGGAGGGGTGTTCTCCTTCAGCAGGATATTCTTTCGGATCGACCTCAAATAGAAATTCTGGGAGCTCAGGAGTTGTAAGTCCTGAGCAGAGCACGGGCCTGTATGGACCACCTCCAATAGGCTCCTCGACCGGGTTCTCATGGTCATTAGCTCGAACCCCAATTGAAGCTCCTCCTTCTGATAGGCACTGTTGTCAAGAAGACAAAATATAGAAAATCCCAAAGTCAGGAGATACACTGCTGCATTCGCCTCCACTTCCTCTTGATTTTTGGAGGGCAGGTCCCCCTGCATGGCCTTATCAAGGGCCACCTCCGTCCGCTTACCCTCCTTCTTCATCCTCCTGATGACTGTCCAAACAGATGGATGGGCCGGCGCCACCTGATTGTTCCATCTGCTGTGGAAACCTGAAACAAAAATGTACTTTGAATGAACTGCGTACATTCCAAATTTATGTCTGCACCTAAGTAATGGTGGACTGTATACCGGTAATTATAATTAACAAGCTGTATGCAAGTTTCACCCCAAGACATGATCCGATCATTCTCATGCCTGTATAGTATACAGCATACACTTTTTGTTCTTATTTAACCTCCTTAAATGCGAGCTGACTGCACTAGATGTTCGAAACAGGACCCCACATGAGCATGCTAGTCCATTGGTTGCATGGCCAAGCTTTCTGCAGTGTCATTGCTAAAGATGTGCCTTCTGAGGAATCTTTGAATTTCCCATCTCTTGTTCTTTTATGAGAACTCCTCTTGCGTCTAAGTGCATTGAGTTCGACATCTACAACACAAGTATATTGTGTTCCATCTATTGTCATTATTATCTCTTCAAAATAAAAGCTACAAAACATTACAATACATTATTTTTAATTTATATCATTAGATGGAGGAGTGTTCTCTGCATTCACATACAATATTCTAAAGTGCAGAGCAATCCTTCTCATGATAGTCTCCGTCACTCAAGGTTGCATTTGGTTTGATAGGGATCCCACATCGGATCATCAAGTCCATGATGCCTTCAGTATTGAGTATGGTCCGAAAAGAGTCATCATCTGTGGCTCGCAACATCTTTAAACACACAATACATAGACAATCTTACATAATGAAGCTATAGAAAAATTAGTTGAGTACAGCCTACTAGACACTGTTCAACAATTTCCAACTGGTTTCCAACTGGCTGGTACCCAATGGTTGCCTGAGACATCCATTTGGTAACAATGTTGCTGCACACACAGATTACTGCTACTTTTAACATTGTTCCAACTCACTGCTTCCTTTATAGCTCTGCAATGTGCAAACCGACACAGCACCATTAAAATCAGCGCATTTTTCATAGTCATACTTTGTACTGTCATGCAAACATACCAAGTTCTTACCCATCTCACTGTGCTCTCTTAATTCCGATGTAAGGAATAACATGCCGCACAGGTAGCATGGCAGGAGATCTTGGTTGGAGGGAGGGGTGTTCTCCTTTAGCAGGATATTCTTTTGGATCGGCCTTAAATAGATCTTCTGAGAGCTCAGGAGTTGTAGATCCTGAGCAGAGCAGAGGCCTGTGTGTACCACCTCCAATATGGTCCTAGACCAGGTTCTCATGGTCATTAGCTCGAACCCCAATTGAAGGTTCTCCTTCTGATAGGCACTGTTGTCAAGAAGACAAAGTAAAGAAAATCCCAAAGCCGGGAGATACGCTGCTGCATTCGCCTCCACTTTCTCTTGATATTTTTTTGGGGGGCAGGTCCCCCCGCATGGCCTTGTCAATTGCCACCTCTGTTCTTTTCCCTTCCTTTTTCATCCTACGCACTATTGTCCAGAGAGATGGGTGAGATTCTTTTCGAATTCTTTTGAATCGGTCGTATGTTAATCTTCTGTGAGCTCAGGAGTTGCAAGTCCTCAGCACAGCAGGGGCCTGTGTGTACCACCTCCAAGATGGTCCTCGACCAGGTAGGTACATGTATGTTGCAACAACAACAAAATATTAAAAAGCATGCCTGTTAGTTATCCCATCCGATAGAGCTTGCCAATACCTTTTATTTGATACCTAATACACTTTCACATCTTATACAAAACTTATGGACATTTTTATGTTCGGAAATTGACCTTTTGTTCTCTCTTGCTATAAAGAAACTATCATCTTTTCCCTTCTTCACCATGTCATAGAACGAGCGGTTGAGTGCAGCCCCGTCTGACACCAATGCTCTAACATGAAAGCCTTGAAGTTCCAAGAGCTAGACTGCTGTGAGAACTATTCCATAGAGTTGATCACTAGTCACCCCAAGCGTGGAAAAGTATGCCACTGGGGCTTGATAAGAGTAGCATATTGCCCTGATTATTAATGTGAGCACATGGCTTGCGATAGCTGGGGATGCTTGACCTTCCAGGCATCTCATGCTATAGGCTTCAAGTTCATCGTTCAAGGTTCCAAGGCTTGTGAAGCCTATAATGTGGCCTGTGGAATGAGAGTACACTAACCCCTCACTTATTTTCATCTCATCAAACGTAAGAGTGATGTTCTTTTGGTGGTCCTTCAGAGCTGCTACATTGATGTCATCGCCCCTTTTCAGCAGATCTTTATTGAAGCCTGGTTCACTTGTTGTAGATCTTGTATATTGCTACAAGGTTCTTTTGTGTGCGAGAATGAGCTCCCCAGATGATCGAAGAAGGTAATATGCCGATGATGACTTTGCCTCTAAAGCAATACATAATCTCAATATTGATGGCTGCGATCTTCTGGCTTGGGGATGTTCTTGTGAGTGTTTAATTTGCTCATCCCACAAAAGTCTCATTCGTGTGTCGGCCGAGAAATGTTCATGGACTGTTGCAGTTTTGTTGTTGAGGATTTGTGCAAATGCCACACTGCTTCTGTATAGCTCTGCAATGTGCCCATCAACACAGCACCATTAAAATCAACACATTTTTCATATTTTGTAATATAGTGGAAACTAACCAAGATCTTGCACACCTCGCTGTGCTCTCGTAATTCCGATGTAAGGAATAACATGCCGCACAAGTAGCATGGCAGGAGATCTTGGTTGGAGGGAGGGGTGTTCTCCTTCAGCAGGATATTCTTTTGGATCGGCCTTAAATAGATCTTGTGAGAACTCAGGAGTTGTAGATCCTGAGCACAGCAGGGGTCTGTGTGTCCCACCTCCAATATGGTCCTCGACCGGGTTCTCATGGTCATTAGCTCGAACCCCAATTGCAACTCCTCCTTCTGATAGGCACTGTTGTCAAGGAGACAAAATAAAGAAAATCCCAAAGTCGGAAAATGCGCTGCTGCATTCGCCTTCACTTCCTCTTGATTTTTTTTGGGGGGGGGCTGTCTGCACGCATGACCTTGTCAATTGCCACCTCTGTTCTTTTCCCTTCCTTTTTCATCCTACACACTATTGTCCAGAGAGATGGATGAGATTCTTTTCGAATTCTTTTGAATCGGTCGTATGTTAATCTTCTGTCAGCTCAGGAGTTGTAAGTCCTCAGCACAGCAGGGGCCTGTGTGTACCACCTCCAAGATGGTCCTCGACCAGGTAGGTATGTTGCAACAACAACAAAATATTAAAAAGCATGCCTGTTAGTTATCCCATCCGATAGAGCTTGCCAATACCTTTTATTTGATACCTAATACACTTTCATATTTTATACAACACTTATGGACATTTTTATGTTACGAAATTGACCTTTTGTTCTCTCTTGCTATAAAGAAACTATCATCTTTTCCCTTCTTCACCATGTCATAGAACGAGCGGTTGGGTGCAGCCCCGTCTGACACCAATGCTCTACCATGAAAGCCTTGAAGTTCCAAGAGCTAGACTGCTGTGAGAACTATTCCATAGAGTTGATCACTAATCACCCCAAGCGTGGAAAAGTATGCCCCTAGGGCTTGATAAGAGTAGCATATTGCCCTGATTATTAATGTGAGCACATGGCTTGCGATAGCTGGGGATGCTTGACCTTCCAGGCATCTCATGCTATAGGCTTCAAGTTCATCGTTCAAGGTTCCAAGGCTTGTGAAGCCTATAATCTGGCCTGTGGAATGAAATTACACTCACCCCTCACTTATTTTCATCTCATCAAACGTAAGAGTGATGTTCTTTTGTTAGTCCTTCAGAGCTGTTACATTAATGTCAACACATACTCTTTTCAGAAGATCTTTATTAAAGCCTGGTTTACTTGTTGTAAATCTTGTGTATTGCTTCAGGGTTCTTTTGTGTGGGAAAATGAGCACCCCAGATGATCGAAGAAGGTCATATGCCGATGAGGACTTTGCCTCTAAAGCAATACATAATCTCAATATTGATGGATGCCATCGTCTGGCTTAGGGATATTCTTGTGAGTGTTTAATTTGCTCATCCCACAAAAGTCTCATTGGTGTGTCGGCCGAGAAATGTTCATGGACTGTTGCAGTTTTGTTGTTGAGGATTTGTGCAAATGCCACACTGCTTCTGTAGCTCTGCAATGTGCCCATCAACACAGCACCATTAAAATCAGCGCATTTTTCATAGTCATATTTTGTAATGTCATGCAGACTTACCAAGATCTTACCCATCTCACTGTGCTCTCTCAATTCTGAGGTGATGAATAGGATTCCATACAGGTAGCATGGCAGAAGATCGTTGTTGGAGGGACGGGGTAGTGTTCTCCTTCAGCACAATATTCTTTTGGATCGGCCTTAAATAGATTTTCTGCAAGCTAAGGAGTTGTAGATCCGGAGCAGAGCAGGGGCCTGTATGGATCACCTCCAAGATGGTCCTAGACCGGGTTCTCATGGTCATTAGTTCAAATCCCAATTGAAGTTCCTTCTTCTGATATGCACTGTTGTCAAGGAAACAAAATAAAGAAAATCCTTAGGTCGGGAGATACGCTGCTGCATCGCCTCCACTTCCTCTTGATTTTTGGGGGGCAGTCCCCCTGCATGGCCTTGTCCAGCACCACCTCTGTTCTCTTGCCTTCCTTCTTCATCCTCCGGACGATTGTCCAGAGAGATGGATGGGCTTGCCCCACCTCTTTATTCCATATGCTGTGGAAACCTGAAACAAAAATATACTTTGAATGAAGTAGAGCAATTCAACTGCGAGCATGCAAAATATATATCTGCACCTTAGTGATGGTGGACTGTATAATTATAATTACAAGTTGTATGCAAGTTTCACCCCATCTTAAAGTTATTTATCTTGGCAATCCTAAATCAGGTACTGTTGTTGTTCTCAAATTTCCTGTTGGTAATAAATAGGTGTTAATCACTGGCAAGAGTATGTCATTTTGAAATTCATTGAAGTTTCCATGCGAAAGGGGCTGAAGGTTGAGCAGCTCACAGAAAAATTACACTTAATCACATAAACTGCCACTCAGAAGCCTAGCTTTTGCAAAAAATATATGCAGGGCTGTCAACTTTGAGAAACTGCTTGGAGGGAGTTTTTTTGGGGGGAGAAAATATTAAGTGCCAAATCCAGCCAGCCGCTGAGTAGTTTTAAGATGGATTGATTTTAGTGGTGTGCAAAACTGCAATTTCTTACAGATTTCATTATTACGGTCGGGAGTCAGTGTCAACGACCACACCGACTCAGGCCTACAAATAATCTTACCTTGTTTATGTTGTTGACGCTGCCTATACACAAAGCACCCCCCTCGACGCCCTCCTCGTCCAACTTTTCAATAGACTCTTCGGCAGAGCCCTCCTCGCTGCTCTTCTCTTCCATAATTTGGAGGATTCTCCCCTTCCACATCGTTTTGCCCCATTTCCATTTTACGAGACCACCGACATTAAGTGGACTGCACGGCACAAGATCCTTAAGAGCGACAATGTTTTCGATCCCATCACTTTCCCATCGTACATGGAGATCCATCTTGAGCCTTGATAATGCAAAATACATGATAAAAAAGATAATTATATTGACTGCTTTGAAAGGCATCGCTGTTTCTATAGGCTCAAGAAAATGTTACATCCTGCTATGCCCCGGCGCGCCGAGGTGTCATAGCAGGATGTAACGTCCCCGAGAGCCAGGATAGAAACAGCTAATGTATGCTTCGAATATAAAAGCAGTCCATATTCCGAATTCACAAACAAATCTACAAACACTTTTGAAACTATGCTAAAAATTCAAATCTTTAGTTAAATTTTTTGTGTTGATGCCAAAACATAGTCTAAGTTTGTTGACCTGAAATGACCTTTGACCTTGACTTTGTGACCTGAAATTCTACTTGCATGATTGGGGATACTTTTACTTAATTACAAAGTTTTATTGAATAAGAACTTATACTTTCAAAATTATATTAAAAATTGTTGACGCTGCAACCGTCTCCGCCGTCGCCGCCACCGGAAAAGCGGTGCCTATGTCTCGCTTTTTGCTACACAGGCGAGACAAAAAAATATTGACTGCTAGGCTGACATGGCTAAAATCATGACTCCAATTACGACCAATCAGATGATCAGATTTGTTAAATATACTAAAGAGAGGTATTTAATTACAATTATCCAGGGCTGTCAACTTTGAGAAACTGCTTGGAGGGAGATTTTTGGGGGGGGAGAAAATATTTAGTGCCAAATCCAGCCAGCCGCTGAGTGAGCGGAAAAATTTCTTAGTATTTTTTAGTATACGATACGGTTTGACGGGAGATTCTATGTCGTTGGCGGGAGAGCGGAAGGCGTGGTGGCGGGAGTCTCCCGCTACGAGCTTTTGGGGCGGCGGGAGAATGAGCGTGGTGGCGTGAGACTCCCTCCAAATGCGGGAGGGTTGACAGCCCTGTATATGTTTCCAACTGGCTGGTGATCAATGGTTTCATGAGACATCCATTTGGTAACAATGTTGCTGCACACACAGATTACTGCTATTTTTAACATTGTTCCAACACACGGCTTCCTTAGCTCTGCAATGTGCCCATTGACACAGCACCATTAAAATCAGCGCATTTTTCATAGTCATATTTTGTAATGTCATGCAAACTTACCAAGTTCTTACACATTTCACTGTGCTCTCTTAATTCAGATGTTATGAATAAGAGGCCACACAGGTAGCATGGCAGGAGATCGTCATTAGATGGAGGAGTATTCTCCTTCAGCAGGATGTTTTTCTGTTTTGGTCTTAAATAGTGTGATGGAATACGGACTCAAAGGATTTATGTGAGTTCTAGCTTTAAACACGTTGTTGCAATTCAATGATGAAACAAAGGAGACATTCGTTTAACTCATGTTGGTTCCTTTATTGTGACGCTGTCGTGGATCATCATTGGAAAGTGAAGAGAAAATTTCAACAACTGTGTGGGATAATTCCTGCAAAATACAACAAATGAAAACACTAGCAATACGTTTAACACTTAGAAATCCGATTTCCACATAAACTCAAGTTCCATTCTTGTGTCAGTAAATCTAAACTTTATAGTTATAATAATATGCCAACTTTCGATAAACCACAAATCTTTTAAAGAAGCATAAATGCATAACCATAGACAAAAGAATAATCAATAACATAAACAAGAAACTTTCTCAAGCCCTAAAACGAGACTAACTATCATGAACTTATCACGTTATCTCTAAAATGATATTCATCCGCACATTAAATCGTGCGTGAAGAGGTTCTCGTAACTAAGATACCTTCACACGTACATACGCAAGTAAACATAGTTTGGTCTTGACTTATTCGAAGTCTACCCATGCTCATAACTAATATATCATCTTCCTGACAACCATCAATTTTAAACTACTTTATCTTTTCACAAAGGAAAAGGTCTTCAAAAGACCGTCTAAACTATCAATCAAACTTTCAACGAATCCATGTTCGCGATTCGTTTCACGTCACTACACATATTTATATAGGCTATCGCTTCCATAGAGCGACTGTAATCTCTATAACTTGCAACTACTTTCAGTGGCATTTTACAGCACTCTATTATAAAATATATAACTCAATGAATAAACATACCTTAAGGATTATCTAAAGAGTTCCCATCTCAACATAGAAATGCTGGAACTGCAAGCAAACTGCTAAACTGTTAGCGACTGTCGTCGCTGTTGGCGAACTGCCATTACATAGATAACAACTCTCGTCTTCCCCTTCTTCTCCGAACTATTTCTTCTAGTCTCGTCACAAGTCTTAAACATAACTCTCAGAACAAGAAAGGAGTCATTCCATGACAAATAGATCTTCTGGGAGCTCAGGAGTTGTAGATCCTGAGCACAGCAGGGGCCTGTATGGACCACCTCCAATATGCTCCTCGACCGGGTTCTCATGGTCATTAGCTCGAACCCCAATTGAAGCTCCTCCTTCTAATAGGCACTGTTGTCAAGAAGACAAAATAAAGAAAATCCCAAAGTCAGGAGATACGCTGCTCCTTTCGCCTCCACTTTCTCTTTATCTTCGGGTCAGGTCCCCACTCATGGCCTTGTCAATTGCCACCTCCGTCCTCTTACCCTCTTTCTTCATCCTCCTGATGATTGTCCAAAGAGATGGATGTGCCTGCGCCACCTCTTTATTCCATCTGCTGTGGAAACCTTAGAAAAAATGTACTTTGAATGAACTAGAGCAATTCAACTGCGAGCATGCAAAAAATGTGTCTGCCCCAGTCGAAAAAAAAATAGGGGGAAAATAGGGGAAAAATAGTCCCGGAAATATATATTTTTTCTTTTTTTTTCCTATTTTTTAAAAGGAAAAAAATAGGGAAAAAATAGTTTTGGAAATAGGAAAAAAATAGGGTTAAAACAATTTTTTTCTATTTTTTCCTATTTTTCAGGCCTGAAAATAGGAAAAAAAATAGTGTAGAAAATAGTGGAAAAATAGTGATAACTAGGTGCTAGTGAACAGTGAAAAATAGTAAGAAAATAGGGGGAAAAATACTGGGAAAATAGTAATAAAGTAGTGAGGAAATAAGAAAAAAAATAGTGAGGAAATAGGAAAAAAAATAGTAGGGAAATAGGAAAAAAAAGTAAGGAAATAGGAAGAAAAAAATAGCTTAAAAAATAGGGGGAAAATAGGGAAAAAATAGTGAGGAAATAGGAAAAAAATAGTAAGAAAATAGAAAAAGAAAATAGTAAGAAAATAGTGAGGAAATGGGAAAAGAAAATAGGAAAAAAATAGTAAATAGTGAGGAAATCAGAAAAAATAGTCAGGAAATAGGGGGATCACTCATCCTTTACTTTCATGGATTTCTCAAGCACTACCATCTCACACATCCAGTCAACGACTCTGTATATTCAACTTAATCATACAGTGCAAACTTGATATAAAGAGATCAGTTATACCTGAAATGACAAGGTAATTTACCAGCTTTTGGAGGTTAAGATTTCTTGGTTGCACATGACCTCATTGTAAAAATTTTCCACTGTAGAATAGTCTCCCTACTCCTACAGCTCTTTTCTCTGCATCGATGCACCTACTCAGTTTGCCAAATTCAGACTAGGAGACTTACTTTTTCTTGGATCAGAATTTCAGTCCTTCCATCTTAGAGCGGATCGCCTGTCAGATCTCGACAACCCTCCCTCCTTTGGCATTGGAAGCAAAGGCTACAATTCACAGGATCGAGCAAAACAAAAATGATGAAAATAAATAATTTTCAGTGAAAACATGCCAATCTTAATATGTACTAAAAATCGTTCATAGATATTTTACTTTTTTGGTTGACCTTATATAAGTAATTCACATTTCTGTTAGCCTTAACCCCATTATTTCAGATTCAATAAATTGGGCTCAGTACACATAATTTATGGGCTATATCAGAGAACAATTTTAGAAAAAAATAAGAAGAAAAAGCTTAATTGGTGTGAAGTACATTACTCACATTACCAGTTAATATTCTGGATATACGCAAGTATTTATAACTATTACATATGCTCATAGCATTAAAGGTAAAGATTTTGCTTGCTTGCTTGCATCCATGCTTGTTGACGGTTAATCAAACCTGCTCCTTTTCAGTGGAAAACAATTATCTCCTTTGCCACAAGTTCATCAAATTGAAATAATTTTGTATTACCTATGATTGATGCCAATACTTGGCGGTCCAATCCGGTGTATCCATGTTCCAGGAGTTCCACTTTTGAATTAAAAAAATTCAGAAGAAAAGTTGCAGCAAATGTTGCACTTTTCTTTTGCAGAGCAGCTGACAGGTTGTGCTCATAGGTGAACACTCCAGTCCCAGGAGACACCTAAACCATCTGTTCATAAATAAAGTAGGAACAAACGAAACCTATTATTTTTTCTTTTCTTTTCAAAGCTGACATATGACACACTTCTAAGTTCTAAAACTTAATTTACAAATGGGACAATACAGAGATTTTTAGAGAAAATTGTACCAATGCAGAAATTTAAGGTTCAGCCAATTTAATTTCTTTTACATGTTTACAATTTTGTTCTAATTAATAACATATCAGTTGTATACAGCATGTGTAAATAACAATAAAACTTGAAATTGGTAATTGTTTAAAAAATTCATGTGAGGCACCTTTTCGAGAGTACTAAAGATAGTGTTTGGGCCAAAGTGCAATTGCGCCAACTTGTTGGGTGAGTAGTAGGGTATTGTATTAGAGTCAGAAGGAAGATTGCCTAGTGGAATTACTTACATTATGCTCTGCTACCATGCTTCTTGACATTTTTCCAGACTTTGGACGGGCACTACCTGGACATTTTTTTTTTTTAAAGAAAGAATGATTATGATTGCATGTGCACATGTTAATTCTGCTACCATACATGTTGACGTCTGTCCAGACTTAGAACAGGCGCTACCTGGACATGAAAAAAAAGATTATCATTCTGCACATGTTTATGAATGAATGATAAACACTCACTTTCAATGGCAAGTTCCGCAACCTTTGCCTTATATATGATGCATTGTGCACATGGTGATCTGGATGAGGTGCTCAAAGATGTGGTCTGGGCAGGTTGAGCAGGTGTGGTCTGGATCGGGCGGGCAGGTGTGGTCTGGGTCGGGCGGGCAGGTGAGGTCTGCACCTGAGTAATAGTGGACTGTATTATGAACAAGTTGTCTGCAAGTTTCACCCCATCTTAAAGTTATTTATCTTGGCAATCCTGAATCAGGTATTGTTGCTGTTCTCAAATTTCATGCAAACCTACCAAGTTCTTACACATTTCACTGTGCTCTCTCAATTCTGATGTTATGAATAAGACTCCACACAGGTAGCATGGCAGGAGATCATTGTTGGATGAAGGATTATTCTCCTTCAGCAGGATTTTTTTCTGTATTGGCCTTAAATAGATCTTCTGTGAGCTCAGGAGTTGTAGATCCTGGCAATCACTGGCAAGAGTATGTCATTTTGGATTTCATAATCATTGAAGCTCTTACGTGAAAGGGGCTGCAGGTTGAACAGCTCACAGAAAAATTACACTTAATCACATGAACAGCCACTCAGAAGCCTAGCTGCTGCAAACAACATATGTTTCCAACTGGCTGGTGCCCAATAGTTGCTTGAGACATCCCTTTTTCGTAACAATGTTGCTGCACACACAGATTACTGCTACTTTTAACATTGTTCCAACACACTGCTTCCTTAGCTCTGCAATATCGACACAGCACCATTAAAATCAGCGCATTTTTCATAGTCATATGTTTTAATGTCATGCAAACTTACCAAGATCTTGCTCTCGTAATTCCGATGTAAGGAATAACATGCCGCACAGGTAGCATGGCAGGAGATCTTGGTTGGAGGGAGGGGTTTTCTCCTTTAGCAGGATATTCTTTTGGATCGGCCTCAAATAGATTTTCTGGGAGCTCAGGAGTTGTAGATCCTGAGCAGAGCAGGGGCCTGTATGGACCACCTCCAAGATGGTCCTCGACCGGGTTCTCATGGTCATTAGCTCGAACCCCAATTGCAGCTCCTCCTTCTGATAGGCACTGTTGTCAAGAAGACAAAATAAAGAAAATCCCAAAGCCGGGAGATGCATCGCTGCATTCGCCTCCACTTTCTCTTTATCTTCGGGGGCAGGTCCCCACGCATGGCCTTGTCAATTGCCACCTCGGTCCTCTTGCCCTTTTTCTTCATCCTGATGATTGTCCAAAGAGATGGATGGGCCTGACCTACCTCTTTGTTCCATCTGCTGTGGAAACCTGAAACAAAAATGTACTTTGAATGAACTGCGAGCATGCAAAATATAGGTCTGCACCTTAGTAATGGTGGACTGTATAATTATAATTATCAAGTTGTATGCAAGTTTCACCCCATCATAAAGTTATTGATCTTGGCAATCCTGAATCAGGTACCGCTGTTGTTCTCGAATTTCATGTTGGTAATAAAAAGGTGTTAATCACTGGCAAGAGTATGTCATTTTGAAATTCATTTAAGCTCCCATTTGAAAGGGGCTGCAGGTTGAACAGCTCACAGAAAAAAATAACACTTAATCACATAAACCGCCACTCAAAAGCCTAGATCCTCCAAACAATATATTATGTTTCCAACTGGCTGGTGCCCAATGGTTTCATGGAACATTCCTGTTTCATAACAAATGTGCCGCAAACACAGATTACTGCTACATGTACTTTTAAGTTGTTCCAACACACTGCTTCTGTAGCTCTGCAATGTGCCTATCAACACAACACCGTTCACCAATTTCCTTTCTCATTGCAGAAATATTAGAACTTAATAGAGAGTCCAGTTTTTCAATAATTGTGTTAGACGTCTGTTGAAATTCAGCACGACTTACCAAATCCTTTTGAGTCGACATACTAGAGACTGCAGTATCATGCAAAGCGTCCGTTTGTGTGTGTAGTGGTGCGGTGGTTTCGGCGTCTACTAGAGTCGGGGAACTGCTTCGTGCACATGCTTGCGCAGATCATTAGATGGAGGAGTGTTCTCTGCATTCACATACAATATTCCAAAGTGCAGAGCAATCCTTCTCACGATGGTCTTCCTGTCACTCAAGGTTGCATTTGGTTTGATAGGGATCCCACATCGGATCATCAGCTCCGTGTCTTCCAGTGCAATGGTCCACATGTCCAACTCCTCTTTCGATGCACTATCTTGCTCTCTTCATCATGTCCAGTACAGCTCTCCTGACCATTGGTCTGTCTCGCCTGAGGTCATCCATCTCGCGGGTGATTCTTCTCCTGATCTCCTCTTTTGTAATGTCATGCAAACTTACCAAGATCTTACACATCTCACTGTGCTCTCTTAATTCCGATGTAAGGAATAACATGCCCCACAGGTAACATGGCAGGAGATCTTGGTTGGAGGGAGGGGTGTTCTCCTTTAGCAGGATATTCTTTTGGATCGGCCTCGAATAGATCTTCTGGGAGCTCAGGAGTTGTAGATCCTGAGCAGAGCAGGGGCCTGTGTGTACCACCTCCAATATGCTCCTCGACCGTGTTCTTAGGGTCATGAGCTCAAACCCCTATCCCACCACCTCCAAGATGGTCCTCGACCGTGTTCTTAGGGTCATCAGCTCAAACCCCTATCCCACCACCTCCAAGATGGTCCTCGACCGGGTTCTTAGGGTCATGAGCTCAAACCCCTATCCCACCACCTCCAAGATGGTCCTCGACCGTGTTCTTAGGGTCATGAGCTCAAACCCCTATCCCACCACCTCCAAGATGGTCCTCGACCGTGTTCTTAGGGTCATCAGCTCAAACCCCTATCCCACCACCTCCAAGATGGTCCTCGACCGTGTTCTTAGGGTCATGAGCTCAAACCCCAATCCCACCACCTCCAATATGCTCCTCGACCGTGTTCTTAGGGTCATCAGCTCAAACCCCTATCCCACCACCTCCAAGATGGTCCTCGACCGTGTTCTTAGGGTCATCAGCTCAAACCCCTATCCCACCACCTCCAAGATGGTCCTTGACCGTGTTCTTAGGGTCATCAGCTCAAACCCCTATCCCACCACCTCCAAGATGGTCCTCGACCGGGTTCTTTGGGTCATCAGTTCAAACCCCTATTGCAGCTCCTCCTTCTGATAGGCACTGTTTTCAAGGAGACAAAATAAAGAAAATCCCAAAGTCGGGAGATGCGCTGCTGCATTCGCCTCCACTTCCTCTTTATTTTGGGGGGCGGTCCCCACACATGGCCTTGTCAATTGCCACTTCGGTTCTTTTCCCTTCCTTTTTCATTCTCGGGGCGATCGTCCAGAGAAATGGATGAGATTGGCCTACCTCTTTATCCATCTGCTGTGGAAACCTGGAAAAAATATACTTTGAATGAACTGCGTGAACGCATAAATGTCTGCACCTGAGTAATGGTGGACTGTATAATTATATGAAACAAGTTGTATCCAAGTTTCACTCCAACTTGAAGTAATTTATCTCGGCAATCCTGAATGAGGTATTGTTGTTCTCAAATTTCGTGTTAGTAATAAATAGGTGTTTATCACTGGCAAGAGTATGTCATTTTGAAATTCATTGAAGCTTCCACGTGAAAGGGGCTGCAGGTTGAACAGCTCACAGAAAAATTCCACTTTATCACATGGCCCACCACTCAGAATCCTAGCTCCTGCAAACAATATATGTTTCCAA
Source organism: Strongylocentrotus droebachiensis (assembly GCA_035222895.1). Lineage (NCBI taxonomy): Eukaryota > Metazoa > Echinodermata > Echinoidea > Camarodonta > Strongylocentrotidae > Strongylocentrotus > Strongylocentrotus droebachiensis. Next base: position 165,185 of record JAVYIG010000991.1, read on the forward strand.
CTGGCTGGTGCCCAATGGTTGCTTGAGACATCCATTTGGGACATCCAATAGTAGAAGATGGTAAATCATTAATATATAGTAAAAACAAAGTGGGCCCGAGGACTGAACCTTGAGGGACACCATATGTTATCCTTCTCCTACTTGATATTATTTCCTTGTAGCATAAGACTTGCGATCGATTTGAAAGGTAACTTTGAAACCATTGTAATACTATGCCTCGTATACCATAATTTTTTAATTTTCCTAAAGGGTTTATATGATCAATAGTATCGAATGCTTTCTTAAAGTCTATAAAAATACCTAGCGTTGGTTTACCTTTATCCATTGATTTTATAAGTGTATCTACAAGATTTATCAATGATAACTTTGTACTATATCGCTTGCGAAAACTGTCCTGATGTTCTCCCTGTCACTCAAGGTTGCATTTGGTTTGATAGGGATCCCACATTGGATCATCAGGTCCATGACTGCTTCTGTATTCAGGAGGTTCTGCAAAGTGTCATCATCTCCTGCTTCCAACATCTGTAAACACACAATACATAGACAACCTTACGTAATCGATGCTATAGAAAAATTGCTTTATAAACACAAAATATATTTAAAATTTTGCAGACTTGTGTCATGCAAACTTACAAAATTCCTACACATTTCACTGTGTTCCCTCAATTCTGATGTGATGAATAGGATTCCACACAGGTAGCATGGCAGGAGATCATCATTAGATGAAGGAGTGTTCTCTGCGTTCACATGCAATATTCCAAAGTGCAGAGCAATCCTTCTCACAATGGTCTTCCTGTCACTCAAGGTTGCATTTGGTTTGATAGGGATCCCACATTGGATCATCAGCTCCATGTCTTCCAGTTCAATGGTCCACATGTCCACCTCTTTCGATGCTCAATCTTGCTCTCTTCATCATGTCCAGTACAGCTCTCCTGACCATTGGTCTGTCTCGCCTGAGGTCATCCATCTCGCGGGTGATTCTTCTCCTGATCTCCTCTTTTGTAATGTCATGCAAACTTACCAAGATCTTACACATCTCACTGTGCTCTCTTAATTCCGATGTAAGGAATAACATGCCCCACAGGTAACATGGCAGGAGATCTTGATTGGAGGGAGGGGTGTTCTCCTTTAGCAGGATATTCTTTTGGTTCGGCCTCAAATAGATCTTCTGTGAGCTCAGGAGTTGTAGATCCTGAGCAGAGCAGGGGCCTGTGTGTACCACCTCCAATATGCTCCTCGACCGGTTTCTTAGGGTCATGAGCTCAAACCCCTATCCCACCACCTCCAATATGCTCCTCGACCGTGTTCTTAGGGTCATGAGCTCAAACCCCTATCCCACCACCTCCCATATGCTCCTCGACCGTGTTCTTAGGGTCATGAGCTCAAACCCCTATCCCACCACCTCCAATATGCTCCTCGACCGTGTTCTTAGGGTCATGAGCTCAAACCCCAATCCCACCACCTCCAAGATGGTCCTCGACCGTGTTCTTTGGGTCATCAGTTCAAACCCCTATTGCAGCTCCTCCTTCTAATAGGCACTGTTGTCAAGGAGACAAAATAAAGAAAATCCCAAAGTCGGGAGATACGCTGCTGCTTTCGCTTCCACTTCCTCTTGTTTTTTGGGGGGACGGTCCCCACGCATGGCCTTGTCAATTGCCACCTCCGTCCTCTTGCCCTCTTTCTTCATCCTCTTGCCCTCTTTCTTCATCCTCCTGATGATTGTCCAAAGAGATGGATGGGCCTGCGCAACCTCTTTGTTCCATCTGCTGTGGAAAAATGTACTTAGAATGAACTAAAGCAATTCAACTGCGTGCATGCAAAAATATATCTGCACCTGAGTAATGGTGGCTGTATAATTATAATTAACAAGTTGTATGCAAGTTTCACCCCATCTTAAAGTTATTTATCTTGGCAATCCTGAATCAGGTACTGTTGTTGTTTTTGAATTTCGTGTTAGTAATAAATAGGTGTTATTCACTGGCAAGAGAATGTCATTTTGAAATTCATTAAAGCTTCCATGCAAAAGGGGCTGCAGGTTGAACAGCTCACAGAAAAATAACACTTACATCAAATGAACCGCCACTCAGAAGCCTAGCTCCTGCAAAAAATATATGTTTCCAACTGGCTGGTGCCCAATGGTTGCTTAAGACATCCATTTGGTGACAATGTTGCTGCACACACAGATTACTGCTACTTTTAACATTGTTCCAACACACTGCTTCCTTAGCCCTGCAATATACCTATTGACACAGCACCATTAAAATCAGCGCATTTTTCATAGTCATATTTTGTAATGTCATGCAAACTTACCAAGTTCTTACACATCTCACTGTGCTCTCTCAATTCTGATGTTATGAATAAGAGGCCAGACAGGTAGCATGGCAGGAGATCGTTGTTTGAGGGAGGAGTATTCTCCTTGCTTTTCTACGTAATTCCCTAACTTTTTTAATTAATTTACTAGATTTCCAATTTGCATTATTAATCCTAGCGTAATCCCTTTTTCGCGCTCCAAAGGTGGCATGAGCTCCCATTATGAGATCAGAGTGCTTAAATATTCTGTAGCGACCATTCTCTGCGCCACAGTTGAAGGAAAGAGCTGCAAGGTTGACTGCAGTTCGAACAACACGTGAACCTCTCCACAGGTGTTTAGGGCACCTTTTCCAGATGAGAGCATTGAAGCTCTCATTCTGGTTCTGGGTGATACCTGGGAGGCATCTCTCAAGGAGATCTGAAGAACTGAGTCGCGTGAATATAGGCAGCAGATACTTGAGAAACACAGGGTCTAAGTGATTCTCAATGTTATCCAATTTGCCCTTATTTTTGTACTCACACCACCCGTTGTCGGGACAGTATTGATGACGCACGTCATTATCACTCATTATCGATCTCATTATCAAATGCTTTATATTGCAGTCCTATAATACTTACATAGTCTTCCTATTGATTGTGTGTCTGATGTTCCCCTTAGCCGACCCTTCCCATACCCTACCCTCTTACCATCACTTAATTTTTGCCCTGAATGATCCTTCCGAAAGTTGTCTAAAGCCTTGTACATCCTCTTCCCTACATGTCCTACACATTCTATTTTACGTACCTTATGCCCATCCCCATAGATCCCTTCTACATTCCTAAAAGAACTGCTATCCCCATCACTAAGCATGTATGTGTATCTTAATTTATAATTAGTTATTTCCCTTTGCCACATTATTTTAGCTGCTGCTGACTACATCGACCCACTGCTACCCACATGAACCCCATCACATGCATGCCCAGCCTTCCACTTCTTATACCTCTCCCCCTTCTTAGCACTACCGTAAATCTCCGTGTATAAGGCGCACCTGTGTATAAGGCGCACCCCTATTTTGGGGGCAAAACAAAAAACAAACAAACAAAAAAAAAAAAAAAAAAAAAAAAAAATCGTTTTTTGTTGTTTTGTTGTTGTTATTGTTTTGTTGCCGAAAACCCACCAAATAATAGTAACAATGTCGTTGTAGAAGAATGTGTGTAAGATCATTAATGTAAGTTAAAAACAGGTCCAGACTCTTAAGGCTTCATGATACCAAGTGTCCCACACCAGCCTCATCACATCAGCTAGCAGAAGCACTGTGTTCTATGCCAAACATCAATAGTCATGCATGATATGAATAGAATCCTCTAAATTTCTGACAATAGAGTACCTAGGATAGAACCTTGTGGTACACCATTTGTTATAGAAAAAAAAATTGAGGAATTATTAAAAACTACATTTTGAGATCTATTAGAAAGATTACTTTCAAACCAAGATGACAGACAAATTTGAGTGTTGTTGTAGTTTCCGAGTGGTGAGTCAACACACTGATTACTGAGCTGGGAGACATTGCCAGGCATAGCGCCATAAATCGAAATCGGGAAGGGAAAAAAAAAAAAAAATAATAATAATCTTTTTTTTTCTGTATCTGTGTATAAGACGCACCCCCGATTTTCAAATTTTTTCGGCGCCAAAAAAGTGCGCCTTATACACGGAGATTTACGGTACATTCCCCACATATTTTTGACAAAACCTCCCGATCTAAAACCTCCCCTGTATCTACAGACATCACCACCCCCACCCCATGATTCGACTGGTACCCACGCTTATGCCACGTACCATCGTACGATACTGCCACATCCACAATATCATCTGGCCCGATGGAGGGGTCTTTCTTCTTTGCCTCGTCCCTCAGGCGCTGGGCAACCTCCTTCATCTGTTCCTTAAATGCCTGTCAAATAAAATAAGAAAAATTAAATGCCTCATTAGTTACCTGTTCATGTAACAGCATATTTTTCAAATGAAATGTGAAAGCTAAATCTATATCGAAAACAAAGACATTTAATTATGTACTGTATCTGAAGCTTTTGTCAAATTTTTCAAATGACGCTGGTAGCTTAGTGGTGCTGACGGCTGCTGCATATCCATGATGCTGGTGATGTCAGCCAGGCCAACTCTCCCCAGTCCCACCTCAGAAGCCACCAGTGCTGCTCTCCGATTGATGTCGGCACATTTGCCGCGACCCTTGCCTTTGAAAAGATTGCTTGATGTCATGAAGGAGTGCCCGGCATTGCAAGATGAACACTGGAGGATGAGGGAAGTGTTCAGACCATTCCTTTTTGTGGCATATCCTCCAGTGGAATAAGGTGTCCTGCAAATCAAACCATACAAAAACATTTAGAATTGTCCCTCATTCAACTCTTGATCTTCACTGCATATTACACATCAGCATTCAATAAATGAATTTAGATTCAAGATCATTGCATATTGTTGCATGTTCACTCACGTAAGTTACTAAAATTAAGAAAAATTCTGTCTTTGGGAATCAAATTATCTCAACACCACACTCATTTTATGAAATAAATACATGATCTAATAATATCTTACCTCCTGGACACACATGGGCTTCTTGAAGGGCAGATGCCAGAAGAGGTCCACTGATGAGGTAATTGCCCTCCAAAACCGAACACGGATCTAACTGTGTGGGACCACTCTTGGCATTTTGGGTTGCAGGGGAGTTATTTAGTTTCAGCTTTCTTTCAGAGGCTGTCTGCTTTGGAGGACTAGGTTCTTCATCAATCCTGGCTTTTTTACAGTCAGGCCATCTGGTTCCATGAAAACCCTTCCTCTTTTTGACGTATTTTGGACCTTTTCAGTTGTAGGTCCTGAGCACAGCAGGGGCCTGTATGGACCACCTCCAAGATGGTCCTCGACCGGGTTCTTAGGGTCATGAGCTCAAACCCCAATTGCAGCTCCTCCTTCTGATAGGCACTGTTGTCAAGAAGACAAAATAAAGAAAATCCCAAAGTCGGAAGATGCGCTGCTGCATTCGCCTCCACTTCCTCTTGCTTTTTGGGGGGCAGGTCCCCGCGCATGGCCTTGTCAATTGCCACCTCTGTTTTTTTCCCTTCCTTTTTCATCCTACGCACTATTGTCCAGAGAGATGGATGAGATTCTTTTCAAATTCTTTTGAATGGGTCGAATGATAATCTTCTGTGAGCTCAGGAATTGTAAGTCCTCAGCACAGCAGGGGCCTGTGTGTACCACCTCCAAGATGGTCCTTGACCATGTAGGTATGTTACAACAACAAAAATATATTAAAAACCATGCCTGTTAGTTGTCCCATCCGATAGAGCTTTCATTTGATACCTAATACACTTCATATCATATGTATTAAGAAACTTATGCACATTTTTATGTTCGGAAATTGACCTTTGTTCTCTCTTGCTTTCACCATGGAGCTATAAAGAAACAATCATCTTTTCCCTTCTTCACCATGTCATAGAACGAGCGGTTGGGTGCAGCCCCGTCTGACACCAATGCCCTAACATGAAAGCCTTGAAGTTCCAAGAGCTTGACTGCTGTAAGAACAATTCCATAGAGGTGATCACTAGTCACCCCAAGCGTGGAAAAGTATGCCACTGGGGCTTTATAGGAGTAGCATATTGCCCTGATTATTAATGTGAGCACATGGCTTGCGATAGCTGGGGATGCTTGACCTTCCAGGCAACTCTTGCTACAGGCTTCAAGTTCATCGTTCAAGATTCCAAAACTTGTGAAGCCTATAATCTGGCCTGTGGAATGAGAGTACACTAACCCCTCACTTATTTTCATCTCATCAAACGTAAGAGTGATATTCTTTTGGTGGTCCTTCAGAGCATTCTTCTGTGTTTTGTTTTTTATAGTTTCAACAATTCAACTTTGGTTTCAGCAAGCTCTTGAGCCAGTTCAGTATTTTGTAGTTTAGATTTCAGTACCTTGATTTTTTATACCTTGCATTAAATGCTTTTTTGCTTTCTCTTCAATGACTGAATGATTTATAACACGTTTTGGTGTTTTCAACTGTGTCTGAAGGTTACTGATTTTCACTTGGTATTTTCATGCAAGATAAGCTTTGGATGTAGTAACAAATTCTAGTCTTTTCTTCAGTCTTGCATTTCTTGGGGAAAGAAGTTTCTTTCTGCTTCTTGTCGATGCACCAGAAGTTGTTGGAGTAGGCTCTTGAATGGTGTCCTCTGATGTTGGTGTTGCTACATTTGAATCAGGCAGATCATGGCTGCTGGCTGTTATTATTATTATTATTATTATTTATTCGACCATTCATATATAAAAAGCACAAATACAATACAGCATAGCAAGAGACAAGTACATAATAAGGATTAACAAACAAAGAGATAAGGGAGCAGCAAGTGGGTCAGGGTGCACAAAAGTGAAGTTCATCACTATTGCCCAGAGGCTTGTGCTACTCCCAGTACATAATTAAAAGTTGTTTCAATTCAATTCAATTTATTTATTCAAACATCAAAATATATATACAATCAAAATAAGTAACATCAAAAATAGAACAATGATAGTTTGGTCGCCCCGGAGAAGGCAGGGCTTATAAAATTCTCAAATAGTGATGGTCTCTTGATCAAATATGTTGTCCGTTTTCAATGCAAAAGAAAAAGTTATCAATCCGAAAGGAGACTCACCTATTTTACTTTGACATGATGAATGTGCTCTGTCCATAGTTGGTAGAAAAGTGAAAGCCCAACTGTTGGCTCCATGGCATCTGACATATCATTTAGATTTAGCTGGTATATATATCTCTCTCTTTGCAATACCACGAGGTAGGCAGACCTCGTCTTTGGTGTACATGCTCTCACCTCTTTTTTATACATATATTCTTCAAGCCAACAAAGGCACATGATTGTTGCTTGAGATTTCTTTTGTTTCTTCCAATATTAGGGGAATTGCATATTTTTCCCTTTTGCTGTATATGATTTAATCTGAAAAAAGGTTGCTCTGCATCATGCGTTAGAAAACATTTGTTAAACTTTTTGTGGGGTGCTTGTTTCAAAAGGTGTGGGGCTGGCATTGAAATATGCATCATCACGGATCAGCCAGGGCATATGTCAAAAGATTCAAAACTGACATCATCCAATGACAAATCTTTAAAATCTCCTTTGTATGCTACTGTAGCAAAATAAAATGTATTTTAAATATCAGGTAACCAGCAAAATAAAAAAAAATACGAACAATTGCTGCTTGTGCTTGATTTCTAATAAGTGCCTGTGCTTTCAGCACATTTTCTGCAGTTTGTGTATATCTGGCTGGTCCAGACAACTCTTTGGTACATGTACAGTATACAAATAATACACAGCAGTGAGGGCATTAGTAAGAAATACCCACACAAGGTACCTTTGGAACAGTCAAACACGCCCGAGGTGGTAGCCGAAGGTGTTTGGACTGTTTTGAACGTACCGAGTGTGGGTAATTTTACTATGAATGCCTGAAGAAAGTGATGTGTATTATTTGATTTATAAGATTACGTTTTATTTGTTGTATAAAATGATGTTTTATAACAGGAGTTTACTAATGACCGGTCATTATCCAAATTACGCGTTTGGCAAAATAGATGCCAGGTCACGTGTATGCTTTCAACCAATCATGTGATTAGGATCCACGTCATCATCTTATAATTACCAATACTGGAAGGTAGACTGGTTAAATTAGGGGCTTTGTTGAATGCTTTCAGATGTAAGCTTTAATATTTCACATTCTCAAATCAATTTTTCACATACTTTAAAGGGATAGTCCACCCCAGGATTTTTTTTAGCTGACGATAAAGACCTAATAATACCATGAAGAATGATACAAGTCTCATTAAAATCCATGATCACATAACAAAGATATATCGACTTTTTTATCGAAAATCAGCCGCCCCCCAAATGCAAATGCGTTACATGGGCAAAAAACGATCGCCAAAAAATAACCGATAGTATCGAAATTGTGACGTATGTTGCGAGCTGCCTTCTTATTTCGCAGACATTCACTTTCGCTCGCGGTACACTGTTATCGCACTGACACGACGAATCATGAATGAAAGTGAAAGCGAAAGTGAATGTCTCCGAAATAAGAAGGCAGCTCGCAACATACGTCACAATCGTTTCATGCCCATGTAACGCATTTGCATTTGGGGGGCGGCTGATTTTCGATAAAAAAGTCGATATATCTTCGTTATGTGATCATGGATTTTAATGAGACTTGTATCATTCTTCATGGTATTATTAGGTCTATATCGTCAGCTAAAGAAAATCCTGGGGTGGACTATCCCTTTAAGTAATCCAATCCAAAAGATATTTGATATACTGGTGGCGCCTTTTCCTTGCAGTTACAAAGCGCTGCACACACGCTCCACAATGTTTGGGCCACTTGAAAACAAAAATTACCAAACTTAATTACTTACTAAACTTTTAATTACAAATCTTGGCAAGGGGAAGAATAGTTTAGTTGTAAACTGTGTATGGGGATCTTGATGTACATTAATATCAATGATGGATATTTTTTTAGACAGTTTCTCATGAAATACAAATTGATACCCGGTAAACAAAACTTTTATTTCTTTAATGAAGTTTGTCTCCCTTGTTCTTGGTTGCACTTGGACTGTTACAAAATTATGCATTTTTATCATAATCATTTCGGTATGTATTTAGAAACAATCTGGATGTTGGCTTTTGCTTACGATACATGTTTTAAGAAGTGATTTATACGTGCACAGTGCAAATACTATACCTGTCTGAACAGACACTCGAGTATTCATGATTAACAAGGAATAAGCTTTATGAAGTATTTCAGTTTCTATTTGTTCTGATATCAAGATATTAAAGTTTATTTCAGCAAAATTTACAAGCATTTCCATGTTTCTTGTTATCATATCTTTTTTTTAAAAGTTATTTGAGAGAGAGATTCTTTGAATATGGAATTAAATTGTTATTTTTTAGTTTAATGATGAAAGAGAGACAATAATATTAGGCAAGGTTGAGTTTAAGAATAGGTTCAAGGTCAGACTGCTTGTGAAAAGAGTTGAATGAAGTTTGAAGAAAGGAATACCAGAGAGCTAGATGAATAAATGGACAAGAAGGAGATAGAGAGAGAGAGGAGAAAAAGGAGACAGAAAGAGGAGATAGAGAGAGAGGGGGGAGACGGAAAGAGGAGATAGAGAGAGAGAGAGAGGAGACAGAAGTAAAGTTGATGGAGAGGGACAAGAGTATAATAACAGAGAGAGAGAGAGAAAGGTGTAGTATACCAGAGTTGGGAGGTAATTTTTTTTTTTTTTTTTTTTGGAGGGGGGGGGAGATGATAAGAGAAAAAAGATGGAAAGAAGGAAGAGAAAAGAGATGGAGGGGATGACACTAGATCATTTCTCCATCTTGAATCTACTCTACTTTTTCTAATCTTCTCTTTGATGTTACCGCTCCATTGTACCATCTCTTCATCACTAACCTCCTCTATCTCTCTCACTCATATCTACCCTGATATCACATCTCCTTTACATTCTTTTCGTCCCTGATCTACTTTCTCATGTCAACTTTTTGTTGTAATCTTTCATCTTTCCAACTCGTTCTGATGTTACCTCCCTCTTACCCCTCTCTCTCATCTACTCTCAGTAATCTACCTCTTTCTCTAACATTAGTTTCTTTTTCAAATACCATTCCCCTTCTTTAATCTTTCCTCATCCCCTCCCCACACACACACACTCGCCCGCACACACTTAAATTGTAAGAAATTAAAACTTAATGTTCACAGCAAAAGAGTTTATTCTTTTCCTCTATTTCACAATCATGCATTTCTTTTTAAATTAAAGAATATGCATGTTTCTATGAACATGCATCAAGATAAATATTCAAACTGTCAAACTTCACAGAGTCATACACTTATAGAAGTAAGCTGTAGTTTAGAAAAAAATATTAAGCCAAATACATGTACATGTAGCTCTAAAAAAAATGTTCCTAATTAGTTCACTTTCTACAAAACTGGAGAATATATATTCACATGCATGAAAACAAAGAAATAAAGCACAATTATGATGACAAACAGACCTTATACATTGAAAATAAGGCCTTGCCCATCAAAATATAACTATTTAACATGCTCTACCAGAGAGACGCTTGCATTAAAAACTGAACTGATAATAAGAAGAAATATAACTATATATGATTGTGTTCTCTTGAATTGCTTTCTAATGTTGGTTGTGTCTATGTAATTCCATGACCATGAAATGCATTTGTACATGTCATTTTGTCAATGGATATTCATGAGCATATCTTCCAAACATGACTTTTCGTTTGTAAGTTATTCATGATTTTGTAATTACATTTTATACATTATCTTACAGGTCTGTGGATAATAAAAACAGACATTGGCAAAGCAAAATGTACATCATAATAATGAAGCCATACCACGGGAGCCTACATTTTATACATTTTCACATAGAGCAGCAAACAAATGCAAAATAATTTTCAGAGGTTTTTGAGGACTTATTAGGGGCCTTGCAATAGAATACTATACATAAGTAGTATACATTTGCTAGGTTTCCACTACTCTACTCATTATTAAAGGTAAAGACCAGTATTGGTAACGCCCCAATTTCAAAAAATGAAATGGAAGCTCTCATTACCAATCATGTGAAAGAATATGTTTTGACTAATACATGATGATAAAAAAATTGCCGGGAAACCGCCTACTAATTCATATATTTGGTAAATTTGTTTCTCTCATGGTCGTGTGAGAGATATAGGGTAGTCCCGTATACATCTTTCTGTGTATAGTGCTTGTAACTTTACGAAGAATGGGCCAAATTTCTTATCATTTTGATGATTCCAGAACCTTGCAGATGCTAGATGCTAGATGATCAACCTTTTCTGATCGATTCCACAACGTTTCTTTCACAATGCAATCGCATGACCATTACTGGTCTTTACCTTTAAGTATGCATTACTTGAATATAAACTAATAGTTTGCATGAGCTAAAATTATTCAAGTTACATTTTGAAAAGGATATGTATGGCTCGATACCAAAATATTTGTATTTTTATATTTGGTTAATAGTATCCCTGTATATGTATCTATGGATCGAAATTTAATAGATATACATTTTTGTTGTATACTATTCATATTTGTTTGAATTTTTATCAAGTTTCTCTAAGTAAACTGTTGCCATAACACTTTAACGACCGGGAAATTACTTTTAATATTTCTCTAATTATATTATATCAACATAAACATAGCACCTAGAAATTCCTATATTAATAAATACATTACACGTAATTAAAGAAGCATACAAATTTTCAACTGATATATAAAAAGATATTTCATATTCATTAAGACTTGAGTAACCTACATGTTGCAATTTCAAGCACAACAAAATTCCTTTAGCAAAATGGTCAAAATTCTGGGTACATAATTTCCTTACACACCGCCTCGAAAGCCCTTGGGCACTTAACCCATGATTTGTATGTTAACCATTTCATAAAAATGATGGTCACTGAATTGTTACATGTCAGTTGTATGACATTATGGCAGTCTCTTTCCAATACAGCCATTTCTGACAAATGGAAACAAACAAAGGAAATATTGCACCAAACTTGTCGCATTTTGTCCTTGCTATTTTGTTTTGGGTAATTATGAGGGCAGGATTTTAATTTATACAATTTATACAATATGCTGGCTCTAAATGATCTAAATACAGAATGTTTATAGAGGAATATAAAAAGAAAATGTACAAAATATCACATGTACTACATGTAGCAACAAACTAATAAAACATTACATAGCTGAATTGTTGAAGGACACTTTTCATATCTTTCATCTGGAAGTACATCAAGATGAATATAGTCTACCGTTTGCTAAGGACAGAATCTTCCATTTAAATTCATTGATAGAAGTTAACACAGGTTCCGAGGTTTAACCATTTATAAATGAAATTGTTTCACTCTTAAAAACTGCAAAGAGGGCACACTATTTTTTTTCTCAATATCAATTGAATGAAAAAAGTTAGAAAAAAAGATAGGATGATCAAATCTTATGTCTGTAAAACAAAAGGAAATTACTGTTTTTGCATCCTTTGATCAAATTTCAATATTGAGAGTACCTAAACCCAAAGAGTGTTTTTGGAATATAAAATTCAAACCAACATCAAATGATTCAAAGGAAAGGATCCTGCCATGATATTGCCATGGTGATGGTGGGTGGGTTAGACATGGTTGGAGTCTACTTGTCGGCTTTCTCTGACTCGTCGACTCCAGCCTGCATCATGAGGTCAGCAACACTCTTCTCAAGGTCATCGATGCGGTTTCCCATCTCATCTAGTGAGGATCCATAGCAGTCAAAGAAAACAACCAAGCTGATCATAAAAACTACCACATTAATATTGTGTAAAAGTGTACCTTAAATTATAATGTTATGGGGATTATGGCTTAAAAAGTAACGAAATTATTAATGGATGTTTTCTCATGTAACGGCTTTATCTTGCATTGTAGACACATTATTTTTTATTTATAAAAATAAACAAAGATTCCCTCCAAAAAAAATTTTTTTTTGTTAAACAGTTATATATCTAGGGAAAATGTTAGATCATGGAATATAAAAATAAGTTCTAGAACTTCTTTTAAATGTTAAAGATATGCATAGACATAATATAGGTCTAGACCATTTTTCCTCAAATGTGACTGAGAGAAGAGAAAAACAACACATGAAAAAAGGTGATAGACAAACGGGTCTGAAAGGATATTTCTGCCTATGATGCGGTCAGACATTGACTGGAAGTTGTTCTGCATTTGCTCCAACAGTTGTTGCACCTGAATAAAGTAAAGAGAGTAAGAGACAAAAAATATTCTAACAATAACTGTTTGCAATTATTTTTGGTGAATCTACGTCGTTTAGCGATAATAGCGATTAGTGTAAAAAGGCATGCATGCAGGGTTTTTTTTTTTTAATTTTATATTAAAAAATATAACTTTTAAAAACTGTAGAGTATTGACAGTAGGAGCAATGGTCCGAGAATGAGGATCGTCCGCATAATAAAATGCCCCCAGTTCACCGTCTACTTTTATGGGTTGTCCGTCTTCTCAAGGATTTATCGTTCATAACGTGAAAGTCTCTGTGCAAAGTCAAGGTGAAATGCATCAAGGAGCATTTTTAGATCTCCTTAGGGGCAACAAAGTCTTGCCGATATTTATTGTTTTTAGATCTCCGTAGGGGCAACAAAGTCTTGCCGATCATGGAGATTTAAATACAATAATTATCGGCAAGACTTTGTTGCCCCGACGGAGATCTAAAAACAATAATTATCGGCAAGACTTTGTTGGCCCGACGGAGATCTAAAAACAATAATTATCGGCAATACTTTGTTGCCCCTACGGAGAGCTAAAAACATTAATTATCGACAAGACTTTGTTGCCCGTACGGAGAGCTAAAAACAATAATTATCGGCAAGACTTTGTTGCCCCTACGGAGATCTAAAAACAATAATTGTCGGCAAGACTTCGTTGCCCCTACGGACATCTTAAACCAATAATTATCGGCAAGACTTCGTTGCCCGTACGGAGATCTAAAAACAGTAATTATTGGCAAGACTTTGTTGTCCGTATCGGCAATGAAGTCTTGTCAATGATTATTAATTTAGGAGTTCCGTTTCGGCAATGAAGTCTCAAAAACAAAAACAAAACACTGACAAACTGCACGAAAATAACGGTTAAACGGAGCGAGAAATGCTAAATGGCTTTGATGAATGTGGTCGTTTAACCATCGGTTAAACGTTTTGACTCAGGCTTACATGTACGTCATACGTATCAGTCCACGCAAATCTAAGTAAAACTAAGTCCCTATTCACCACTGGGCACTGGCACTGCACTGCACTGTTTACTGTTTTCAATTTCAGTGAGTTGTTGATGGAATTGAATTTGAAATTGAAGTTGTTGCCTGGTTTTCCAAACGATTTTTTTCTTAAATACTCACAAACTGTGTTAAATCTTGAACATTTTTTCCATCAGCAGGATCTGCAATATCTTGCTTTGTGTCAGTCATGATGAATAGCAAAGTAACGAACGCAAAATGAAGTATTTGTTACGTAATTTATGTTCTGCTAGCTGCTCTGGTATAATGCAATGGCAGGATTATTCTGTGTGAATTTGCAATGCAATTAATTAAAGGAGGTATTTCCGGACACATAAAACTTTGTAAAAATATCATGTTTAATCCATGTGCATTTATTTATAAAAATTAAAAATCATTGAATGAATATTTTTAATACATTTATATTTTTAAATATATAAGATTACTCGTAATAGTATTTAAATTGATAAGATTTTATCAAAATAAATATCAATCATTGTGAGTGTGCCTGGAGATGTAGACGCTGTCAAATCAAACTAAGTCGATGAATTGAAGTAAGTTTATGTTGTCGGTCTAAAATATGAATTAAAAATGTCACAGTAGTGATGGATGTATTAAATGTGGTGTGAATGAATATTTAGTTTTTGTAAAATAGAAATGATGTGTCATGATAGTGATAGTAAACTGCAAATTCTTAGTCAAGCAACCCGAGTAGTAGGCGTCGCTGCGTAGCAGCCGAGCTTCCCGCAAGCCTCGCCCTGCACTAGGTACCTGCACCGAGCAGCCGATCGTTCGGGGTTAACCCATGTGTCTCTTTCCGCTGGAACTCCAGGAAGCTCCGAAGGCGTCGCGGAGCTTCAGGCGGCAAACAGGAAAGCGATTTAAACAGCGGATTGGGCGACATTATCTCAAAATATGCAAAGGGAGTAATTACAAGTTTTACATACTAGGTTGCTCGACTCCTCTGGGCATCTCGCATCTAGGCCTACTTGAAATTATAATTTGAACTTGAACTTGTTGAAGAAGTCTTCGATGGGAAAAAGGGGGTGATTCTTCGTCCTACCCTGACGATCCATCCATGTTTAATGTTGTATCGTCGATTCAACATGGCGAAGAGAAAGTACGCATGCGAGATGCCCAGAGGAGTCGAGCAACCTAGTAAGTCAAAATTGTAATGACTCCCTTCGCATATTTTGAGATAATGTCGCCCAATCCGCTGTTTAAATCGCTTTCCTGTTTGCCGCCTGAAGCTCCAACGGAGCTTCCTCCTGGATCTGGAATTATTTCCGCTGGGGCTGCATCGTCAGTCGATCGTCAAGTTCATTGCCGGTCCGGAAAATCATGAATAAGAAGCTATAGCTTGGCCCGCATGGGCTAACGCTTACGAAAAAGATTTCAATAAAAAATTAGAAACAAAGGGTAGACTACCGTAGTCTATACTAAGGTCAACATGGCCAAGCAAGTGATAATAAATTCCTTTCTCGTGAAATAATCCACAAGCGCAAGCAATAGCATAACTATAATGAAGTAGGGCCTGCAAGTTCACATGGTTCAACTCATTCACTTTCGCGTACTTCTTCAGTTCAAGTCTCGCATAGAAGAGGGCGTGAATGATGCAATTGATGTACATCATGTATACCCAGACGTTATTCCGGAAAGGTTGTGTATCCGAACAGTTGATTTAAAACATCAATTTGAATGAGTTAAAAAGCTATATTGCATCTTTTAAGACTTGTGTTGGACAATATATCATGAAGGACAAATATTCAATTATTCATGATGGTTAGTTCTTTATTAGATGGATATTTTCAGTTGAATATGAAGGCAAAATAGCAGTCTTTATGTTGGTTAATACTCAGTAAAAGTGTGACCGGACACGCTGGACAGGTTGTGTATTCTGGACAGTTAAATTTAAAAAACGGTAGTAGGCCTATAATCAGTAGGGGCGCTGGTCCAAGAATAAGGATCGACTTCGTAAACGCAGACTGACTCATCCGCCAAAAAAAGGATCGTCCGCATTTTCGCAGACAATTCTGATATCCAGTCCGCATGTTGGCGATGCGAAAAACAGATTCCGAGATGATTTTCTTGATGCCTTTCACATTGACTTTGTACTAGGTTTGTACAGAGACTTTCTCGCTATGAGCGATAAATCCTCGGGAAGACAACCCATAAAAGTAGATGGTTAACTGGGGGTATTTTATTACGCGGAATCTGTTTTTTGCATTGCCAGCATGCGGATCGGGAACCGCAGAGCGCCGAAGAACAAAAATGTCCCCCAAAATGTAGACGATCCTTATTTTTTAGGACGCATTTTGTCCACACTTACAAGTATATCCTTGTTTATGCGGACAATCCTCATTCTCGGACCAGCGCCCTTACTGGTAATAAAACACCAAGGCCCTTCCCCTAGCTCCCCCCAGTTATTTTTCTGTAACCGATTCTGCTTTTCTCTTTGTAGAAAATAGATTCACAATTGAAGCTCAGAAGGTAGATCGAGTACATGTATGTACTCAAGTCTTTGTTAAAGTCTTTGTTAATCAAAAATCTGTATCTAAATTATCAGAATCAGACATTGATCTGCAATGATGCATACAGCTACATCATGAAGTAAAATTTTATTTAATAAAATAATTTTTTATATATCTATGCTATTAAAGTTTGCTCTCCTGAGACTGCAATGAGCCTATTTGTCTACATGTGCATCTCAACCGTGCAATGAGACCACTGCCTAAAGAACCATAGTTATGGACCAAACAAATAAATTACATTTTCCTATCAATGGCAGAGAATTGGTCTGTTTGAAGTTTGTTTTGTGCAGTGAGGTAACCCCCTCCCTCCTCAAAGTCCAGGGTCAGAATGGTCCCATATTTCCCATTTCAAGAAAAGAGGTGCTTCGATCATCATTTCTTTGTAACTTTCAGACTGGTAAAAAGTATTTTAAAAAGAAGAGCTATGAAGTACAAAAAATGCCAGATGTGTGATTTAATGTGCAAGATGTTTGCTAAAATGGTCTATACAGTCATTTGATATGCCACCATTGAAATTCGTTGACAATAAATTCAACATTTGTAATAGTAGGCATGCTTTATCTTTGTCAGAATGGCTGATGCAAGCAGCCCCAGCAGGCATGGGAGAGACTTGGCTGATTATCTGGGGAAACACAGAAGACAACAGAAACAAGGATATGCATCTCCGAAGAAAAGTGCTCAAGTATCCAGGTGTGTGTGTGGTCTTCATCGTAGCTCCTAGGTCTTTAAATGGGACTTCAAAAGTTTTGATGAATAATAGCTCAAAATCTTAAATCCGTATCAAACATGAATTTTGCTTATTGAAAATTGGAAGGATGTAAAAATGTATTTGGAGTTAGTTTGTGATATTTCTGCAAGTGATATTTGCAGAATAATGATTTAGATCTGGGACCAACGCTAACAGGCCTGGGACACGTAGGCCCCCAAAATGTCAGAATTTTAACAGGGGGCTCATTCAAACATACAAATATCCTTTAAATTTGATGCAGACTCCTTTCAACAACAACAAATTGTGTGTAGGTTTGATACATCATCAGTAGGCCGTTATTGGTATTGTGATCAAATTTGATGCAAATATCTCTTTGATTTGCCCATACATGAATTATTTCATTCACCTGTTACAAATAATTGTTCAATACCGGTACTCAGAATGCTAGTTACATACATTTTTAATTGTTAGGTAGAACAAACATTATGGCTTGTCCAACCTAACAATTGTAATGTAAAGTAGACCATGACATCCCTTACTGGAATTGTTGATGACAACAGATATAGCATGAGTGTAATTAAATGGCAGGTGCAATGCTGTATGCTAATTGTCATTCTACATTCTAAAATTTGTGACTCTTTGTATATGTTGTGTAATCTATGTTTATAGTTTAACACCAGGGGGGTGTTTCACAAAGATCCTAAGCCGAACTCAACTCTAAGTTGGTCTTAAATATTATGGAGAGCCATTTGTAGCCTTAAAGGTACTATGTCCCATTTGCAGGCCAAAAAATGAAGAAGTTAAATTCCAACTGCATTTGAAAGATAATACTAATTTAGAACTTCCCTAAAAAAGGTGGGGCCTGAAAATGTCTTCAAGTGGGAAAATAACGACTATTAGTTTTCAAATCGACTTTAGGGCTATAGAGCCCAAAAGTAATAGTCTCGATTTTCAGACAATTGTACCGAATGGTCATACGTTTTATGCTGCGCAAAGATTCAATCAGTTTAATCTTGGCCATCACAAGAAGTGGGTTATTGATGTAGACAAATGCTCATGTACCCTTTGCAACTCTTTTCATGTACAGGTATGTTATTACCAAAGAAGAAAAAAGCCAGTCAGTCACTCAATAGTGTCTGACAGTGAAGTCTAGCAAGTAAACGGGTTTCCTTGCATAATTTGAATATGAGGACACTGCTAACGTTTAAATTTCACAGATAGGACATACATGGCATATTCATAATTCCTGCAAAGTTCTACAGAATTTGAGGCTGGCTGCAAAAGGGACATACCGGTAGTACCTTTAAGATGAAATACATTCTAAAGCAAAAATTCAAGTATTTTAGACTTTTCATAATTTCCACATCAAGAACATGAAATCTCTTTGATAATAGAAAATATGACTGATTTGAATCAACATTCTATGCCTTTTAAAATAACTTTTACAAACTATTTTCAAAGATGCTTACGTCTTCCCATAATTGCCAAGTTCAACTTAGGATCTTTGTGAAACACCTCCCTGATTTGCACTGACATGCACTTCTTGTCAATACTTCTCCTTAATACAGAGATGCACAAGAGATGCCCCGTCTTGAAAAACTTCAGCTCCGTGATGCATCACCCCCATCATCAGTCAAGAGGGGTACCTCTGTTCCCCTCCCAGCCAATGGGAGGGGCAGGGGGCGAGGGGTGAGACCTGTGGGCAGACTTAATCAGCAGCCAGTCAGGAGCTTCAAGAGAAAGGCTACTATGGACGAGTGAGTTATATGGCATGCGTATGCTCCCATACTCAGAGCTTGTTTGTTTGTGTCCGATGATTGTTGTAATTTGGTTTCAAAATACCTGAACAGTGCCGTTGCACAATTTTAATGCGTCTATGCTATGCCTGATACATATTTTCTCTAAAGTCACAATTTTGGCATTAAAGTAGGCCTTTCCTTTGCATTTTATTTAACAGAACTAAGAATCACATTTTAGATGCAGGGTGCGAAAGTGTATTAGCCGTAAAGCTCAAAGGACAGCAAATTGTACAACCACATCATATTTTTCCGCTACCATATTGGTTTAGAAGTACAAGGTTATATTGTAACCTTTTATATTGGATGAATGCTTGCTGCCTACCATCTTGCATTCATATACTTTCTTGGGATCACAATTTATCTTCCTATTTTAACTATTCATAAATAATTAAAACATATGTTTTTTAAATATTTGTTTGCTGCAGCCTGCCAACAGAGGTCCTGTTACATGTATTCAGCTTCCTGCCTCCCAGTGACCTTTTGACCTGTGTGTGCATCAATCGACAATGGATGGAGTTTGCCAGTGATAAGTAAGGAATTTTTACTGGCAATAGAACAGTGTTCCGTCAGTGACACTCTTTGACATAATTTATTGAATTATATATAAATTTGTATGTACTCCTATTGTAATACAATGTATATGATGATGATAAAAATATAAAAGAAAATGTTTTACTATTGACCTAAAGGCACAAGGGGTACAATTTTTTCATTAAATTTTGTTTCAAAATTTGATGTCTTATGATATCATTTGTATAATAATAAGCTGCAGTAATCAAAATCCTAGACCTATATGCATTGGGGATAGTTGACCACAAAATCAAGTGCTCATGACATGGTTGGATTTGTCCCAATTTCCAAAAATACACCTGACCTGCGAGATAAATATCAACATACAGTAATGAAGTAGGTCCCCTGATACAATACCTGTTTGTTTTTTTCTTGAGTGAAAAAAAAAGGTTGAACTTTTTGTACATGTATATCTTTTACTGCAGTGTACTTTGGCAGCCCCTCTATCAACGCTATGCAACTCAGCCATCAAGCAAGACAACGCCATCGACCAAGAAGGAGACCAAACCCAACCCAGTCTACTCCCTACATGCCGACATTAGGTGGAAGAAAGCTTGCATAAAAGAGTAAGATACAACTGGCATGTATTGATTCGTTGAAAAGCTCCAGCGCTGCAACACAGCTGCCAACCATTCTTATTTTGGATGAACGCTTCCTACTTTTTAGCCCTGAAGCTAATGTTATGAATCCTAGATTCCTCTTTTTTGTGAAAACTTCTGTGTTAAAAGTATACAAAATGACTGTATTCCTAATGTTGCCTTGAAAAGTTGGCAGATATGCTGTAATGGCATCCTTGCTAAAGCCAGGGTAATGTTAATGGAGAGCCAGAAGTGACATTGTACCAGACATGAGCGCTAAACAAGACTCCACTCTTATCATAACCTTCTACTTTGCAATAGTATTAGTATTTTTCTCTGTGTGAAAGGGGTCAAGGGTAGTTGGTCTGTTTGGTCCTGTGTGACATAATCATACTAGAGGATCAAAGGAAGAGGCTCTTTCTTTTTTGATGATGTAATCTTTCACATAAACATGTGATTTATTAATTATCAGAATTATCTTTTTCAGTGGTTATTACAGACACTCCCTTATTTTGCTGATGTTTTCTTTGCCAGCATTACATTGTTCATGCCTCAAAGGTTATTAATTGAGGAATAACCTTAATCAAACATTGCAGTTAATTTAGAATGTAAAGCATTGCCCTTATTAGCTCTTTGTGAAGCCAAAAAATATTATCAAATTGAAATTTGAAGCTTTCAGTGCCATTTGATAGATGGCATTAACTGTAGTATCAATGAACTCGTCCAATTCCAATGATTGTGCTTCGTTTTCCTTTTGCTTCTGCAGATGTATTGAGAAGAGAAATTCACGTATCTCAACTTTACTCAAGAAGAAACACCCATTCTCTTTTCTGCCTGCCAACACAGAGAAGACGATTCAGTAAGTTCCTCTGCTTTATATTCTCGAGTTCAACAACATATTTTGTATTATTGAAAAATCTTCTTTGACATTCAGTAGGCGCCAGGTACAGTGAAACCTGTATATAAAGAC
This sequence comes from Strongylocentrotus droebachiensis, assembly GCA_035222895.1. Taxonomy (NCBI): domain Eukaryota; kingdom Metazoa; phylum Echinodermata; class Echinoidea; order Camarodonta; family Strongylocentrotidae; genus Strongylocentrotus; species Strongylocentrotus droebachiensis. The sequence continues at coordinate 186,506 of JAVYIG010000991.1, forward strand.
CGCTCAAGGTAGACAAGAACAGTGGTCCTTTTTTTTCACTTTCCTTTAGTACATGTTCCAATGGGAAAACATTTTCAATAAGAAACAAAAAAAGTGTGGTCTTTATTAGACGTGTGTTTGCTAAAGCAGGGTTGACTGTATAATCTTTTTTTACTAAATCCATAATTGATATTTTATTTGTATATACATCTGAACTTAATTAGTTATCACCCTTCAGTCTCATTGGCTGCCCGTGTGGGGCCTGGTGGCCTCGTATGCTAGAGCTCATGTGAATCATGTGCTGACTGGGCTACCGGTAGTCCCTTAAATTGTCAGTGAACGGAGCAGCTGGAGGGCACCGGGCCCCACAGGGCAGAGCCGAGGATTGAAATTGGTGATACAAATGTTGCAATTTTTTTTTTGAGTTTCTGATAGTATAACTCTTTTATCAAATAAACATTTACTTTACTAGTACATATATTATAGAGAACTGTTGCTGAGCTAGCACCATGAGCGTCCCTGGACGCTGATTCCAAAAATACCAGTCTTAATGGCCCTACTCACTACGTTTTTCGTCATTTTGATCGTTGGCTTTACCACCTACAGCATGGGAGGGTTGCATCATTCTCGAACACAAAACTGCAGGAGTCAAATGAATTAACCACTGCACCACATTTTTGTGTAATCATTCCCTGTCAACTGCATGCAGTGAACTAAATGTGCATTTTTTGTCCTTGGCAGAAAGCTTGGCATTCAGTGGCAGCTGGTCTTCACTGACTCCAACAAGACTGAACACCGCTTCAACCATTCTGATGCATTCCACTTCCACACCTCATCTTCGGTAAGATGGTACAGCCTTGACCCTCCTCCTGTCACCTCCCTAAGAAGCCTGGCCATCTATGCACAAGCACCTATCTTCTTCAATAAAGATGGGTCGGCTGCTAAGAACAGGTACGTTCACCATCCTATTAAAGGTATCGTTAAACATTGTTAAATCTGAGATGCATGGCCCTACGTGTTATCAGTGTCTGTGATATGGTTTAGACAGGCGCATATACGGGGGGGGGGTGTTTTGGGGGTTAAACCCCCCCCCCCCCCCCTCAATTTTTTTTTTTTTTTTAGCTCAAGGGGGGGGGGGGGGGGGTTTAAATAAAAATGCTTCTTAACTCCCCCCCCCCCCCCCCCCCCCCTCGGTCGACGCAATTTTCACATTTCTGGGTGCAAAAGAGGGGCACAAAAATGTTCAGACATTTTAATATGATATAAACTAACATTAGGTACTTTCAAAACAGTTAAGCTTTGTATCAACCATTCATCATATTTATAAAGTATTGTATTTTGGATAGCTTTATTACGGAATGACTGAAAATTAATTGACCTTCTTTGTCAGGCCGTATTAAACAAAGTATATCAAATTCAATATTTCATAAATTGGATGAATGGTTTAAAGGAAATCCAAATGTTGTAAAAGTACCTCATATTAGTAAATATATCATATCATTAATTGTAGATTTTTTTTTTAAACTGTCTATGATATTCTTTATTGAAAATTAAAAATTATCTGGAAATGTAACTCCATAACGCTTGGAATATACCTTTTCAAATAACTTTGATATTCCATCGTCTTTTCCAGCCCATGCCAACGTGCTCTACTACTAGAACAGAGAATCAAACCAAGTGACCTTACCAAACACCCAACCGTTAAGAGTGACGCCATCAACGTATATACTATGGATGAAGGAATCATATTGGCAACGTGGAAGGTGATTACCATGTATGCTAGAAGTTTAATGATATCAATAAACACCTCTAGGTATAATTGCATGTCTCTATATTTTTTACAGAATAGAATACAGAATGAGTGCAAATGGTGCACTGGGTTCATAATTCTGAGATTTCACAAAGTGCTAAATAAAAATATACTTTTAAATTTCTTTTGAACTTTTTGTATGTTTCTATATTTCTAGGGTATTCCGGCAAGTTATTAGATATAAGGCGTAAACAAAAAAAGATGTTGTATCCCCCTTTGCGACCGACCTAAAAGTCTTAAAATCTACATTCGGCTTTTTAATTTAAAACAAATTTACCATCTTTTTAGAAGATTTTTTGTTGTTTTTGTTGTTTAAATGGAATAAATGCATAATTTTCACTCATCTTCTGCCCTAGTTGTGAAATCCTGCTACGTAAACAAGTAGACCCGGCCTCATGTACGTGTATATACCATTCAATTGCATATATATATATATATATATATATATATAAAGTCAAAGATTAATGCAGGCGTCACTCTGTGGCCTGGACCCACCCTCTTCAGGTCATCACCTTTCTTCACCTGAGCCAATTATTTGTAACCTCAGGGTTTCACCATCACTTCATGTGCTTTACAAAAAACAAAGGCAAAGCATCACTCTTATCAGCAAATGTGTTAGTCCAGGCTTCACCCTTTGAATTATTTGCATAGGTGATGCTTCACTTTTGTCAGTTTTACATAGGTGAGGCTTCACTTGTGTCAGTTTTCCATAGGTGAGGCTTCACTTTTGTAAGTTTTCGGCCGGTCTGAAGCTTCACCACTGTTTCACTATACTGGCCATTTGCATAGTTCAAGCTTCACCACTGTTTCACCATATTGGCCATTAAATATTTCAAGCTTCACGTTTTGAAATCAAGCTCCACCAATGTTTACTTATAATAGTAGACCATGACTGCAATGGTCTATAGTCATGATAGTAATTCCATACTGCTCAATAAGTACCAAGTCAACCAGGTTTCAATTCAAAGATACAGTAACATGTTTATTTTGTCAATCCAATGTTTCTACAGATATGTTAAAAAAAGAAATGACCCACCTGATGGGTAAAAAATAAAATTGACCTACCTGAGTAAAAAAAAGAAAAATATGCCCAGCTGATGAGGACAATTACAACAGAACATTGTTGTAATGTCAATGAACCTAGTAAAATAGCCCTGTTGTTACTGTTGACTTGTTGTTGTTGTGAATTAGAACACAGTATAGTAATTCCACTGGATTATTATTATGAATGAATAATAATCAATATTACTACAGTCAACAATGTCAATTTAATTGGTTTGATCAGAGAAGATGCTTCTCTGGTTTGATACATACTCTATACTACTGTACTAAACTACACTACAGCCTACAGGTAAACAAAACATCAACAATATACACACAAAAAAGCTTGCGATATTGTTGTGTACAATTAAAATAATACATCATCCAATGTTTATTATTATTTTACCATGATGGATTGATGAAGATGTTTACAACAAACAATACACGACTAACACAAACCATCACAAACGTACACAGTATACAGTGCATATCCGCAGAATTCGTAAGGCTTCGACTCGAGCGCACGGCACTGCTGTGGCGTAATACCTTTGTGGAATACGTCAACATTGAAATCTTGCGAAAATATAGGCTAAGTTTTATGCACAGATTTCGTTAATAATCAATCGTAAAACAGGGTCGGAAGTAGTACCGTCTCAAAATGATCGGAAAACTCTGAACTTTCTATTTTTTTTCAACTCACCTCGCAAAAACTTGGGGCCAAAACTTGGCACGATCTGCGCTGCGCATGCTGGGTACAATACCGACAGCTCGTAGGCTACTAGTCTCGTTTCCAGACTTGAGGCTGGCCTTTCAGGCACGTATACTGCGAATACTCACGCAACTAGTTATGTGTAGGAGACTAGTAGACTACTCGAAAACGATCTCGTGAAATCTCGAAATCAGTTTCGCTGGAGAAAAGTTCGGTGACCTCAGGACGATCACTCTGCGAGTGCATGAGTGACCGGAATAAAAATTAAATAGTTGTTTTGAAACGCACGATTTCGACATATTTTCGACGCGACCGGTAGTGGCTTCGATGTCACATCACCTGAACAAACAAGGCGACCGATTGGATTCGATGTCACATCACCAGAAAAAACAAATTACTCGTCAAAGCTTCACACATTTCATCAATTTGTATAGTAAAGCTTCACCCAATGAAGAAAAACGAACGTTAGGACTTCACTACAACAACAAATAGGTCAGGGTCAGGCTTAGGCGTCGAGTCGACGTCGATATTTGGCGACCTCTGAGGAGGGTGGGTCCAGGCCACAGAGTGACCCTTGCATAAAGGGTCATACATACAGCTTGTAATCACGATATTCTGAGAACCTGTTAATGGATTATAATCAAACTTGAATTTTAAAAATTGCTTCTGTTTTGGTTTGTTAAATCGCTCTATGGCGAAGGCCTCATTTTCAACTGCACGCAGTTGAAGATCCATCTTCTTTTTTTTAATAATATCAATCGTAATACAGTGTAGCTAGACTTAAAAGTCACATGTGTAATGTCCAAGAAGAGAAGGCTAGGACAATGTCAGCACTCATCTTTTTTATGATAAGAAAATCGTTCAACTTTGATTCCGTAAATTGGTCACATATGGTAACCCGGAAAAAGTAAAAAAGAAATTTTATAAAATAAGGTAGCCGGCTATTTTTTAAATGTGTGTTTGAATAAGGTAATACATAATACATAGTGTGTTACTTGTATTTTATTCTCTCTTGGTGAGATTGACAGTCTAGAACACTCTACAATCATGCCTCAAATCTTACTTATTTCGGCAAATGTGAAAATACTGACCTCATTGGAGGAGGCCAAGCCTTTGAATATTTTTTGTTTAAACAGATATATATGGTGACATATAAAAGCTCTTAATCTGAATCATCATCAAGCCGCCCCATGTTTGCTTTTGTTCTCTATAATGTAGGAAGGAGGGGAGGTTGCCTTTGTCTCTTTATGTCTTCACCATCATGGTATCATACAACGTGCTGTCTACGGAACTTCAGAGAGGTGAGTGTGACCTTGCGTCACGGTGATACGGCTATTGTTCTGGCAACCTTTGCTGCAGGATATATTTGGTAAAAGTTAAAGGGCTAGGATGCTATTCAATTTAATATTAGGGCTGGGATGATGTTTATTGTATATTGTTTGGTCCAAGGGCCATATTCTGATAACTATGTTACCTTTTATGTTAAGGAGAATGATGTTAATCTTTATTTACAAACAATTTAAATTGCGTGAAATCGATAGTTATCATTGATGCTTGCGCAGATGAGACCTTTTAGTCCATGCAAACACATCCACCCTTGCACAGAAATTACCTAATGGCTTGTCCTAATACCACCCTAAGGTTTGAGTTAAAAATTCAAATTGGATTAGAAATTAGATGTGAGAGTTCAAAGGTCACATGTTCATAGCATTTTAAGAAATCTCAAGAAAAAAAAACTATACCGTTAAACCATGAGATTTGATGGGATTTTAAACTTGGCTCAAGTATAAGCATGAAACAATGAATTGATCAGATTTCGTATTTGAGAATCAAAAGTGAGAGGGCACTAGGTCATGAAAGGATTAAAAGAAATCTCAGATGATAAACTGTCTTGTTCCAACTTTATAAGAACCATTAAGGCTGTTATAAAGCAAACCTGTTTCAAGTATGTATAACCACAAAATGATTTTCGAGTTAAGAGGAGACATTCACATTCAACTTTAAAGAAAAGTGTTTTGCTTTATTTTTCTTCTTAGAATGCACATCCCTGCTGCGATCAAACCAAAACCTGATGACGTGGATTCTGAATATGGTAAGACATAGCATTGATTGCTTGCAGGAACTGATGTAAAGAAAAAGAAATGAAAAAGAATATGTCATATCATTGAATTATCTCTAAATTAATTTGTATGAAAACTGGTTTAATTTCACTTCTAAACTTCAGTTATGTATGTAAAGAGAAAAGCATATTATAAATAGTGTCTATGGCCTCTGTCCAGATTAGAATAACCAAGGAACACCAGTTTTACCAAAAGGAAGTTAAAAAATAATTTGAAGTCCACAAACTTTTTTTTTTTTTTTTTTCTTCGTTCAATTCTTCCTTTCTCTTTCCATTTCAACTACTTTTGTTATGCCCCCCCCCCCCCACCGCAAAAAAATAAAATAAAATAAAAGTTATCAATATTCTCATGCATGCTTGATGCTTGATTTACAATATAACCCATTGTCTACTGAAACCAGGTTGTTCCTGTATTAGACCTATAGAGTACCGAAGCTGTGACATCATAAAAATCTATTTTTAGAACTTCGCATTTATTTTTTTCTTCATTTTCCGAAGGAGCCTCAAAAATAATGTCCAATGTCGAAAGCCAAAATAGATTTTTTGATGACGTCACACTTCACCACTCTATTGTCAATGTAGAGATTCAGTAGTCAACAGGTTAAGTGTTAAATCCTTTCTACTTGACAGGTTTACATGATTACACCTGTATCATGGAGTTAAGAAACCAGAGGACATCATTCTGGAGTCAACAGTTCTTGAGACTACATGCAAACAAGCAAGAAAAGGGTACGTTTACCAAACATACTATGTACAGTAGCTAGCATCCAATCCCAGGGGGGTGTTTCACAAAGATTCTAAGTCGAATTTAACTCTAAGTTGGACTTAAATATTATGGAGAGCCATTTGTAGCCTCATAATGAAATACATTCAAAAGCAAAATTCATGTATTTTAGACTTTCCATAAATTCCACATCAGGAACATGAAATCTCCCAAGATAATAGGAAATATGAATGATTTGAATCAACATGTTATGCCTTTTAAAATAATTTTTACAAAATATTTTCAATGATCTTAACGGCTTTCCATAATTATTAAGTCCAACTTAGAGATAAGTGCAACTTAGGATCTTTGTGAAACACCCCCCATGTGTCATATAAAATTTGTCCTACTATATACCGAATACATGTTCGTGCTGTTTTTAAACACACTACGCACTTTGCGATCCAATAGACCATTTTCGTAATGTAACCAAATTTAGTGCACAAGTCTTTCTGAAGTGCCTCAATTCAAATTATTTCATTCACCTGATAAGAATAATAGTAATTCAATAGTCAGAATGCAAACTGCATATTATATCAAGTGTTGCTAGGTAGGTCAAGCCATAATGTTTGTCCAACCTGGCAACAACTATGGTATGCAGTTTGGATTATGTCTATTGAAATACTATTATTCTTACCAGGTGAATGAAATAATTTGTATTGAGGCACTTCACAAAGACTTATGCATTAAATTTGGTTACATTACGAAAATGGCCTATTACGATTTGATGTCGAAAGAAAGAGCACTGTCATTAGATTTGATGATTTGAATATATGTAAAGTGCACACCCACCCCAGCATCTTGACTGCTTGACTACACATGCATGATTTACAATAGAGTAAAAAACTTGGTCTGATGATACGACTCTGCCTCATATGTGACATATCAAGAAAATCACTGCTTACAGCTTGTGCTCGGAGGCCATACATTCTGACATATAAACTTGTTTCCTCACCTTCTCAAAGATAGAAAGATGCCAACTCATCTCATTTGACACAGATTTTCTCTCAACAGATGATATATTGCTTTGGTCACTAGGAGGCAGTGTTCATTATCTGTGAACGATGGCCTACTTGTACATCTTACTGTCTCTCTCTCTCTCTCTCTCTCTCTCTATCTACCTATCTTTCTCTCTGTCTGTCTCTATCTCTCTCTGTCTCTCTCACTCTCTCTCTCTTTCTGTCTAGCTCTCTCTCTGTATATCTCTCTCTCTCTATCTCTCTCCATCTCTCTTTCTATATCTCTCTCTCTCTCTTTCTGTCTCTCTTTCTGTCTGTTTCTCTCCATCTCTCTCTCTCTCTCTCTGTCTCTATCTCTCTCTCTCTCTCTGTCTATATCTCTCTCTTTCGGTCTCTATCGCTCTCTCTCTCTCTCTTTTTGTTTTTCTCTCTACAACCGAGTTGAAGATGTATTGCATCAGTCACATTAACTGCTATAAACTGAAGTGTGTTGCCCTATTCCTGTCCTTCTTGTGTACTTCCCACCCCAGTTGATGGCTATATGAGATTCAGCCCTGTGAGAGGGGATGTCTTGACTGATCACTCTTATACCACCAAGAAGATACAGTTTCCATGGAAGACAGATGTATTCAAAGGAATTATCCAGGTATGTCAAATATTCTCTTCTGTAAGCCCATTCTCGCCCCAGCGAAAAAGTACCCCCGGATAATCACCCCTTAGTAAGTGGAATCTGTTTTAAGTTTAATGGATGTAGGGGTCCTAGGGGATTATTTTTGAGGGAAAATTTGAGGCTATTTTGGTAATATAACAAAATTGAACGCATATGTCTTTGTGAAGTTATTTCATTCACCATTCACAAATAATTTTATCTCAATAGTCAGAATGAAAATTGCATACAGTATTTTGTTGCTAGGTAGGACAAACATTATGGCTTGCCCTACCTTACAACACATAATATATGCAGTTTGCATTCTGACTATTGAAATAGGTTTATTTTCAACAGGTGAATGAAATTATTCGTATCGAGGCACTTCACTAAGGCATATGCATAAATTTGGTTAAATTACGAACAAAATGCAGTATTAACCTTTGGGGCATATTTAACTCTTAAGCTGCCACCCATACAATGCACCCAGTGCCACAGTGCTAATTCCTATTGTGCCACAGTGCTAATCTCCTGCGTGCCAAGTTAATTTTAAGGTTGGTTCAAGTGCGTGTTATTTAAATCTTTACAAAAAACAAATCGCTGAATTACTCGAGAAAATCCAATCTGACTGTTGTATACAAAGACGCGTAATCCAAAGCCGATAATCTGATGCACGCGATGGTACTTTCAATAGAGCTGCAAAAGCACTCAGCACGGTGCAATGGGCATGAACAATAACTGTTATTACATCTGCGCGCTAGCGCGCACAAAGCACCGTAGCGGTGGCTCGCTAGCATGAACGTGGCTTTCAATCGATAGCACGCTCGCGTGCACATGGCACTATAACAATAGCGCGCTAGCAGTCTCATGGCAGGATAAGAGTTAAAGGATGGAGTTTTCAGGTGGATGGGTGGGGGAGTGAGTAATAGTACTCTCTAGTCCCAATGCTTGAAGAGGGAATTAGATGAAAATGTTGGCACAAACTCAAAAATAGAAAAAGGAGATTGATGGATTTGTCAGAAATATTTGACATGCATGTATAACCCTTGTAGATGTATCTTTTTATGAGAAAATGTGTATCATGGAGTGCACTGCTTGTGCATAAATGAATAATGATTGCATACCGTGACTTTCATGAGCACGTATCCAGTATTTTGTCTCCGTGTATTTCACAATTTGGTCTGCAATGACCTTTCTCTGCTCATACTCAGACTACAACTATGAATTGGCTTATTGCAGGACAACTATTTGATGACAGATTTATATTGTGCAATAAATCTACATACTCTGAACAAAAGTTTCTCTTGACAACCCGAAAGCTTGCCAGAGGCTTGTACGACATATCAACAACTCATGTATGCAAAGTGTATTCCATCCCTAGAGATGCCACTATTGATAGCAGGTGAATAAAATGCCTGGTAACCAGAGGTAAGGGAGAGAAACATGCATAAATTTGTATAAATTTAAATACATTAGTAAACAGGTCTGTTGGCAAAGAGTTGTGTGATAACATGACATGATGCCAATTTTGTTATTGAAATATTGTTCATATTTTTCATACTGAAATATGGTGAGTTAAGTAGATACAACGAATATGTGCCATTGAACTAATAATTGTACTGTTATCTCTGATTTAATAGGATTTTGCTGTACTAGATTGCACCATATTTGACGAGTTTCAGCAACCAATGTGGTGCATGAGGTGAGGAAATTTCTTCTAAAGTGTACAAGATGTTTTATCATATTTAAGTGAAAATGATTTTTTAGATTCAACAAAAAATCTTGTATTTATATGACCAGAAAATATGCAGATGAACTATTGGTGTTTTGGGGGTCAAGAAATGGCATAGTTTTGTATTTCAGCCAAGCTGAGCTTTTTGTTCATTTTAATTTTGGGTTCCAAAGTTGTACTACTATGGGTTTGAGTTAAAGATACTATACTAATAATTTTAACTCTGAATGTATAATGACAAGTGGTTCTAAATCAATTTTCTGTGACAGACCAGAAATGTAAGTGAATTTAAAATGAGGTCTTTTGGATTTTCCAAAATGAAGGGCATGTCTATGCCCCTAAATGCTATTATTTAAGCTATTATAAATAGCTTTTATTGTAATTAATGGTATATTACAGTTTATTTGATCTCTTTCTATATGTTTCTGCCCACAGTTCTCCTGTAATGATATCACCTGATGAAAATGCACCTGGTAAGTGAAGGAGATTTAATATTATGTTTGTTTGTTTGTTTGTTTGTTTGTTTGTTTGTCTTTAGTTTTGTTGTTCTTTTCAACAGTGAAGCAAAACGTTGGTCTTCAAGAAATACATTGCTACCAAAATCCATATTTTATTTTGAATAAATATATTTTCAAGTATTTAGTATCACCATGCACAAGAACATCAAAAGGATATTTATGGATTTTTTTTTTTATGACATTTTTTAAAAACGGTGTGTATCACTCAAATGTAGTGGCCAAAAGATAAATATTCAGCATTTTACCTTGCCCCCTCACTTCTTCCCCCCCCCCCCCTCTCTCTCTTCTTCCTCCTGTCAAAAAAATAAAACAAATCAATCACCTGTACTAATTCCTTGTTTCAGTTTAATGCTTGTATATTTGCTCTGTATAATTGTATTAATAATAGTTGTGATTAGACAACAGTTTGTATTTGCCATGTAATGTTAATTTTGATGTTAAGTTTCTTCTTGAATGTTCATTTGCAATTCAGCTTATTGCTGTAAAACATGTCTAATAAACCATTTTGGAATAAATTGAATCAAATTGAATTGAATACTGTTCTTCAATAGAAGTACTTGTAATATATCAAATACATCTTCAAAATTATCTTTTGTTATTGATAGTTACTATGGAGTATGATGGAGAGCCCTACGTCATTAATTATTCAGCTCACAAGGGTCATGTGGAGATACGCATGTTCTGGGTGAGTGTACTATTGCGATTGATTAGAATTAAATTTTCACTGCACTATTTCGTTATGGTCCTTTTTTAACAAATGATACTTTATATTGACAAGTCATTCCAAAATAAGATTTAAAACCAAGATCATATGGGAGGTGACAGCAGTGTAGAAATATTTCTTAACGACTCCTTTATTAAGTTGCATTACCATATTACATTTGATGCCAGGAAGTTTAAAACAGGACCATTGGCTATAAAATTCTTATATTGATAAAACTTTGAGATGTTTGAAATCATTGTTGTTGTTTTTTATCAGTTTTTACAACTTTTTCAACTTAATGACATAGTTTCTATCCATTAACATTGTTTTCAGCGACATTACAAAAGAATGTACTTTGATCTTTCCCCATGAATGCAAACTTTCACAGATTTTACTGCTTATATTCAATTCAAAATCTGTCTCGACTTCCTTGCATAATATATCCGCCAACTATTCCATTACTCCCCCCCCCCCCCCCCCCAGCTCCCTGATCGTGAGCAACACATCGTGGTAGCTGTCAACATGGATATAGCTGTGAGGACGATAAATGATTGGTTTGGAACCCGCTACTAGCATCCTGCGTGCATGTCCCACAGTTCTCTGATAGTGCATCAGCTGGCATAGTTCATCTCTTTTTTCATTCCATCACACCGTGGTCGCTGTCAACATTGAATATAGCCGCGAGGACGATAAATGATTGGTTTGGAACTCACTACTAGCATCCTGCGTGTCCCACAGTTCTCTGATGTTCCATTAGCTGGCATGGTTTTATCTTTTCTTTCATTCCTTTACAGTACTAGAAAATAATGCTCAAATGTCTATCGATGTTACATTGTGTGTAGGTTCATTGCTGTCCTCGGAGCATAATAGTAAACCGAGAATTTTGTCAGTTTACGAACATTATACATCTTGACGTGTAGCTTTAAAAGATATCAAGTGTGTGATTTGTAATACATAGAGATATATATATTTATAAGTGTAATGAAACAGACTAGTTTTTGTTTGTGAAGTTTTTACTAAGCTTTAATACAGCAACAAAAATCATGAGGTTTCAAAATTTGTGTGTGATTCGTAATTATAGAGAGATATGTATTTATAGTGCATTTATTTAATACAGAATACTTTGCATACATTTAATTAATTGATGGTGAAGTTTATTCTCTGGGGCTTGTCTTTACAGTGGTGCGAGTGGTTTGCTGCACCACAGTTTTAGGGTAGGGATCTCTTCAAAATGTACAGTCAAACCGGTCTATGAAGTCACTAAAGTGAAACAGATGGACTTTTTAATTCTGCAGAATCCCCCCTTCAGGGTTGCAATTGGGTTTAAAATAGGTATAGTGTTGGGTCTATAGTTTAAGTTACAGAATTTGGAGGGTGTAGGAAATTGACGCAGAGCAATCGTCGCAGGAGCAATGAAGTGTCGTACAATTCAATTTATTGTTTCATTAAAAAAAATCACATACAACATATATGCATTGAGAAGTGTACTGGATCATTAGCACCAGACAAATGTAGAAAATACAAAACATTAAAATTCACAATATAACAAAATGCAAGACGTAAATAAGACATTACAAACTAAACACAATTATAATACAGAACGATATGATTTAGATGGTAATTGTATGCATCAGGGAAGTCATTTATAAGTGGCAAGAAGACGCAACTTGGATTTGAAAGAATTTAGAGTGGTCGCATTTTTAATTGAGTTTTCAATATTCCATAATTCACCTCCTTTTTGTTGTATAGAATTAAGCTTTCATAATTTTAAACATGAATATGGCAAGAAAATGTTATGTTTTTGTCTTGTGTTAACATTATGTTTCTTGTCAACTGTAACAAAGTAAATATACAAATTGTTTGTATAACGATATATAAAGACTCCTGTTTTAATTGTTACATGATTATCAGAGAAATTCAATATATTCAGTTTCTTAAACAAGGGAGGGTATGGGCAAGATAATGAGAGTTTGAAAATAGATGAATGGCTTTTTACACAAATCAAAACAGGGCAGGACGATGGCATTGTACAAAGTGAAAAAAATAACGTAGCTTACTCAACATACCAATGGACATGCTCAGCTTTCCACGAATGGAGTTGATGTGATTAATCCAAGTTAGCTTATCATCTATCTGTAGGAAATTTGTACTGCTTGCTCTTTGTATTTCATGATTGTTTTATTGAAAAATCAAATTGAAGATGTTGGCGCTTATTTGGACAAAAAAACATATATTTAGTATTCAGCATGTGAAATAAATATGTTGGTATCGTCCGAATATAAAACAAAATGTAATAATTCAGATGTATTGATTATATCATTCATATATCAGAAATAACAAAGGACCAATTATACTCCCTTGTGGTGTTCCACATACCACAGGCATTATCTCAGAACTTAAACCTTAATCGTTTGCCAAGTTTTGGTAAGATTCAATTTATTTTTTTCAAAAAGGTGTGCATACCTAGTGCTTTCTTTTTGATGATCTAATAATGTAATTCAATTTGTTTCTATAACCTTTGTATAATGAACTATTTTTATGCCTCCACTACAAAGTAGCCGGAGGCATTATGTTTTCGGGTTGTCCGTACGTACGTCTGTCCGTACGTCCCGTTCTCGTGATCACGTTATCTCAAGAACCGATTGATGGATTCCTGCCAAACTTAAGTCATGTATGTATCTTGCAGAGCCAATGAACTGATTAGATTTTGGGGTCACAAGGTCACAGGGCTCATTATGTATGCGAAAATGGCTCGTGATCGCGTTACCTCAAGAACCGATTGATGGATTCCTGCCAAACTTAAGTCATGTATGTATCTTGCAGAGCCAATGAACTGATTAGATTTTGGGGTCACAGGGCTCATTATCTATGCAAAAATAGCTTGTGATCGCATTATCTCAAGAATCGATTGATGGATCCCTGCCAAACTCAGGTCATGTATGTATCTTGCAGAGCCAATGAAATGATTGGATTTTGGGGTCACCAGGTCAAAGGTAACAGGGCTCTTTATGTATCCAAAAAAAGCTTCTGATCGCATTATCGTGAGAACCAATAGACAGATTACTATCAAACTCAAGTCATGTATGTATCTTGCAGAGCCAATTAACTGATTAGATTTTGGGGTCACCAGGTCGAAGGTCAAAGGTCACATAGCTCATTATGTATGCCTATAAATAGCTTGTGCATGCATTATCATTAAAACTGACAGATGGATTACAATCAAACTTGAATTTAAAAATTGTTTCTGTTTTGGTTTGTAAAATTGCTCTGGCGGAGGCATTATTTTTGACTGCGCGCAGTCAAAGTTTCATCTATAGTTAGACAATGGTTTTTTATATACTTCTAGAATAATCTCTGCTTCCTATTGATAGCACATAAAATACCTTGAGTTATCCATGGCTTTCTTGGAATATCTCTGTTTTTCTGTTGAAATGATGCATTAACATATGTATGCTTTTTTTACATATCCCAGACAGTGTATGTAAAAACACAAAGCCAATTCTTCAGACTAAAATCCCTCGAAATGTTTTCATAATTCAATTTAGAAAAAACTGAATCATTTTTTTTTAGATGAGAAGTACAATTCTGCATACGAACAAATTCTGTCAACTAGAAAATGGGGAGGTACTCCAGGATGAACTGTTTTGTCTAAAACATTAGTAAATATGTTATCAATACATGTACAGGATGATGCCGTAACACGTGTGGGCTTGGTAATCAATGGTAGAAAACTATTAGGATACACAACACTTACAAAGTTACCAGTTTGAGAGAGAACGTCTCAAACATTTATCTTATAAATCGTTAAAAGATTTTCCATCAGAGTTTGGAGCTTTGTTACACCAACAATCACATTTTTCTGAGAATTAAGCTGTAGCTCTATAAATAATGAATCAATATCGTCATTTCCAAATGAAATATCTGGTCTTTCTTTGGAATTTAAGTTAGAGTCAATATATAATCAACTCCTCCACCTAATCGAGTTGTTCTGGATTTGTGTATAAAAGAGTATCCTATATGATATTACTATCTTCACATTTGATGAGGTTTTCACTCTGAATTTCCCATCCTGTGTCCAGATCTTGTTCGGTGCTGCTGGGTGTCTCTCTTTCACTTTTCTCATCAATCTTTGTCTGTCACTGTTGAGATTCTCATGTATGTAGATGTTTATTAAATTGAGCTTTGATCTAGCGTCGTAAAAGCGTGATCTTGGATCAGACTTGGCGAACTTGACTATGATTGGCCGATGTACTGGATGACCTTTCTTGTCGATTTTCCTGTGGACTCCGATCCGATGCGGTCAATCAATATCCTCTTGTGCGAGGTCGACTTTGAGTTGATCTTTCGCGAGAGTACAGATTAGCTGGTCCGTATTCTCATTCGCGGTTTCCTTGGTTCTGTGGATGATGAGGCAGTTTCTCTTCAAATACTGCTCCAGACGAGCTTCAGCTTTCGACAGCTTCGATTCCAACTGTTAATTTTGGTGCCTCGTTCCATCATAAAGCAGTTATGAAGGGCTTGGGCTACGACGGGTCGCAGAGCGGGGGCTAATCGCTCTTCTACTAGGCCCTTGTCTCTGAACGCCTGGACAATGGCCTCCACAGTAGATTGAATGTTGGCATTTTGATGAGGTTCAGTGCTTGCCTTTTGTTGTGTACCCCTTTGCTCTGTCTTCTTCGGGCCCGTATCAATGTATCAATGATGTAAGGCAATTGTAGAAGAAGTTGTTGGGTCACATGAGGACAGTCTATAACACCACCTTCTTCAGCCATGACGGGTCCATCATCCCACATCAGATCAAAACCTCCTTAAATCTCATCCTACAATGAGAGAGAGGAAGATAGAGAGACAGTGAACATTTGACATTTCTTTACATAGGAATTATGAATTTGTAATATATTGCTTTGAAATTCATCAGAAATCATGGATAAAACATTAATGTGTCTAGCATAGTAACCAGTTTGATGTAGGTTATGCCTTCTAGTCAATTTTGCTTAAAACAGTCCACGGTAGCGTTTAGGTTAGTAGTTTATTTCTGTACAGATTGAATCTGGTGACTTGAATTGATACTCGATCCATGTACGTCTAACATTGTATGATGCCTAAACATACATCTATGGGTGAGTAGAATAAATACATTTAGCCATTGCTAAACTAGTGATTGTTGTTTGATTACAGTTTAAGACCATAGACAAGGTTAAAAGCTCTGAACTTTTAACCCTGGATTAACTGTAACAGTTAGTAGACTCAACACCCTTTGTAGGTGGGGTTGACGTCGGGCCTTGGCTCAACAGTCCAAACAAAGTTGGCTGTAAATCTTGATCACTATTGCTGTGCTGCATAAGGCACGACTTTAATGAGTCTAAATTTTGAGGGATTTATTACCACACTTAACCAAGGTCTGAACTCAACCTCTCCATCTAAATTCCACATTTTAACCAAAGGTTTAATTGGCAAGTAGACCAACACACACATAGCCCCATGCAGTCGCCATTGTGGTACACCTCCAACCAATGCAAGTGTCCTTCATCTAAGTGGTCAATATTCATCTCTTAAAACAGATGCATTGATGGCTTACCAGTTAAAACCTGTTCATGTTATTAGGTGTTCTTTTGATCCAGATGGCTTTGTGAATCCTTCTGACCCACTCCTGGCTCTCCCTTGCTACTATCCAAGTCTATCCCTAATTTGTTTAACCCTCATGACTGATGATTGCCCGTTTTATTGTTTATTTGTTGTGTGTCTATTTTTTGTAACTGGGTAAACTTCTGTTGGTCCAGTTTCTCACAGTCGGGTCACTCCTATGTAGGCTGCTTGGCAAGATCCTCAGAAAAGGCACTTCATAAATCTCTTCTTCTTTGATGTCTTCATTTTGTTTCTCATTTTAATTCATTCAAAATGCTTTCAATTCAATTATACCAAAGTGCATAGGCCAGATTAGCAATGAAATGCTTGTTAGAAATCCTTTTGCAATTAAGTTCCAGTTAACACCGCATCTAAAATGAACTGGTTTAATACTTTTCTCCACACTTGTCCATGCAGTCTCCTCATACACATGTATCTCCTTGTGATTTGGGAAAATTTCCAATATCATTGTAGGCTGGTGGCGGTCTCTCCGCTCCATTGAAATCTGGGTTTAGCGGTTGACCAGCAGGTTCTTCTACATCTTGGGTTGTTTCCGCAGCTGGAGTGTCACTCGCACGCCCCTTATTAATACATGAAAGACAGCATTTACATATGAAAAGGAGAACGGCTACACAACCAAGAGTAATGCCAGTTATCTGCAGCCATGACAGAGTGCCATTGTCTGTTGGAAAAAGAAAAAAGAAGATGACAAATTTTGTTGTGAACTTGCCACAGATACAATTTCATGGCACACAATTCTCTGCCATTTTTCTTCCCTGGTTTTTACTTCTTTTCTAACAATTTTTATGAAATTAGACACCTCATGTCCTCAGCCACAAACAGAGATTGGTTTGTGAACACAATGGAAGTGAAAATGCATTTCTCTCTCCTTTCAGAGCTCTCATTCATTCGATATAAAAAATCAATTCTGATAAAACCCTACAACCTGACTTTACAAACAAATTAATGTTAACATTCCAATCAATTCCATCAATAACTTCTGCTTGTTTTTACATCTAAAGGTCACAGCATACTACACGATCGTCGTGTGATCCAATTTTTTAACAGAAATGGGAATTGTTTTAGATAGGACATCTAAACAAACATCCATGCAAATATTGATAAGAATACCAACAACCAGAACTTTAGTGCATTGAACTCTTCTAGTCAGAATAAAAGCCTCATTGGCTTCAAATGGTAGACAATCGCACTACTGGTTCTGACATCGCTATAATTTTAAGCTAATTTAAAGAGAAGGTTGAGTTCTGGGAAGAGGTGAAAAATAATTTGTGAGCGTTACTCATTCTTATTATGCAAGTGTGGAAGAACATCAGATAAGACATGTTCCCTGAAAAGCATGGCTCTTCAAATGCCTTCATATTCTATATACGCCACGTGTTCGTGTAGTCCCATATACATATTTCTGTGTACAGTGTTTGTAACTTTACCAAGACTTGGCCAAATTTCTTATCATTTTGATGATTCCAGAACCTTGCAATACACACAAAATTCTTATATGCTAGATGATCAACCTTTTCTGGTCGGTTCCACACCGTTTCTTTCACAATGCATGACCAGAACTCAACTTCATCTTTAATAGCTTTTCCTCTTCAAAGGAAGCATGAATACCTTGAAAGTTAGATTTTTCTAATCGTATGGTTATTCAGATCTTCGGTCATTTAGATTCTACGTTTGAATGTTCGCATCAAATGCTATTGCAAATTCTTCCAAAGTCGGGTCGTAGTCAGATCGTATAGTGTGCGGTGTGCTGAAGATGTACACATGATTTAAAAGCTTGGATAAACAACAAGCACTTATTTGCCTTTCATTTAATGGAATTCACACAAAGAAAAAAAATCCAGATGAGAGTAATGCACTCACTTCTGCATTTGATGGCGACGTCATCATTGTGGGTGCAATTATGCACCCCCCATCCTCTAGAGTCGCAGGATCCCAGTGATCGTTCCAATCCGATACAGTCCACACCCTCTAGTAGAATCATCCCGGTGCCCCCAGGGACGTCGTTGACACTGGTCTTGCTGGCCTCGTCGTACCCTGATCCCATACACACCACGTCCGCTTCGTCCTTGTTCCATCCGTTCTTACACACCGTGCCCCAGATTCCCTGGTAGTACACTTCCACTCGCCCATGGGCATCACCGCTTCCGTCCACTAGGCGCGAATCTCCATCTAACCAATAAAAGAACAAGGTAAATACTGATATACATATAGCAGGGTATACAATGCAATAACCCCCCAGAAATGGATCTGTACACCAAGTCACCAACAGAAATGGCTGGTGCCTAAAACCAGTCATTTCGATGGCGTAGGTTCTAATCCTACCGCTGCCACCAGTTGTAAGACTCACACAAGACAAAACTAGTCTGGCATGATTGTTGACTTGAGCTGCACTGCTAAATTTTAATACATCTTCAAGATGGCTGACATGCAGTCCATGAAACAATAGGGACTTTTAGATTTGCGTGGACTGATACGTGTGACGTCCATTCAAGGCAGTGCATTAAAAGGACGTCGACCGTAGCAATCCACATTGTTTTCATGCAAATCTAAAAGTCCCTAATAACAAGTTTACAACCAACCACAAGATTGTACATGAAGTAAAGTAACCAATAGAAAGCCTAAGGAAAGATAGAGTGCCATGTGCCTATAATGAGCTGGGTTGAATAGCCAAGAGATAGGAAGAATGTGTGTGTGTGTGTGTGTGGTGCTATGGCAGGTAATGTAAATGAGGATGAATGAATAGGGAAAGAACAATAGAATGTGAATGAGGATGAATGAATAGGGACAGAATAGAAGCCGAGAGCCAGCAGACATCAGACAATAAACGTAGGTCAGGAATGTAGTGAAGCATAACAGAGTGGAAAGCTAAATGTAAAATAAACTAGTAATCATTTGGATTAGTAAAATTGAAACCTTACATTTCTCCTCCATCTGTATCGTGCAACGCTATATAAACAATAATTTAATATAAGTGACGAATGATATGCATGCACTCTACACTATACATTACTATATATGATTAATCACAAATGAATCTAACTCTATTTATATTATTAGTAGACGTGATACTCTGGTCAAATTGTCATTTTTTTCCTCATATGGAAATGGCCTTTTTTGGACAATCATCTGACCTTCTGTAAATGAGCATGTCACACCGATGTCCATCTCATGGGTGCATTCTGTTGAAGCCCAGCCACTGTGGAAGCATTCATCCAAGCGCTTCTCGTTGCCTTCGCATGCTACCGCATCCAGCCAGACTTGGCCACTCCCTTTCCCGAATTCAGCTCCCGGAGTGAAAGTGTCTGCTCCTTTAAATCCAAGCTGCCTGCATGCCACCTTGGTATCTGGTAGTCCCCATTCGTTGTCACACACAGAGCCCCAGTCAGCATTGTGGTACACCTCCAAGCGTCCTAGCTGGCTAGAGAGATTACCATTCATCAAACGCAAGGCTCCCTCAGCTGGTTCTGGCAACAAATGCACTAATGAGAAGAAAGGACAAGGATTATGCAAGTTTCCTTGTAAAATTTGACTTAAAATATCTTCCATATGAACAGACTTCACAAGTAACATGTATGCACCTGTATCTCTTTCATAAATACACAGCAATTTTTACACAACACTTTATAATAAGAATCTATATTCTTGGACAGAAGAAGAGTTTGACCTCGCTCAGGTAATGAAACAATGAGAGATGTTGTATATTTTCACTGCTATACGATTGTCTATATATCATTAATGCCTAGGTCACATTTGCTCTATGGATACGGTGGCCATACGCCCCCGAAAATCGAGAGATACTTGCGGCGGCCGCAGAGAATCTTTGGTGGCCTCAGGATCACCCTAGGGCGTATCCCTATCCTTACAGGCCGTACGGGTCGCTGTGGGATTATAACGCGGAGTTATAACTGTTTCATTTCTAGGTCCGCCATAGCGATTAAACACGCCGTAGAGCTATTCCACGTCGAGCGTACGGTAGTCTTGCGTTTTCTTTACTCCACGGGTGAAGCAGTACTTAGCATCAGTCTGGCAGCTTGGTCGCCGTATGGACCCCCTGTGGCTACCTTGCGTCTGCCTTAGTATTTGTCAAAACGCTACGGCCGCCGCAAGGACGCCCTAAGGCGACCGTGCGTCATCTTCATAAGCCATTAGCAGTCGCAAGAACTTCTGTATCCACAAATTCAAAATACACCGTGCGGCTATACCCTAACATATGTGACCACTACCGTATGTGACCATGGGAATGCTGCGGTGGTCCTATAATTGCTATTGGCCGTAGATATTTTAGACCGCACAGCGGCCGCGTTAAATATGACCTAGGCATTAGACAGTAACCACCTAAAAGATCCAGAAGGAATCCACTTGTCAAAATATTGTCCTCCCAAACAAACATGAACAGTCACCTATATATCTCTGTAATTAGACAGTAACCACCCAAAAGACCCAGAAGGAATCCACTTGTCAAAATATTGTCCTCCCAAACCAACATGAACAGTCTCCTATCTCTGTAATCCAGGCAGGGATACTGTCCCTTAATTGACATTTTCCATCTTTTTTGCAGCATGTGAAATTTGTCTCGTCTGAATGAACTGATATATTGTACATAGAAATTTCTTCAGTTTACACTTTGATTAAAGACATATGCAATTGCCGTTGTACCAATCACTTTTTAAAAATTGTTCTGTATGTAATTGGTTCCATGCGGCTATACTATAATAAAAATATGAGTTTCAAATATTATTTCTATAAAAAGATACAAATTATTTTTGTATGTGCATTGGTACACTTTAAATGACATACCGACATCAACAAGGCACCTCACTCCTGCATCCTCTGTATGATCACAGAGGCTATTCGCATAATACCAGCCAGCATGGACACAACTGGAAAGCATCTGTTCTGTGCCCCTGCATTGCACATCCTTCATCCAGATCCTCCCTGTTCCTCCTCCAAACAGTGACCCAGTCAAAACAGACTTCACTCCTGGGAAACCTAGCTGGCGGCAGACCACAGCAGCATCAGGCGTATCCCAGTTACCGTCGCATACCGTTCCCCATTCACCATATTTGTAGATTTCTACACGACCTTCGTCGGCAGAAAGGCCATCAGCAAGTCGTACAGATCCCTCGATTGCTGGAAGATACAAGCAGAACTATAAGGCTTTTAAAAAAACATGTTGGATTGCCCTTTGCGACCGGCCCAAAAATCTTGAAATCTACGGTCGTCTTTTTAAAAGAGTTTTTTTTTTTTTTTTTTTTTTTGGAGGAAAAAATATATTAAATCATTAAAAACTGAGAAATATCAGCAAGTGTCTGCTCTGTGCCCATCCTACTTCATCCAACCAGAACGCCCGATTTTCCGATTTAGTCAGTATTTGTTATACACTTTTTTTTTGCATTTTTTCAAATCCCCCTAAAAAAATTGAGGGGGGACGTGTCCCCCCCCCCCCCCCCTTCCCCCTGGGATTTCCGCCCCTGCTAGCTATACCATCATATCAAACTCTTAGTGATATTAGAGCCTTTATATATTTCACTTTTTAGAAAGAAGTTTCAGGGAATGATCGAGCCCTAGCTTATGGGTGTTTTTTCTAAGAAAAGATATGCTTGCAATATATGCTACTACCAATTAACATGAACAATATGCATATATAGGTTCACATATATTTATTAAGGTACATAATTATTCATGACAGAATAAATACATACATGAATTTCATGAATGTATGTGCATTAAACTAATGCTTGGACTCCTGGAGAAAATATTTAGTTGAATTATCCCAAATTCTATTTTAAATCACTAACAAAAATTAACAAATTAACCAATTGATGCCGCGGCCCCTAGGCGGATATGCACCCCCGTTTCTACAAAAATTATTCTTCACACATGCACAGTCACTGTCATTTATTTTTTCTTCATCTCTATATCACCTCTGCTCCGTTTATATGGATCTATAGACATACCGGATGCGGTAAACATGATTACATTGCCCTTCAAGCTACACACAGAGAACAATACCACCCATATGAATTAGTTTTGCTCGATTTGGACAGTTAACGCGACGTAGAAAATAACAGCACTTAACACTGTGCGGAGTCAAACGCAGATTTTACTGATACGCGCTGGGTATGCGTCGCACAGGAGCGTTGCTGAACAAACGTACATTGGACTTATCCATTATAGCAAATGGGGGTGTAATGATGTTAGGCTCATAAGCCTAGCTGTTTTCAGTAGAAATTGGGACTCGGATCGTTAGATAAAATATATTAATTTGTTAAAATTAGAGTGCACTCAGTGTCACGGGTCTCCTAAACATAAGAGAACGTTGTATGTATTCTGCCGTGGCACACACACACAGGCCCTATACGCCCCAACGCATCACACACACAGTAGGCCTGTAACAACACACACGGCATATTAAGCGCATACAATGGCAATTCAGTGCGCGTAGTATACTGTGTACACTGCATGTACAGTCGAGTCATACACGCGTATATACCCTTAATGTAGAATGGATACAGTCCGAAATCCTGTTACACAACAAACATCTCGTAATCATGGCTATACATACCTATAAATACATCTTAATTTCACTAATTTTGAAAACGTATTGTTATTTATGATATGGGAAGATTTGTTCCTATATAATTATTTTATAGTTTGGTTATATTCATTTAACTAATAGATATGAATAAGTGGCATTTTTTTTACCTTGAAAGTTCATGCTCAATTAGACATCAGCGTTGTAAGAGCGAGCAATACATAGCTATTGTACACGTTGCATCGACTCAAGAAAGCCACTTCAGGTTGTATTTTCTTACAGACATAACAATTTGTCAAGTCATTTTGACGGACCTATTTTTCAACCAATCATAATAAATTTAATATATTTTGAAAGCTGAGGAAATGACCTGTGTTCTCGACATGGTATATAATTTGTAGCTTATACCGTTCGCGCGTTAGTCCAATGGAAAAGTCACACAGGGGGCGTGGACAAGCACATTTCTTCTAAATTACGCTTAAATCTCTTCCAAATTCTACCCATAAGTGTTTTGAAATCTTAAAAATGACGGAATTATCTATTTTCGAAAATTATTAAAAGTTACATGATTAAAAAGAGGAAATATCAGGCATTTAATAGATGTTGGTATCTATTTCGGACAGCCTCCACAACTAATGCTAAACCTATCAAACCCGGCCAAAGTACGATTTTTCTGATTCCTTCCATGCCTTTATAACGGGCGCTGAAAATCTCTTTCTTTAGTGCGGACGGGTGAACGCTTAACTGTCCCATGAAATTGATATGAAATTTCACTGCCCAGCTGCACTGTATGGCGCAGGCATCCGCTATGGATTCCCAAATAATTTCGTCTCCACATAGACCTATACCTGCATGATATACACCTCGCATTATCATGCACTATATACTGACCCCTTTCCTAGAATATGATCATAAATTTACCTTGCTCAGCTCCAAAAGGTCCGTCACATAGTAGTAGAATAGGAAGAATGACACTCAGCAGAATTAATAGTTCATCCATATTTAACGATAACTACAGAGTATTATTCCCCCGGAACTAATCACCGGGATCATGGATGCATGGGTGCGGACTCCACCGCGGCACCGGTACGCTTGCTAGTTGCGTACGTATACCTGTGGACATGCCGAGGTCCACTGAACAGCCTGGATGCCTAAACTTATAGGCTCAATGCCAAAAACATCACAATGAGCCGCTATATAGGAGCAAATATTTTGAAGAAGGTCGTGCACTTCCATTTCTTTTTAAGAAGTAACCATCGTTTGTAAATGGAAATGCGTTCGTTTCTCGGGACTTCAGTCCTGGCCGTTTTCGCAATTGGTATTTCAAGCTCTGCATGCCGGCGTTTTTCATTCAGAAGTGAATATTTACGCCTCTTCTCTCAGGATTTTTATTCCTTTAAAATTAGATTTACTTTTTTTGATATATAGATTTGGATAAATTGGATTTTTAAAAGCTAAACTTTTATTTAATGATGAAGAATTCAGTGGCTGGCGAGCAAATGGCTTATCGGCTATATAGGACGCCCAAGGACCAACTCGGACACGGTGCGTTGTGACAAGCTTCTCAACTCAGCCTATAAATGCTGAGCCTAGGCCCTCCGACGTCCACCAATATGCCTAGTCGTCTCCACCGTGTTTCTTCAAAATTTTGACCGAAAACCAAATAAGAAAAAAACAGATCATGATACATGAAGATTTTAAATGTTAATATAGACAGTTCTCTCTTTTAATTTCCTTTTTTCTTCTTTCTCACTCTTCTTCTTCATGTACATATACTCACTATAAAAAGCGAAACATATTGGGCTCAAATAATTATGTGCGGTGCAAAGTGGTTAGTAGGGTACAGGTGTACCCTTTTAGATCTAACTACGAAATTAACCAGAGCCTGTTGGTGATTAATATCTGTTGATTTCAGGAGTATTGGGATTACTTCTTCGTTTTCTATTCCAGATTCTGTTATAAGCATGGCTCTCTCTATAAGAAAGAGTGGGCACTTACATAAAAAATGTTTAACTGTTTCTTTTTGGTGCTCACAGTTTGGACAATGACCTGTCTCATGTTGATTCAACTCAAAAAGATTTTCATTTAAACCTAAGTTTCCCATTCTTAGGCGATGAAGAATAGTTTCATGATATCTGTTGTTCAGGTAACACACAAATGTTTTTGATACTAGAGTTTGCGTTTCCCGTAGGGGGGATGATGTTTCATTCCATCTTTTTTGCCATATCTCTATGTAGTATTTCTTTATAACATAATTTGATTCTGCTCTGGTAAGAGCGTTCCCAGATAGCAAAATATCTGGGGCCCATCTGGGTTTTGTATGGGCTGACTAAAACCCACGTGGCCCATACAAAAACCAGATGTATACCAGATGGGCCTTCCCACCCAGAACCCACACATATGGGCCCCATGTGGGCCCCATGTGGGTTTTTGTTTGTGAAAATCGCACATCGAACATCGGCTGGGCCCAGCTAAAAACCAGATGTATACCAGATGGGCCTTCCCACCAAGAACCCACAAGTACCAACACATATGGGCCTCATATGGGCCCCATGTGGGTTTTTGGTGGTGATAATCGCACGTCGAAGATTGTCTTCACCCAGCTGAAAACCAGATGACTGTATCCCATATATGGGCCTTCCCACAAAGAACCCACAGGTATACGGAGCCCACGTGGCCCATTTAAAAACCAGATGTATACCAGATGGGCCTTCCCATCCAGAACCCACAAGTACCAACACATATAGGCCCCATATGGGCCCCATGTGGGTTTTGGGTGGTGATAATTGCACGTCGAAGATTGTCTTCACCCAGCTGAAAACCAGATGTATATCAGATGGGCCTTCCCACCAAGAACCCACAGGTATACGGAGCCCACGTGGCCCATATAAAAAACAGATGTATACCAGATGGGCCTTCCCATCCAGAACCCACAAGTACCAACACATATAGGGCCCATATGGGCTCCATGTGGGTTTTTAGTGGTGAAAATCGCACGTCGAACATTGTCTTCGCCCAGCTGAAAACCAGATGTATACCAGATGGGCTTTCCCACCCAAAACCCACAAATATATCCCATCATTTGCATAATGAGTATGGGGTGTGTGCACATCTATGTTTTTTTAACAATTTATCTAAATTTACAGGATATTTCTTAATTACTGATGATTTAGTTATTTGCAATTCATTTCGAAAATACTACAAAATGTAAATTGCCAATTATTAGGAAATTTCACTACTTTGTTTAAATTATATTTAATTAAACATGAATTAGAAAAAACACTAACTATAATCTAAAACAGATTCAATAAAATACAAATATATGGAAATGTCTTATCACAGCAAATTAACCAAGTCTTCTTAACACCAATGCCTTTACATTGGAAATGTTAGACGATGTGTTGTTGCCATTGACCAAATTAATTAGTAAAAGTGCTACATAACCTACTAATTATGTCTGCTAATTGGAGCTTTCAATCAGTGGTTGAAAGTTGTGCCATTAAATGGTACGACTGGTCCAGTTAAACCCAACTGGTAACCCTGGAAATTGAAATGGGATAAATGAATTCAACTGGGAAAAATAGGAACCCATTTAAACGATATGAAGCCCATTTAAAACCACATTGGCCCATATGGGACCAGATCAAACCCACTTGGCCCATATGGATCCCATATAAAAATCCGCTTATAGCCCATATGGGGCCCATATAGAACCCACTTGACCCATATATAGAATGTGGTAGGTCCCACATAAAACCCACATATGGCCCATCTGGTGCCCAATAGGTAACCGTTGTGTATATTGATGGGCCAATTGTGGGGTACATCTGGGTTTCACGTGGGCCCATCTGGGCCAAGTGGGTACAATCTGGGCCGCCCATCTGGGGCCCTTCTATAACCCGGGTGCAGATTGCTGGGCCCCACATGGGGCCTATCTGGGACCCATCTGGGCCAAATGGGCCAAGTGGGCAAGAGCTGGGCTGGCCCATCTGGGCCAAGTGGGCCAGCCCAGTTGTAACCAGATAAAACCCAGATGGGCCCCACAACATTTTGCTATCTGGGTTGTTGATTTCTATATTTTTATTTAGTCCTGCTTTAGCAAACTTATCTGTTATCTCATTGTGTTGTAGACCACAATGACTGGGAATCCATTCGAAATAGACCTGGGTGCCCCTGTATTTTAGTTGACTACACAGGGTTAAAATTTCAAGAATGAAAGATTCGTCTTTACGAGATTCTATGGCCTGGAGTGAACTCAAAGAATCAGAAAAGATGACTGCCCCGGTGTAGAGTCCTGGGAGTTGTAATAGCCACGTCAGGGCAAGTACAATTGCGGCCATCTCTGCTCTATAAGACGATGTGTAATTAGCCAGTCTCTTAGATTGAGAAACATCATAATAAGGTACATGAAATGCAGCAGCAGCAGAGTCTTTATCTGGCGATCTTGATCCATCTGTATATATGTGTAAATAATTTGTCCATTTCGAATTTATCAATTCTAGGGCTGCTTGTTTTTGGGCAAAACAGATATCTGTTTTCGTTATTACCTCTTTTAGCTCAGATGACACATGGGGAGGGAGTATTTTCCAAAAGGGTGTGTTGAAAAAATACTTCATTGGATCTTCTAGTATGTAACTGAATTTTAATGTACAATCCTTGGTTCTACGTCCAAAAGCTAATCTAGAGTTAGTACCTCCAAGAATATTAAATTGCCAACAATCTTTCACATCTTCGTTCAGGGGGTGTTTGCGCATACTCTCGATTCGTTTTCTTAGTTTAATTGATAACATATCTCGCCTTAAATCAAAAGGCATTTCGCCTAGTTCGACTTGCAGCGTTTTAAGGGATGTACCTTTCCGAGCGCCTGCACAAACAAATAACGATTGGTACTGAACTGAGTTCAACATATTTTTTGCGCTTGTCGTAGCCGAGTTGTATGCTTCGCAACCATAGTCGATAATTGATAGTATTAATGCTTTATATATCATCACTAGTTCTTTAGCATCTCCAGACCACTTGGCGTATGCTAGACTTTTGATAACATTAATCCTACCTTTACATCTTTTACTAATATCTAATAAATGAGGCCTCCAAGTCATCCGTTTGTCAAATGTGACGCCGAGATACTTGTGCTCTTTATGTGGTGTCAACTTTTGACCTCTTATATATAACTCGTAATTATCATCATTTGTATTGTTCGAAAATAAGATAGGGGTCGTTTTCTCTACCGACATAATAAGTCCAAATGGATTGAGCCATGAGTTCAAAGAGTTTAGATATTGTTGTATGTTCTGGATATCAGTTTGCTTTACATCATGGCCTGATTCCCAAATTACGATGTCGTCTGCATAAATCAAGCTATGTATATCTGGTCTCAAAGGTATGTCACTTATCATTATATTAAAAAGGAGGGAGCTCAAAATGCTACCCTGGGGTAAACCGTTTTCAGGATGTGTAATTGCCGATTTGGCATTACCTATTTGCACTTGAAAGGTACGGTTCAACAAGTAGTTTCTCAAAAAAATCAATATGTTTCCTTGGAGACCAATTCTACGTAACTTGACGATTAATCCTTTCGTCCAGAGAGTATCATAGGCTTTGGCCAGATCAATAAATACGACTATGGTTTTCATACCCACAAATAGATATTTCTGAATTTCATTTTCTAAATGTACTAAGTTATCTATTGAGCTTCTCTTTTTTCTAAAACCATGTTGTATACTACTCAAAATTTCGTTTTTCTCTATGAACCATTCTAATCTCTCCTTTACCATACTTTCTAATATCTTGATAAAGCAAGGTAATAATGAGATAGGTCGGTAGGATGTTAGTTGGGAGGAGTCTTTATTTGGTTTTAATATTGGTATCAACATTGCGTGTTTGCATTGTTCCGGAATCGTCCCAGAAGACCATATTCTGTTATAAAGACAGAGTAAAGTTTTCCTAGCCCTGGTTGGAAGGTTTTGAAACACAGTATATATCAAGCCATCTTCACCAGGGGCTGATGTCTTTTTTATATTAAGTACTTTTTCGAGTTCCATCATAGTAAAAGGTTCATTGATAACTGAATCATGTTCTCCTTTATAATCAATAGATTTATATTCATCTAGCAGTTCTTTATTTCCCTTTTTTGTTTTACTACTGGTCTTCAGAAAATGCTTTCCAAATTCGTTAGCTTTTTCTTGATCATCTATAATTACTTTAGATTCTACTTTTAGTGCTGATATCTTAGAATGAGTTTTATTTGGATTACCCTTCAGACAACGAATCAAATTCCATAGTTCTGAGATTGAAGTGAACCTGTTCAGTTTTGAAGTGTAATCCAGCCAAAACATTCGTTTTGTCTGTCTAATAATCCTTTGGGCTTCAGCCTTCTTTTGTTTGTATAATTTTAGATTTTCATCATTCCATACTCTCAATAACCTATTTTTATATTCGTTCCGTTCCTTAATCTTTATTTTGCATTTTTCTGTCCACCATGGGACGGGGTTGAATCTCGCATTCTTGTTTTTATTTCTTTTGGGTACAGTGTGTAATTCATTTAAGATATTATTTAGAGATTCCAAGAAGTTTCCGTAAAAAGTTTTGACATCTGCGTCTAGCAGCGAGTCAGTATCCATTCGTTGATCGCACAGTTTATTGAATTCGTGCCAATCTATCTTCTTGAATGACCGTTTTAGAGTTAGGTCATCTTTCGTACAATCTGATTTAGGAGTTTTTTTGTCGATTTCAATATATATTGGAAAATGGTCACTTCCGAATTTGTTTGATAGCACTTTCCAGCTAGTGGAACTGGCTAAAGCGGGAGTTGCTAATGATAAATCTAAACATGAGGTTTCGCCAGTAGTTGGGTTTAGGCGAGTACCCGAGCCATCATTTAGGAAGACTAAATTGTGTTTCAGTAAATATTCCTCAATCACTTTTCCATTTTTATCTGTATTTTTACTGCCCCATTGAACATTATGAGAGTTAAAGTCTCCCAATATTAACATTCTACGTTTGTTCTTTATTTCCTTTATCAAGAAATCTAGTTTATTCATAATTATGTCTTCACATGGATTATAGTAATTTATCACGGTTATGGATGTGTTGTCAAAATACAAATTAATCTGTTGCATTTCGATGTCAGTTTCTATGATTGGGTAATCATAATTTAAACTGTTGTGTACATATATGGCACATCCTCCACCGCGCCTTGTTTTCCTGCTTTTAGCAAAACATTTGTAATTAGCGATTTGTATTTTGTCGTGATCGCGGAACCATGTTTCCTGAATACATAATAAATGAATGGTTTCACTTTTTATAGAATTTAAGTAAAGCAATAACTCATCCCCATGTCCCTTTAATCCCTGTGCATTCCACTGTAGGATGCGGAATGCCATCTTAGTTCCTTTAATTAACTCGCTTGCATTAAGAGCTGACCAGCAGCTATATATCTTAATTAAAGACAACACCTCTCCTTCTGACTTATCTTTCATAATTTGGATCATTAGGTGAAGAAAGAAGGTTATCAATTCCTCATTTGTTGCTTTACACTGTTAAAACAAGTATTAAAAAACTGCGGGTTAAAAAATTGTTGATTAAAAAACGCTCAACGTTGGTTAAAAATGTAGTGTTGATTAAGATTTACTTTTAATCTTGCGTTGGTTAAAAACAGTGTTGATCAAAATTATTCCTTTTAACCTATGTTGGTTAAGTCTAAGTCGTCGGCAAAAATTGTAACCCAGCACGGATTAAAAACAAAATTCCGACAGTAATGAAAGCCCCCTTCCGGTTAAAGTTTAATCAATGTTGATTAAAGTACTGGTCACGTGACCCAACGGAACGATATCGAAGCGCGTAGCTAGCGATCGCTCGACATACAAATAAATTAAGTACATGCAAAGTACATGCAGTTTACGCGTGCGACAAATGGAGGTTGTCGCGAGGACCTGAGAAATGGGGGTTTGGACCCCGGGGGGGGTACTCACGTATATTGGGTATACGGGGATGTGCCGCTCGGAAGGGTGACTTTTTCAGGAAAGATCCTTAGACATGGGTCCCCTTTTCATAAAAAAAATCCTTAGACATGGGTCCCTTTTTTCATTTATTCCTTTCCCCTCTTTTCTCCCTCATTTTCTCCGGGAATTTTTGGATTTGCTCCTATTGTAAATGCCTAAATCTCTCCCATCTCTAAATAAATCCGGGGCAATATTGGGGAATCCTTCGGTGATTGCATTTCCAGTGTACGAGGTGTACGCACTGACTAGACCCCGGGGTATTATATCAGGACCCCATATGGCATAATGCGCGCTAGGTATGGTATCCGCCCGTATAGGGGTTGTACCCCCGGGAACTTGTAGCGCTTCGCATGCATGCTGAAATGATATGATCGGCAACTATACCCTGCGTACCCTCTGCCCAGCAGCCGGGCAGCAGCGGGGCTCAAGCAGGGAGCTATATAGCTGATGCTTGAGAGCTCGTGTAGATCTACGGATACGTTAATTAAAACAGGACAAGTCCTTCAATTAAAAAGGATGCTAGAGGTGCTAGCACAGTATAATTATGTTGCATGGTGTTTTCATCTTTATGTGTGTAAACTACTTGTAAACTACATGTAGTATGGTACAGTTTACTAATAAAGAATTTTATCGAGAAACTGCAAAATGATTGGCCATTGTATTATTACACACATAGGTGCATTACTATCCTGGCTGTGTATTAAAAGCTGTGCTATTGATTCTCAACATTTCAAACACCACTGTACAAAACTCAACCAATTTCACTCAAAATCGATACTTTAGTTACGATTGATGACACCTAAATAGCAGTAAAATACATTTTTTTAACTTTCCGATGTTAGAAAGAATAATTTTAAAAAATCAAATTGTGAGTCCACTGTAAAATTTTCGATCAGCCGCATCGGTATAATTGTGTGCATCTGTGTGTTATGAGTGTATTGACTATTCATGTATTTAAATGCCGCATATTAACACGTAGTGCAGTGCTACAGGTCAATACGCATTAGCGTTGACTCTCTATATGCTTTGCTGAAGTGTATTATACAGCTTAAAAAATGTAATATTTGAAGTTTGAAATCCTTAGACATGGGTCCATTTTTCATAAAAAATCCTTAGACATGGGTACCTATTTCAGCAAAAGGACCCTTAGATGTGGGTATGGGTTCGGAGGTCTCAGCCGCACACCCCCGTCCGACTATAATCTGAGTACCCCCCCCGGGGTTTGGACGGTCTTATCTCCGTGTTTTCAGGTAAGAAATTATTTTAATATTATCATCATCAATTCTAAGATTGTAAGGAAGAAGTGAAATAAGGTTCTTGCTCAAATCAAAAACGATTTGTGTCCCCTAGGCTGTACGTAGCTCAACCAATAAGCCGGGCCAATAAGTAACATTTTGATTGCACCGTGCACCTGGCTAACGTAAGCGCACACACACACTCGTCAGTCTGCAAGAATCTTCAACCGTGAAGGAGGCTGACCCAATTAAAGAAGGAGAAGTGTAGGCCTATTACGGATCACCTACCCAAATTGCATGCATGAATAATAATCTTATTTTTTTAATCTAATTGTATCTAATTGTTTAAAACAATTAAATATAAAATAAGATGTCATCATAAAGTGAAACGTCTTCATGCATGCAATTTGGGTAGGTCATCCGTTACACTTACTGGCTGAGCTACAACCTACGGGCCGGGACACAAAGCGTTTTTAATTTGAGCAAGAACCTTATTTCACTTCTTCCTTCCAATCTTAGCATTGATGATAATCATATTAAACCATTTCTTACCTGCAATCACGAGGATAAGACCTCCAAACCCCCGTAAGTTTAACCAACAGTGGTTATAACTGTAACCAACAACCCACTAAAGTTTAACCAACATCGTGTGAATAAAAAAATAATTAACCTACAATGGTTACAATTTTAACCAACGGCCCATGTAAGTTTAACCAACAACATGTGAATCAGCCCCGAACAAAGCATAAATAACCAACAAAAGATTAAAATTTTAATCAACAAATGGTTAAAGTTTAATCAACACCATTTTAACCAACATTGAGCAATTTTTTTAAACCAATAATTGATTAAAATTTTTAATCAACCACAGGTTAAATTTTAATCAACAGGCTGTTGGTTAAAGTTTAACCAACGATTGTGTGATTCACCTGGTAATCCGTGGTTGATTAAAATTTTAACCAACTTGATTAAAAATTGTAATACTTGTTCTAACAGTGTAGTTATAAAATTTTCCTTGATTTGTGATTTGGGAGTGTCCTTTTTTATGCAATCGTCGAAACTACGATCTCCACATCTGACACATCTCTGTTTCTGTTTGCAAACAGCTATGGTGTGGCCATATCTTTGGCATTTAAAACACCTGGGGCTTGACGTAGCCAGACGTAGTCTCAGTGGAACAACCGACGATTAGAGAGACTGAAGCTTTCGGTCTAGGGGTTGGAGAGGTTTGGTTCTAGTTTTGTTTTATTTTGCTTCTAATTTGTTTATTTGGTGTGTTTTTTTTGTTCTTTTTTTGTTCTTCAATTTATATTCTCGAGCCATATACGTAGAGGCTGGGCATATCCCTGAACGATGTGGTTGATTAAAAGAGCATCAAATGAAAACATTGCTGCAATTCTAGGCAATTCATCCATAACGAGATTCAGGAGAGTTTGAACATATAAGAAGAGGACCTTACGATTGCTATAATCCTATGAAAATGTGGCATAACAATGTTTTGATCCATGCATGTGCTGTAATTATTTGTAAATGTAGGAGAAATTGAATATACCTTTTCATTTGAAAAAAAATTGTATATTACTAATGGGCTTCGATTTTTATACCCAAGGGTTCAATGAAACAAGCTCAACAAAAATATATAATATTGATTTATATTTCTTTAATTATTTTTTCACAATTTCCTGTGCCTTGTCGAACTCTCCGCGATTTCTATTAATGATGATTTTTATTGCAATATGTTATATTTTCATAATTAAAAGTATTATTTCATATGAATACATTGTACCATTTGCAATTGCGTGTCCATATATTTATCTATATAATGACATATTCATATACACTCTTCTTAGTGTTCTTAATGCTGCGTATATTTTGTTATGGAAATGGCTCAATGAATACTAATAATGTTCATATTTGTGTTAATGCATTCGGTCAAACATTTGCTATCTCTGAGAGAAAAAACATAAGGATACTTACAATCACTTGCCATCTTCAATAAAGGAATCAGAGACGAACAAATTTATAATAAATGATTTATAATCATTCATTTTAATGTAATGAAAAATAAATTGAAAATGCATAAATGATGAAAAGAGAAATTATGCATTTCAAATGGTAGTAGTAGCATTGATAAAATTAATAATAAGTGTAATAATAATAGTAATAATAATAATAATCATTAACCAATCACAAACTGACCAGGGGGCGTGTCAAATGGGCTTAGCTCGACTTAAGTTTGACTTGAACTATGGCAGGCCATTCATGCCACTGGTTCTCACTATCTCTCAGGGACGTCACAAATCGTTGGAGTTTACTTTTTTGATGGTTCATTGTTGAATAAAAAAAGCTACTTGCGTTGTAAACTGAAATTATATTGAATACTTGGACTTACAGTACAGTATGCGATTTGATTATGTCCTTAAAAAGTCTTGAACCAGATGTGAAATAAGAGAGAAAAACCTTAGAAATTATTTTCTTTAGATAATATTTTTTCCTTCAAAAATGAACTATAAAAAAGGTAAATGCTGTAGATTTGTGACCACGATTTGTACGTCCCTTGAGAAACCAAGGAAGTAGGGCCATTAATTGCCTGCCATAGTTCAAATCCAAACTAAGTCGATCTTAAATCTTTAATTGTGAAACACTCCCCTACCCTCATTCCTTACTGTCCATCTAGAAAACTCAAGCTCCAGAATATATTGCTTCAAGAAGAAAAAATGGTACCCCTTACATGCAGGGCCAAATATATCTTGGTAATTGGTACACGTTAGTCACCATTCATTGAAAGGCATCGATCGTATCCCATCGCTGCCACCATGATTCAGTGCATTGATAGAGATTATTGTGACATGCCTATATACATCAGGGAGCTCCAACTATTTACATACCTCTTACATACAATCTCTATGGCAGGGAGCTATTTGAGGCTCCATGAAATCAGCATCAATCAGAAGAACTTCCAGTGATGTATCTATCTCTCTAAATCAGCTATGGTAAGGAAAACACTTCAATCACTATAGTATAGTAAGGTTACGTAACAATTCATTGAGGCATGGTCTTATTGCCGAAAGGGACAAACACAAGAAAACAAGAATTAAAGGATATCATTCCTCAAAAGGGTAGCAAACACAATGGCAGTATGGCACTGATCAAAAAATGTTTGAGAAGATTTAGAAAACTAACATTTAGGTGAATTAACCCTATAAGAAGATTATTTTCATAGTTGACAGTAATCAACTCGATTTCTGCTCAAAGTGAAATCGACCCATTTTCTGCCAATCTTCTTTAAATCTCCTAAATACCAGTTCACACCTATAAACATACTCATACAGTAGAACTTCAATTTCTCATAATTATACACTTGTTTTTAGTGTATCATATACTAAGAAAGTGATAAAAGTTATTCAAAAATTGAAAGTGACTAAAATGATTGGCCAGCTAGCCAATACTGAACATAAACTGTGTACAGGATGTCATCAAATAGTTTCTATCTTTTATAATAAAAAAGATGGTTTTTAAAATTGAATAAAATATGACTACACATTCACTTTTCTAAATGAAAGACATATTGCACATAAACACTCCACTTTACTCAATGAATTTTTATCTGGTCAAAGATATAAGGTTAGGGTTAGTCTAGTATTGCAATTGGGTTAAGTATAGTATAGGGTCTATGGTTGAAGTTCAAGAATTTAAAACAATTATCTGTCTAATATATGTATCCTTCGATGTAAGTAAAACAGTATGGCCATCACGCCTCCTATGGATTTGTTTACAATGGTTCTCAGAAGCGTTAAGTTTAGTTGTTTGTTTCTGTAAAGATTGAATCTGGTGGCTTGAATTGATAATCGATCCATTTACATCTAACATTTTATAATGCCTAAACATAAATTTATGGGTGAGAAGAAAAGAAATAAATGATTGCTTTACATTTAGCCATGGCTAAGTGTGATTGTTGTTTGATTAGAGTTTAAGACCATTGACAAGGTTAAAATCTCTGAACTTTTAACCCTGGATTAACTGTAAGAGTTGGTAGACTCTACACCATTTGCAGGCGAGGTGCAACGTCAGGCCTTTGCTCAACGGTTGAAACAAAATTCATCTAGACATTTGCTTGGCTCTAAATCTCGATCATTATTGCTGTGCTGCATGAGGCAAGACTTGAATGAAAGTTAGACCAGACAACTCCGGGCATGAGACTAAATTTTGAAGAGATTTATTACCACACTTAACCGAGGTTTGAACTAAACCTCACCATTGGAATACCACATTTTAATTCAGGGTTCAATTGGCAAGTAGACGGCACACAAGGAAACTCAAGTCAGCATTGTGGGACACTTCCAAACGTCCTTCAATCAAAGGGGTCAATATTCATCAAAGGCAAGGCCCCCTTGGCTGGCTCTTAGAACAGATGCATTGATGGCTTACCAGTTAATACCTGTATATGTTGTAAGGTGTTCTTTTGATCCAGATGGCTTTGCAAATCATTCTGACCCATTCCTGGCTCTCCCCTGCTACTATCCCAGTCTATTGCCTGATTTTGTTCAGCCCTCATGACTGATGATTTATTGTTTAT
The DNA here is from genome assembly GCA_035222895.1 of Strongylocentrotus droebachiensis. NCBI lineage: Eukaryota > Metazoa > Echinodermata > Echinoidea > Camarodonta > Strongylocentrotidae > Strongylocentrotus > Strongylocentrotus droebachiensis. Next base: position 223,477 of record JAVYIG010000991.1, read on the forward strand.
TTGTTGTGTCTCTATTTTTTATATTGTTTGTAACTGGATGAACTTCTGTTAGTCCAGTTTCTCACAGTCTAGTCTCTCCTGTGTAGGCTGCTTGGCAAGATCCTCAGAAAAGGCACTTCATAAATCTCTTCTTCTTTGATGTCTTAAAAAAAAAGAATTCTGAATTTAATTCATTCAAAATGCTTTCAGTTCAATTCACATCACAACTAGAAAGGCCATGGCAAAGTGCATAGGCCAGACTAGCAACTCTTAGGTGGTCTAAAACCATTTTGCATGCAGTGATCATGGAAGGGGTTGGGCAACTCTCCTGAAAAACAATTGTTAAAACATGCAATATCCGGTATCCATGGTAGTTGAATAAATAACATGTCTACCATAACAAACGAGGCTGCCAACTCTATATTATCCTGAGTTATCTACCATTACTCGTTCGTTCGTGTCTCCTTAGATCAAGATAGTTATGTAAAGTTCCTTACCAGTAATTAAATTAAATTAAATTAAGTTCTTCCATCGCCCGATAGCTGCGATGGGCGTCTCATTAACAAGGGTCAGGTCTGTGCAACCCGTTCCGCCGCACTGCAAGATGTGGTCCATTGTCTGAGTCTATCCGCAGTCGCAGAGAGTGTCTTCTTCATGGGCATAGCCCCATTTGCCATCTTGGCCTTACACCCCCCCCCCCCCCCCCATTTCTTGTCCGCATTTGATTTAGGCATTTCCCCTCCGGCCACCTCAGGTTAAGTCCTTTGATGATAGGGGCTTGGCTGATGGTGGAGGATTCTGTTCAGGTGGTGGGACAGAATCGAGGAAGCTGTGCCGAGATACAAGGCGTTTGTGGGGTTGTAAGTAGCCAGTACTTAGACCCTCAAACTCATCATGGTGGCAGCGGTGGGATATGTAGAGTCGGCAGACTGGTTTGTTATGGTAGACATGTTATTTATTCAACTGTACCGGATATTCGGATATCGCATATCGTAACAACAATCATCCACTTCAAATAAAATGCTTGTTAGAAATCCTTTTGCAATTAATTTCCAGTTAACACTGCATCCAAAATGAACTGGTCTATGGTCTAATAATGTTCTCCACAATTGTACATGCAGTCTCCTCATACAGAAGTATCTCCTTGAGCTTGTGATTTGGGCAAATGTCCAACATCATCGTAGGCTGGTGGCGGTTTCTCCGGTCCATTGGAATCGGGATTTAGTGGTTCACCAGCAGGTTCTTCTACATCTTGTGTTGTTTCCGCAACGGGAGTGTCATTCGCACACCCCTTGTCCATACATGAAAAACAGCATTTACATATGGCAAGGAGAACTGTTACGCAGCCAAGAACAATGCCAGTTATCTGCAGCCATGACAGAGGGCCATTGTCTGTTGGAAAAAGTGAAAAAGAAAAAAAAGAAGATGACAAATTTTGCTGTGAACTTGCCACAGATACAATTTCATGGCACACAATTTTATGGTATTTTTCTTTCCTAGTTTTTACCTCGATCATGTCCAGCCACAAACAGAGAAAGGTTTGTGAACACAATGGACGTGAAAATGCATTTCTCTCTTCTTTCAAATTTCTTACCATATTATCATTCATTCTATTTAAAAATAAATTCTGATAAAAAGCCTACATCTTCGGTCATTAAGATTTTACATTTTTAAATGTTCTTTTCAAATGTTATTGCGAATTCTTCCGAAATCGGATCACAGTCAGATCATATAGTGTGCGGTGTGACATACTCACTTCTGCATTTGATGGCGACGTCATCATTGTGGGTGCAGTTATGCACCCCCCACCCTCTGGAGTCGCAGGATCCCAGCGATCGTTCCAATCCGATACAGTCCAAACCCTCTAGTAGGATCATCCCGGTGCCCCCAGGCACGTCGTTGACACTGGTCTTGCTGGCCTCGTCGTACCCTGATCCCTTACACACCACGTCCGCTGCGTCCTTGTTCCATCCGTTCTTACACACCGTGCCCCAGATACCCTGGTAGTACACTTCCACTCGCCCGTGGGCATCACCACTTCCGTCCACTAGGCGCGAATCTCCATCTGACCAATAAAAGAACAAATAAGGTAAATACTGATATACATGGAGCATGGTACCAACCAATCAACAACAAAATGTCGTGGTCGAGTGGTTTAAGGCGCTTGACTTGGAGATGCGAAGGTCGAGGGTTCGAATCCCGACACGGCACTAATATCCTTTGGCAAGATATTAACCTGCGATTGCTACTCTCCACCCAGGTGTTAAATGGGTACCCGGTAGGATGCGACCGTCATTGTAGGTCAAACAGTTTTTGAGCCTCATGTAACGCCTGGCTGGAATGCTCCCCAGGGAGTGGAGATTGTGCACACATTGTGTGCGGGCAAGCACTGAATCCAATGACCGGCGTAATAGTATATTTGTAAAGCGCTTAGAGACATTTGTATTAAGCGCTATATAAATTAAATATTATTATTATTATCTGTACACCAACAGAGTACCTGAATAAATTCAGTCACCTCCAAAATACCATATAGTACAATCAAACGATAAACTAAGGACAGAAAGGAAAATCTTTTCACACAATTTTTAAAGTTGATATTTTGAATAGAAAATCGAAACAAAAAGAGTCAACAGGGAGTATGCCATCCACATAATACACTCTCTTTCAACTGACACCAAGGACATCTTCATTCCATAAAGTAAAAATATATCTAAACTTGCATACCTCTGAAGAACCTATATGTAGTTTTACTACAAAGCAGAGTAACATGTCCTATCTTACATCTACATGCACATCTACAGAACCTAACAGCAAACATTTCCGTCTCAAGGAATCGGGCATCAAAATGGCAGGAAAACTCATTCAGACTACCGGTATGCTTTAGCCCAATAAGGCTATGGCACCATGCATCCTCTGTGTCAATCAATGAAAAATTGCTTCCGAAGCAATTCCTTAGACCCAGAGTTCGCTCCTTTGTTTTGGCAACCCTATACCTGCCTTTTCAGTATCGAAATAATATCTTGCAACGGGTGATTGGATCACTTGACATTCACACTGGGATTAAGTATTCATAGTCCACAGATGTAAATGCCTGCCTCTACTATTGGTAACTTTAGTGACAACCCTTTAAAGCTTGACAGGTATCTGCCAGACATAGCAAAACCTACTGTCTACTAATTAATATACATGAATTCTGGTAAGTATGTTCTTTAATGTTTATGTTACTTTGTTTTCCATCTGCTTGTCCAATAATAATTTAATCTTATTAAGTGACCAATGATAACATTACTTCATGATTAATCACAAGTGAATCTAACTTTATTTATATAATTAGTAGACGTGATACTAGGGTCAATTTGTCCTTTTGTTTCCCAATATCTTTTCAAAGACAGTAATCTGACCTTCTGTATGTGAGCATGTCACACCGATGTCCATCTCATGGGTGCATTCAGTTGAAGCCCAGCCACTGTGGGAGCATTCATCCAGGCGCTTCTCGTTGCCTTTGCACGCTACCGCATCCAGCCAGACTTGGCCACTCCCTTTTCCGAATGCAGATCCCGGAGTGAAAGTGTCCGCCCCTTTGAATCCCAGCTGCCTGCATGCCACCTTGGTATCTGCTAGTCCCCATTTGTTGTCACACACGGAGCCCCAGTCAGTATTGTGGTACACCTCCAAGCGTCCCTGGCTAGAGAGATTACCATTCATCAAACGCAAGGCCCCCTCAGCCGGTTCTGAAAACAAATGCATTAATGAGAAGGAAGGTGATGTTATTTACGTGGTACTCCTGATCCGCGGGCCTAGAGAATGCTGAGTTTAACAAAATTTAAGGTTGATTTCAGACATTCTTGCCGTACACAAATTATTTTTGAAGGTGCATTACTACACTTTAACTCATATCCTGCAATAAGGCCGCATGCATGCTTCCGTTAGTGCTTTGTACACGCGAGCGCGCTATCGATTGGCTGCTTAATTCAAGCAAGCGAGCCACAGCTTAGCTGCTTTATGCATGCATACTCGTATTCGTAATAGCAGTTATTGTTCATGCTCATTGTGCTGAGTGCTTCGCAAGCGCTATTGATCGCACCCTCAGATTATCAGATTATCTCGAAATAAACTTGGCACAGGGGGGATTTGTGGCTTGGCACAATGGGGAGTAGCCCTGTGGTACTGGGCTGTATTCATTATGGCAGGATAAGAGTTAAAAGACTTACCGGCATCAACAAGGCATCTCACTCCCGCATCCTCTGTATGATCACAGATGTTACTATACTCCCAGCCAGCATGGGCACATTTGGAAAGCATCTGCTCTGTGCCACTGCATCGCACATCCATCATCCAGTTTCTCCCTGTTCCTCCTCCAAACAGTGACTTAGTAAAAGCGAACTCCACTCCCGGGAAACCTAGCTGGCGGCAGACCACAGCAGCGTCAGGCGTATCCCAGTCATCGTCGCATACGGTTCCCCATTCACCATAGTTGTAGATTTCTACACGACCCTCATTGGCGGAAAGGCCATCAGCAAGTCGTATAGATCCCTCGATTGCTGGAAAATACAAGCAGAACTTTATAAGCATAATATCAGATCAACATGTCTTGTTTGTATGTGTGCACTTAACTTGAAAGGTTAAAATAGACCAAATAAATGGAAGGCAATATTATTACTATTATAATAATTATTATTTTGTTATTATTATCATCAATTCATCAGTATCTTTATTATCATAATTATTATTATCATTATCATTATTATTACTATTACAATCGTTATTATTATTATTAATTTCTTTATTATTATTATAATTATAGTATTAGAATTATAAATATTATTACTACTATCATTATCAGTATACACTTAAAGATGAAGTGAGTACTGGTCATGCGATTGCATTGTGAAAAAAAGGGTGTGTAATCTACCAGAAAGGTTGATCATCTAGCATATAAGAATTTGTATGTATTGCAAGGTTCTGGAATCATCAAAATGATAAGAAATTTGACCAAGTCTTGGTAAAGTTACAAACATTGTACACGGAAAGATGTATATGGGACTACACGAACAAGTGGCGTAAAAATCCATCCCTGGATTTTTACGATGTTACATGACATATTTAGAATATGAAGGCATTTGAAGAGCCATGCTTTTTAGGGAACATGTCTTATCTGATGTTCTTCCACAAATTATTTTTCACCTCTTCCCATGCAGAACTCAACCTTCTCTTTAATACATTATAAAACTTTCAACCTATAAAAACCTTGGTTGATATGACTCACTATCATTTGTGACCATGCATTGCACTCCAGCATCTCCGTCCCATGAGACCACGCCACGAGATCCCCAAGGATCATGCGAACAATTAGCAAGTCTCTGCTCCGTGCCCAAGCATCCTACGTCACTCAACCAGATCGTCCAATTTCCCACTGCAACTGTGGAGCCGTCAAAAACCCTGTAGACGCCGAGGAAGCCCAACTGCCTGCAAACCACTGCACCATCGGCCATGTCCCAGTGGTAAGAGTACACGATGCCCCATTTGCCATCGTGGTAGATTTGGACCTTCCCCTCAGCGTTAGAAGGTCCACCTGCGAGTCTTACCGATCCCTCGGTTGCTGAAAAGAAGTGCAGATATAAAAAGAAACAAATTATTTCTTACAGGTAGTATTTATAGTGCTATTACAAACATGCATAGTGTTTTTTGCAACTTGCATCAAATGATCCTGGTTACTAGCTATACCATTATTATATCAAACTCTGAGTTACATATAGACCTATATATTTCACTTTAAAAAAAAAAAGTTTTAGGGAAGCTATATAGAGCCTAGCTTATGGGTATTTTTCTAAGAAAAGGGAAGAAAAGGGAAGATAAGTGTATTTCTAATATTATATATACCGGTATGCTTGCAACATGTTACTACCATGCAATTAATATAAAAAATATGCATATTAAGTTTCATATCATATTTATTCATGACAGAATAAATACATACATGAATTTCTTGTACCGGTATATATATCCTCTGCATTAAACTTATAGTACGCCTCGACTCTTGGAGAAAAGAATTAGCCGGTAATTGAATTACCCCAAATTCCATTTTAATCACTAACAAAAATTAGCAAGTTACCAATTGATGCACCCCTGTTTTTACAAAAATTATTCTTCCCACCGTCACTGTCATTTATTTTTTTCTTCATCTCTTAATTCACCCTCTGCTAGCTGGCACTGAAATACTGTTTATACACTCCAGCAATTAAAGCATAGAGAGTCAATGCTAATGCGTATTGACCTTTAGCACAGCACTACATGTTAATAGGCAGCATTTGCACACATGAATAGTCAATACACTAATTATACACAAATGCACACAATCATGCCAAAGTGGTTGATCGGCAAGTATGAGAGAAGAGTATTACAATTTGAATTTTTTTAATTATTCTTTCTAACATCGGTAAGTTAAAAAAATTGTATTTTACTGCTATTTAGGTGTCATCAATTGTCACTAAAGTACCAATTTTTAGTGAAATCAGTTGAGTTTTGTACAGCTAGTACTCAGTAGTGTTTGAAATGTTGAGAATCAGCTTAGTACACAGCCCGTACACAGCACAGCCAGGATAGTAATGCAGCAAGTGTGTTCATATGGATCTAGGCATAAAGGATGTGGTACACATTACATTTCCCGGCTTAATTGCAGAATACCCTACCATATTGTTAGTCTTCATATATTAGCCGTAGATATAGATTGTGATTTTATTATTTGCGATAACGGTGATACAGGTATTGAAGATTGTAGGCTTAATTGCAGAATACCCAGCAATATTGAGGGGGGGGAGAAGAACAATACCCCCCAAAATCACTGCCCAGATGAAGCGGTATGGCGCGGGAATCCGCTATGGATTCCCCAATTGTTTTCGTCTCCACCTGCAAAACTACTACAGTATACACCACACGCATTAATTAGCATTGACACTCTTTGCTGGAGTGCACTACACCGGGCCCCGCATTCTCGATCTCACTTTATAATATTGACCCCTTTTCTAGAATATGATCATAAAGTTACCTTGCTCAACTGCGAAAGGTCCGTCACTCAGTAGTAAAACAATTAGAATGACAGTCAGCAGCATTAATAGTTCATCCATTTTATTAAACGATAATTCCAGAGTATTAATCCCCCGGAACTGATGATACCTTACCTGGGATGCACGAGTGCACACTCCACCAATTTCGCTTGCCGCGCCTCGCTCTCGACCAGCGGTACGCTTGCTACGTTACGTACCGATGGACAGGGCGAGGTACACTGAACAGGGGTGCCTGGATGCCTAAACTTAGAGGCTCAATGCCAAAAAACATCACAATGAGACGCTATATATAATACAGGCGCGTAGCCAGAGTTTGATGTTTGGGGGGGCACATACATGTAATCGATCGAGGTCAAAAAAAGGGGTCTACAAAATTTCAACCGATCCTGTATATATATAGGAGCAAATATTTTGAAGAAGGTCGTGCATTTCCATTTCATATCAAGATGTAACCATCGTTTATAAATGTAATGGAATTAATGCGTTCGATCGGGACTTCAGTCCTGCATGGCCGTTTTCGTAATTGGTATTTCAAGCTCAGCATGTTGTGAAGTGGGTGGTGGGGACGCGGGGTTGGGGTGGAGGTAAGGGTGTGTGGCGCTATATATGGCGGTACATGGGGAATCCATCAGTGACCAGAGCGAGGGGTTGGAGAGGTTTGGTTCTAGTTTTGTTTTATTTTGCGTCTTAATTTGTTTATTTGGTGTTTTTGTTTTGTTTTTTAGTTATTCAATTTATATTCTCGAGCCATATACGTAGATTGGGCATATATATATCCCTGAATTATGTGGTCAAATGAAAACGTATAGCTGCAATTCTAGGCAATTCATCCATAATGAGATTCAGGAGAGTTTGAAAATATAAGAGGACCTACTTTATGATTGCTATAATCCTATGAAATGTGACATAATTGCTGTTATTAATTGTAATAAATGTAGGATAGAAATTGAATACCAGTTTCAGAAAAACATTTTTTCTCTTCTTTTTAACTACTTTTCTTTTAATATACTAAAGAGCTTCTTTATTCTTAAACCCATAAGGGTTTGATGAAACAAGCTCAACAAAAATCAATAGATTTATAATTAATATTCTTCCAGAATTTCTTGTGACTCAAACTCTCCACGATTTCTATTAATGAAGATTTTTATTGCAATATGTTATACTTTCATAATTAAAAGTTATACTTTCATAATTAAAAGTAATATTTTATATAAATATGTTATACCGTTATATTTGCAACTGCATGTCTATATATTTATATTTATCTATATACACATTCATATACCCTCTAATAATTACTTCTTAGTGTTCCTGATTCTGTGTAGGCCTATATTTTGTTATGGAAATGGCTCAATGAATACAAATAATGTTCATATTTGTGTTTATGCATTCGGTCACACATTTGCTATCTCTGAAAAAAACATAAGGATACTTAAAATCACTTGCCATCTTCAATAAAGGAATCAGAGACAACAACAAAATTCTGATACATTATTTATTATCATCAATTTTAATGTAATGAAAAACAAAATTGATTTTGAAAATGCATAAATGATGAAAGAGAAATTATGCATTTGAAATAGTAGTAGTAGTAGTATTAGTAGTAATAAATGCAGTAGTAATAATAAAAGTAAAAATAATAATTTACAAAATTATAATACTACAACTACTACTAATAATAATAATGATAATAATAAACCATATTTCTATAGCACATTTCACTACAAAGGCAATTGAAAAATTGATCCTAACGCACTTGTGTGGTTACAAGAATCAGTGGCTACATAAAACAAAAAATGATAGTGACTAAAATGATTGGCCAACTGGCCTATACTGAACAAAGATGTTATCATCAAATAATTTACATATTTTATAATAAAAAAGATGGTTTTAAAATTGAATACATGTACACACACATGCGACTACACATTCACTTTTCCAAAAGAAAAACATATTGCACATATACATACCGGTACTCACTTACATACTTAATGAATGTTGATAATATACACATGTATGTTTGCTCTGTTTGAATACAGATAACAAATAGTTTTGACATGTAAAAAGGCTTTGATATCTATGTATGTTATCTTAAGATTAAATAAACACAAATGCATATCTTAAGTTCATGATACAAAATGAATAAAAATCGTATAAACAAGCACTGACCTTAAAATACACAGGAGAAATCCTTTAAAGATAGCATCTATACAAACAAATTACTGGTATATTAAAATGTCGAGTTGAAATATATTGTTACCGGTAAGTATTTGGCATCACCTGTGTCTGGGAGGCAAAAAGCGAACTAAATCACTGTGAACCTTTGGGTCTCTCCTCCCAGTATAACCACATGATTGGGGTGTGCAGATGGACCACGATATACCAGGGTTGCCCCCTACTCTTATACAAATAGTTCAGTGGGTTCTCAACCTGCAAAGGTGGTGACTCTCTTTTACACCGGACCTTCATTTAACATCCTATCCGAGGGACCGATACAAAATATACAATATATATAATCGCTGTCAACTATTGCTGTGACCATATGGAGCCAATACAAGGGACAGATACAAAATATACAATTTACAATATCATTGTAGGCTTTTCCCAAGAAAAGACATTTCTTGAAATTCCCTAATAGTACCCAACAAAAAATCTCGCTCTATTTAATAAAGCAAAAAACATTTAGACTAAATTGGGATGATATTCTTATACCACATATATGCAGTCCAATGTAGCAATTCATTACAGAAATATTATATATCACTTTGAAAATTCCAAAACCTTCTATACACAAGTGTTTGTGTTTACTCAATAATTTACCATTCAGAAGAATTCCAAGAGTTTCTTTTACAATGAAATTGCGCAATCAGCACATTATCTAAACAAAATGGCAAGAGTTTACAATAATAAATATATTTCAGTTTGAACATTTTCATCTCTTAGATGTAACAAAATTGCAATGTCTTTTTTTGGAAATATATACACATGCTTTAAAAACAGCCCATAATTTTTTTCCCCGCTGGTACTGGAAAACACAAACGCCCACAATCAATATCAATCATCAATTATCAAAAATGATTTTGATAAAGACTGTAAACTTCATCTTCATGCTTCTGATATAAGCAATATCAAATACCAGTAGAGGAAAAATATTTTGTAAAACTTTGATATATAAAACTCTGGTTCCATCACTGACTGTTCACTGTCCATTACACCCAATTACATTATATATCTATTTTAAAAGACTTTTTGGGGGTAATATTGTGGATGTACCTTGCCCCTACCCCCCCCCTCCCCAAAAAAAAAATAAATAAATAAAATAAAATAAATAAATAAAAATGTATATACAGTGCGTCCCAGAAAAAACAAAACCAAGAACTATCGATGTATTTTCATAACTTATTCACATTTATAATTAATAAATGACACATATTTGGAAAGCTTAGATCATCCTCTTTCATTTGACGCAACTCATATGATGCATATTTCATGCATGAGTGATTAAAATGAATATGAAGAGAGGAAACCAAAAAGTCATTTGGCGGGCGGTATCTGAATTTCAAAGAGAAAATCACATTTCTAAAAAGTTGAGTTTCTGCCCTTTCATATGACACCTCAATCAGGAAAAATGAGCAAGGAATGACAAAGTTCTGTTTGGTTAAAGTAGTGCTTGCATTTCCATATTTTTATCAAACAAATTTGTTTTCACTGGCTGTCTGCTTTAGCAACAAACGGAATTAACACAAGACTTAACTCCGTTTCGTTGACAATCAGCCGTAGACGAAAGACTTCATGCACGGCTGATTGTCAACAAAACGGAGTTAACTCTTTTGTCAATTCTGCTTGTTGCTACGGCAGGGAGCCAGTGAAAACGAATTCTGGGACGCACTGTATATATAAATTTTATGGATATATATATATATATATATATATCCATAAAATTTACATGGTACAAAGATTGATTTAAACCCAATGGTAAATTTAATAAGCGACCTTAAAAAATAAAGGAAACAAAATAATTTGATATCTATTTTAACAAACTATCCCAATCTGTTTTCTTAAAATGTTAATGCAAAGGCTTTAAATTTGTCTTGAAAAAAGTATGAAATAGTACCTTTGAAATAACATTTCATTGAACTGAAGGCTGAAGCACAGTTGATGAACAAATGATAAGTATAGTAATGTCATATACATGCATGCTTTAAGAACAATAGTAATCATTGACACAGAGAGTATATCATAAACACTACAGGTGACATTAAATGGTGAAGTAAATGGGTACCTGGTAGGAATTTATTCCTTGAAACGCAGCACGCGTAACAGCTGCACTGCTAAAGCCATGGTAATTATGCTGCATTATTGTAGAGCGCTTAGAGACTTCTGACAAAGTAAGTGTTAGGCACTATATAAGCACTGTAATTATTATTATTATTATTATAATTACATTGAGCTTAAGACAGGCTAAACAAGCCGAGATCAGTGATCCAAGTACTCCTGCCAATTTGCATATTTGACTTACATTACAAAGAGAACAAAACACTACACAAACTAGGCAAGATATGGTACATGTGAACATTCCATAAATTATTTAAAACAACAAAAACAAGAATACAATGGGTTACATGATTCCACCTACTTTAGCCAGTATTCACCTCTGCTAATGGCGATTTTTCTAAACATAATTATATCATTGATCCAGATTGATTGCATGTCCAACAATTCATTGCAAACTTACAAATTCCTCTCTCTTTTGCAACCGATATCAAATTGCAATTGATTAAAATCAATTCAAATTAAATTGCAATTGATTAAAATCGATTAAAAAAGATTTGATCTGGAAATTGATTAAAATCAATTGCAATTCTTGGTGAGTCAGGGCCCAGAACTCCCAAGTTTGTAGACAACCCCCAACTGATTGCAGCCGGTGAAAATCTTGCAGGAATGGACTGATGTGAAGTTTTCCTTTAGGCTGTGAAAACACACAAACAAGTGATTTAGCAACATGCCAATTAATTTACCCACTTTGCAGATTCTCAAAAGATTTGATCTGGAAATGCAAACCCCTCTTTGACACACATGCGGTCTGGGGGTAAACTGACTGCAATCTAGTACAAAATGAACTGTAGAATTGAACCAGTTGTGCCAAAGTAATTGGCCCCTGTCTGATTAAACTTGTTATTGAAAACTAACAACTGACATAATTATACAACAAATTTGCTCACAGCCAATCAAGTTCTAGGATTACAGTAGTCTTTATATCAATTACTGTAATTTTTTATTGATAGCAATTTTCATGAGATATGTTCCAATATTCATATGGAGGTGCAATTCGCAAGAGGGTGTGCCACGCTGGTTGGAGGGATTTCAAGAGGTGCAGACGGGACAACCCCTGAATCAGCTGAAGGATAATGGTATGGAACAGAAGCACCTGATGGCGGTGGATAGGGTACCAAGGGTTGCAAGTAGGGTGCCGACGGTGGTGGATGAGTTTGTGGGTAGGAAGTAAAGGTTGCCGAAGGTGGTGGGTAGGGATCCTGAAGGGGATATGCTCCCTCTGACTGGATGATGTCATTGCACGATGGTGGCGGCAGGCCTGCTGCAACTGCTTCAGGTTGGACGTTGTTTGGCTCTGGTGTACCTTCTCTTGGTGCATCTACAGTACCCATAGCCACTGCTCCATCTCTTGGTACCGGTACTTCATCCGTTGGGACTGCTGTGTGTTGGGATGGTGTCCTTTTAATGCATTTTAGACAGCAGAGACAGACAAGCAATACTCCTACTATGCATCCAATTGCAATTCCAACTATAGCTCCAACTGATAGGCCACTTTCTGAAAAATTGACAAATTCATCCATATATAAAAAGAAGACCAAAATTTGACTCAGGATTTTAGAAAGCAATATAGTCATACAGAAACAAACATAAAAAGAACAGCAGTAATGGAAATATGAGTGATGAATATACTTACACCACAACTACCGGTAGAATGGATCTGAAGCATTTCAGAGTATGCCATACTTGCAATTATTTCAAATCTTTGCATGCCTGCCCATTCATCAGTGTGGTGATATTTGGCTCAGGGGAAAAAATAAACGGGGGCTCAGGGCAAATTAGCACCTGAAATGCCAAAAAGAGCCCCCAAAAGTCATAAAAGAGTCCCCAAAATTTGCATAGAGTTCAGTGCAAAACAAAAAAAAGAGTGTAATTTTCATGCAAGTAAGCTTGAAAAGTAGTCCCCAAAATTTTTAGAGTATTTTTTTCCCTGATTTGGCTTTGATTTCAACTCCCTGCTAATTAAGCTCTGTTGTACATTCGTTCATGTCTGCATGTATGACTACTATTTTGATAAAGGCTCACAACCAATAATATTCCAATGCAATATCCCTCTAATAATATGTATTATGTGATGAAACTGTAATATGCTATTGGCATTTCATTCCCAGTCCATTTTATTTCAATATTGTATTGCTACTTCCCAGGTATGAGAATGATCTATTGATATGTAACAGGCCCATGAGGTCCAAGTTTGGAGAACATATACGCAAGAAAACAAAAAATTTCATAAGAATAAAAAATTACCAGCAACATGCGCCCTCTCCAAAGCTTTTCAGGGGCTTCACTCCCGGGGTGTACTTGTGTGAAACCCCTACTGCAACCCCGATCAAAATTTTCAGATAGCAAATTTTGATTTGTCAAGGCTTGCCAGCATATCAGAAAAATAATGACCCCATTTCGGGGGGGGGGGGGGGGGGGTGCTTACTGGAAATCATAGTTTGTGCCTCGCCAGCAATTTTGGTCCTGAAATTTCTGTTTTCTTGTTTGTTTTCAATTGTAAAGTGCATCACTGAAATTGTTTATAAATGTAATGCTTCCTGGGAGAAATTTCGATTATTTAAACATATTTGTGGCTTACACCCAGTCAATAAGATCGATTGATCGATCTGTATTCAAATATGTTTAAATTAATCACTGAAATTGTATATCACTTACCCTTACACTGTACCCCTACATCTTCTGAATGTTGGCAGTCATTTACCCCCCAGCCATTATGAATGCAGTTTTCCAACTGGTCTTCATCCCCAACGCACTCCACCGTATCAAGGAAGATTGGTCTCAGGGCCATTGTTACAATCCCGTACCCCCGATCAGCGGCCATGAAGTAATCTCCATGCTCTGTGAATCCCAGCTGCCTGCAGACCACCATACTGTCCATGCCATCCCAGCCGTCATCACAAACCGTGCCCCACTGCGAATCATGGTAGACCTCTAAACGCCCTTCCTTGTCTGAGGGTCCATCCACTAAGCGCACTGTCGCACCATCTGGTTTAGATAATGATGAACAGGGAACATGATAATAATAATAATCTGGATTTAATACAGAATACCGTCTTTAAGTGCTTTACAGATATTATTACCCTGGTCCTCGGATTCATTCACACACAATGTGCACCATCTCTACTCCCTGGGGAGTATTCTTACCATATGGTCACCTTAAGGGCAGAGGCAATTACTAACACAAATGCTTTTGTCATCCTACTGGGTCCCCATTTCTCTCTTGGGTATTGAGTGGCAATTGTAGATTAACGTCTTGCCAAAGGTTATTAGTGCCGTGTCTGGGATCCAACCACGACCTTTGAATTTCAAGTTAAGTGTCTGAACCACTCGACTATGACATATGTAATGAAGAGTGCATCACATACAAATGTACATCATATGGATGAAATGCTTCCTACAGAACTGTATGATACCAGGATTAACGAAATGGTCAATTTTCTAAAAACTAATTGAATTTCTAATTTCAACCCTGGACCCAAAACTTAGCACTGAACCTTATCTAAAACTTCAATCGCTACCCAAACTTTTGACTTGTAGCTATAAAAAATGAAGCCCTGAGAAAATGTTAAATCACCCAAGTATGATATCAGTGACATGTTTCTGTTTGTCCCAGTTTTTGAATTTTTACAGCATTCTTCTTCACAGACCCTAGCTATTTGCAAGGGTAAAGGGGTGTTGTTTGAATGAGATCATGTTGGCAATGGCATCACCATCACATTTTTTTTGTAGAGAGCTTTTCAGGAGAAAATATCAATGTTAACTACAGCAAACATCAAGAGCCAAAGAGCTTTTATTTTATACATTCTAGCTGTTCACAATTTGTTTTTTTTTAGGAACTGGTACACTTAAATTTTAGCACTTGAATTATTTTTGTCTCAACATGTACATGTATCCCAGGTTGAAAATACTGCTTTTTAGGCAAAAGTATCAGAGATATTCAGGAAAATGGCCCCAATAATGGACAGTTGGAGTGTCTGAATTTCAGCTCATATGACTTGTTCGTTTTACAACAAATGCTCCTGGGACCAAACAATATATACCTAACCATAGCCCTTACTTAAAAGTGTATGCTAATTAAGACCCACTTGAAACCCTAACCCTAGTATATTTCTTCAACAAAATAAAAGACCATATGTTGTACATCATTTGTTTTGCTTTTGTTTGTTTTGCGACGAGCTCAACGTCAATTTCCTGCACTAACAGAATTCTCATCTTTAACCCTGGATGCAACACTATACCTAACTATAACCATTTAACCCTTTTAGGCTACACCTAGCCTAAAACCCAACTGCAACCATAACCCTAATCAACAACAAAAATCCAAAAAAAATCCATTACATAAAAAAATAAAAAATAACCCTAAACAAGCCTGGAGCAATTAATGCCAAAGCAAATGTCACCAACACAAAGCAAAGGTCACTGGGCCAACTATGTTGGATCATCGACTTACCAGGAAATACTGTGCACCTGACTCCAGCATCATCTGTATGGGCACAATCATTGATTCCCCAACGCCCGTGAATACATTCAGCAAGTGTCTCCTCGGTGCCAGTACAATCGACTTTGTCCAGCCAGATTTTTCCGGTGCCTGGTCCGAAAGGAAGCCCTACCATCTCAAGGCCTGCGTAGCCAAGCTGTCGGCAAGCTACAAGACCATCGGGCGTGTCCCAGTTGGTAGAGCAGACTGTGCCCCACTCCCCTGCATGGTAGATTTCAATCCGCCCCTCGTTTGCTGTGTTTCCACCAGACACTCTCACTTCTGATTCCTCAAATTCTGAAAAAACAAAATGAAAATGCAGATAGTAAATGTAAAATAAGCATGTGATTGTAACACCTAGATAGCACAAGTGGCAATTCAGGTTACCCATAATGCCTACTAACAGATCTAGACTGATTATCACAAATTCATCACTATATGCAGTATGTTGTATTTTGAAATTGGAGATCACCGGTCATGTATTTATACTGTCATACAGGAAGAACTCACAGTTTTGATATGTGTACACATAATTGTTTTCTGCACACCACAATAATGTACACTAGATGAATTAAAGTACCATCCCCCCCAAAAAAAATTGTAACTATAATTAAAATGGAAACTGGAGATATATGAACAATTTGGGTTTTGAGATAGCAGGAAACTGTAATACCTGCCTGACATCTGACCCCTACATCTTCACCATGATTGCAGCCATTGTTCCATGTACGATAAGAGCAGAACGACAACGACTTCTCCAGCCCTGTACAGCTCACATCTTCTAACCAAATCAATCCGGTTCCTTGACCAAAGGAAGTCTTGGCAATGGTTTCTGAAATCCCGCCTTCGTAGCCTAGCTGGCGACACACCACCATAGATTCCTGGTTGCCCCAACCATCGCCACACACCGTACCCCAACGTGAGGAGTAATAGATTTCCACCCTCCCTTCGGAAGTACTCATTCCTCCAGCGAGCCTCACATCTAGGAAAAACAAAGTTTTTGAAAATGTACATGTAATAGTATTGATCAAAATGCATTAACCCGATACTACTACTACTACTACATTAATAATTCTACTACTACTACCTGATATATGATAATAATAATAATAATAATAATCATAATGAAATAACATTCTGACTTTAGATTTATACAATTACAGTGTATATTTGAGCTATTTACACTTGTCTTGAAGATAAAGGCTTGCCAGCGCACATTGTGTGCACATTCTCCTCTCCCTGAGGAACATTCAACCCAAGCACCATTTTACAACGTGCAATGATGGACACAATCATAATCAAACATACCTACCAGGTATACCAAATCAACTCCTGAGCTGAGCCTGAGTGCAGCATTACCAAGAATAGATTACAGCCTAGGCCTACAGGCAGCATAGGCGCCAGAAGTGGGGGGGGGGCATGGGGGGCAGTTGCCCCCCCCCCCCCAAACAAACAAAAAAGTGGGGGGCAAAACGCATTTTTGCCCCCCCCCCCCCCCCCCTCCCAAAAAAAAAAAAGCAGTAAAGGAGTAAACATGGTTTGTATTTTTAACCCAAAAGAACATAACAATAATAAAACCAGAATTAAATCACATATAATTCCATTCAAAGAAAAGGAAAGTTCACAGGAATTAAATTTCATAAACATATATAGACCTTATGCGTATGACGTCACGCACTCGTAGATACAAAAGGGCGCCCTCCCTCAGAGGGCAAGCGGTACGTTACTAGCGAGCGGCAGAGGCTATTGAACTACACGTATTAGCAAACACTTTCTCTTAGCTCAACCTTTTATCGTCGGATTTTTGCTTGTTTACAGTCAGAAAAGGATAAATTTAGGTTGCGTCGTTGGTTGCTCGAATAGGAGCAACAGGAGCAAAGATGTTTCATCCTATTGCATACCGGCTATTTTGGTAAATAAAGGAGAAAACACAGCTAAGTTATCCACGGAACGACATCAAACGTGACATCAAACGCAAGGGATGGGAACCGTCTAAGTCATCTCGTCTATGTTCAGCGCATTTCATACAAATTGCAGGTAGATCTATAGACCCTATATGTTTTGGCGAATTAGTAATTGGTGTTTTATTGAGTTTACTAGTATTAAGTCATTACACATTTTAATGGCCAACATTTGTTTTTGTGTCGACCTCAGCTCACTCGCAAGTCACAGAGCAGCTGAGCTGGATTCTGTGTTATTTTAGAGATGAGTTGCTCTACTCTACTCCAGACTATGACCAAACAAAAGTAAACTAAACTTATCCAACCAATACCACATTATGAGAGATGGATTGTCACCAGAAGCCACTGTAAAGCTATAAGTTAAATGAATGATGTATTGGTGCTTTTGTTACTCAATCAAACTATTATTTAAAGCAAGCTAAGTTGAGCCTTGAAAGTAAGGTTTTTTTAAATTTCATTTATTGATTTAGATAATTTGTCCCTATTTTCATGAAGTGACGGTAGTGAGGAACTTTCGCATACAATTTGCGTGACGATTTTCCTCTCTACCGATCACTTCGTGAAAATAGGGACAAATTGTGTGGTTACAATTTGTAAATAATTTGTTCAAATAATAAAAGGATAATATAAATGGACTTACTTTACTTGAATCCATTGATGTTGGTAGGACAGGGCCTTTTCATCGATTGATTGAGTTCCTTTTACATCAATACTTCAGTTTTTTGTGCCTTGTGCTTGTGGTTTCGTGTGGAGGATTGATTAGCATTCTTCGAGTACAATACATACATTTCGATCTACATTGTAAATGCATGTCTGTGATTCACAATTGTGTTCAATCTTAAAATAAATATCAAAGTAGACCCCTATAGAACAGTGTTTTATTCTGATTGTGTTCATGCAGGAATCAGGATAGCAGCGATTTGCAAGATCAAAACAACACAAGGGGAAAGCAGATGATATGGCAGCGACAACAGCACTCCTGGGCCTTCAAGTATCGACCCATCAAAGTGACAGTGATGAGTCATCAGCAGAAGACATTACTCAAGGGAATGAAATACAGACATGTCATCACTCGAGTCTACAATAAGTCAGCAATAGCAGGACGACGTGAATCTACGCGCAGAACTCCAAATGGCACAGAATCTTTAAAAAAATTATCGAGACTACAAGAAGAGAACTTTCGAGAGGATAATGTCAAGTTCATATTTAAAATAGACTCCCATCATGGGCAACATTTTTGTCACTGTTTCTCCTTTCATCCGCGATGCCTTCATGTAAGAAGCTTACAAAGTTTGACCAACCGATAATGTTTCTCATGAAACTGCTCCTAAACATTTTTTATTAAGACTTGGGTACAGATTTGGAGTGAGCCAAAAGGTTTAGGTTGATTAGAGTTAACACGCGTACGATTACATGTCGAGACTTGAGAGAATGATATGTATGGTAAAACAGAAGTACACAATCCTTCAGAATAAGATACCAATCAATCTACTGAGAGACGGATTGTCACCAGAAGCCACTGTAAAAAAATTGTTAGGGTTGCTTGTGCATCTGTGTCCTGGTGTAATTCCTCTTGACTACCGGTAAAGGTTTTGTGTAAAGCTTGGACTTAGTTTGAACCTTGATATTCACTCGACTCTGCATGATACCAAAGGACTGTAATTGTTTTGTCAAAATTAAGAAAAAAATTATGAGCTTCAAGCTTGATATTAAAAAAAAAAATACATAAGGCACGTTTGTTTCTTTTTTTGACTGTTTGTTTTGTTTGAGTGATGTGATTGAAGTGTTTTTTTCAAAAGAGTTGTGGAAAGACAGATTAAGGGAAAGAGAGAGGGACAGGTAGAACATGAAGTGATTATAGCGAGTATCAAGGGAAGAGGGAAAGGGAGAGGTGAGAACAAAGAATATTAGAAGGGGAAAAAATGTAGTGGGACACGAAGTGACTACTGGTATAAGCATGGATAATAAGTGGGGGTGGTGTGTAAATAAATATAAGATACGTAATTCAAGTATTCATCTACATTGTAATTACCCATGTCAGACCAAGCTTGTGATGCGATATAGAAATTCCCTTTTCAATTGGTGAATACTTGCAAATCTAACGTTAGCTTGATAGTATGGCAGCCTATATAGTAGGTTAATAGACCTTGAATAAAATCCAGAATACGAATGTTTAATTGGTTTTGAAGTACAAATAGTATATTTATTAAAAATTAAAAACTTACATAAGGAAGGCAAATATTCCAAAGTCCCTGATCAGTTATACAACATCAATGAAATAAGGATGTACAAGTTTCTCAATCTTTGACAGCTCCCACACAACATTAAAACAACTTTTAAAATAGTACATTTATTAAATTATGAATATTTAAATGGGCAAGGCAAATATAAAGAATAAAAAAAAAATGTATAAGTTTCTCAATCTTTGACAAAATACGATACAACGTAATAAACTTCAGATTCAAGATTTATTTATTTCTTTCCACCAACATGGAAACAATACATTCATGAACAGTTACATCAAGTTCATCGTCAACAAAAATAAATTCATGAACAATAACAAGAAAGTTATAAAGACATTAAAAATTTGGAAAAAGGTGGTCTGTAAAAAAGCACAGGTTGTTAACACAACTCGCGTTTTAAAGGCTTTACAGGAGCAACAAAAAATATTTAAAAAGAAGCCAGTAGAATCTACATTGAAAATAAAATAGAAAAGACAAGAAATAGAAGTAGAAATGGAAAAGGGGGAGGTAAATGATGTACAATACAGGGGGGAGCTAACAATACGAATATAATTACCTGAATTGATAAACAAATATCAGATCAATCACAAATTTGGTAGATTAAAAAAAGAAGCAGAATAATTGTAATAGTAGACCAGGGATATGTTGAGTAGATCTAGACCTTGTAAAGATTATAATAAATACAGTATTTATCTTCAAATACACTTCTTTTGATAATCATTGCAGAAGTGAGTATCATATAATTCCTCTTTCAAATCATTTATACAAATACTTGAATTTTTCCCATCAACTTTTTGGCACTCCAAAAAACTTTTTAAATAGTGGACGCCCGGTCCCCACTGATTTGTTTACGTATAGGGCTTACGCTAGACGGCTGGAGGCGGCGGCGAGAGCAGTAAAGCATCGTATACAATACGAGCAGCACTCTCGCGCACGCCTGAGTGCGTCGTCAAGCTTTTGTTTGTCCTCTAAGATGGCGGCGTAATCGGTCGTTTGGCGAGCCGTGACGTCAATGCATAAGGTCTATTGCGCATGCCACCTATACGGTATTTATCAATGGAGGTCTTTATAATAGCGATACGCGCATATAGTGGACATATTGTGCGAGAATGGAAAAGCGTGTCTGTTTTTTTGTTATAGGGGTGAGAAGACATGAGCCCCTGAACGCTGGCGTACTGATGGGGGGGGGGGTGTATTTCTTATTCGATACCAGTGATTTACAAATGTTGCTGTTAGGACATGATTTTCCGGTATTTTTTCTCCATTTTTTTGTAAGTCATACCTTTTTATGGGTTTGTTAGAAAATAAGAAATTCCCAAATTACAGTCAGGCGAAAAAAACGCTTATTTAAAAGCCTTTATGTCATGGTCTGCAAGGCGGCTGGGCTGGAGCCCCCCCCCCCCCCCCCTCACTTTTTGAAAAAGTATGTTAAAGAGAAAAGAAAGACGGAGAGAAAAAATAAGTGACCTGCCCATGTCACAAATAAGGTATGAAAAATGCTCATCTGACCATAATTAAATGCCTGAAACCCAAGAGCTTAATTACAGGGGCTCCGCCCCCGGACCCCACCAAGGGCCCTAAGGCGGTCCCCTGGATGCTTATCTGACCATAATTAAATACCTAAAACCCCTGACCTTCAGGGGGCTCTGCCCCCTGGATGCTCATCTGACCATAATTAAATACCTAAAACCACCGAGCTTCCAGGGGCTTTGCCCACCAAGGGTTCTAAGACGGGCCCCTGGATGCTCATCTGACCGTAATTAAATACCTAAAACCCCTGAGCTTCCGGGGGCTTTGCCACCTGGATGCTCATCTGACCATAATTAAATACCTAAAACCTCCGAGCTTCTGGGGGCTTTGCCCCCTGGACCCCACCAAGGGCCCTATAAGGCGGGCCCCTGGATGCTCATCTGACCGTAATTAAATACCTAAAACCCCTGAGCTTCCGGGGGCTCTGCCCCTGGACCCCACCAAGGGTCCTAAGGCCCCTGGATGCTCATCTGACCGTAGTTAAATATTAAAACCTCTGAGCTTCTGGGGGCTCTCCCCCCCCCCCCTGGAACACGTCAATGGCCTCAAAGAGGGCCCCTGGATGCTCATCGAACCGTAATTAAATACCTAAAACCCCTGGGCTTCCGGGGGCTCAGCCCCTTAACCCCTTGCCGAGCCTCATTCCCTGGACCCCACGCCAATTTACGCTCTACTTGATCGTTAATACTCCACTTCGAAAAACGTTCCGCGGAACCTGCATGTAACGTGCAAGACTGGCGGTGATGCACATTTTTCATCTGCCCCCCCCCCCCACCTTCCGAACGTATTTCTCATTACGTCACTGCCCCTGGAAGGTGAGCCCCTTGGAATGTTTGCCCCCCCCCCCCCCCCCCCAATCCCAAACTGCTTCCGGCGCGCCCGACAGGCAGATAATAGTTAAAGGTAATACAAAGTTTTGGGAAATTTTGAAAATTGGGTGGATAGTGAATCTTTACAATTTTGATATATTTGGATGCCCCTGTGGATGTATTATAAGCACTAAAAAAATTAGCCCCTAAAACACTTCTGTTTTCGAGAAAAATTGAATATAAAAATTTACCGGTGCTCCCGGTAAATTTTGATAAATTTCAAATAGCGCCTATGGCCATACAATAGTAGCTGCGACCATGAAGATCTCAGAATATGTAGTTGGGATATATAATTTTCAAACGGAAATAGCTAATCGGTCGATTTTAGTCAAGAAACATTGTTTCATAGCTAAATTAATATCTTGACCTTGAGAGGGAGCTATACAACATAAAGAGTTTATTATTTATAATTTCATAACTTTAGTCTCGATTTCAACTGCGACAACGATCAATGTATATTGTAGGATCGCATATGCTTCCAATATGATAATTTGAACCAAATTCATGACCCCATACCAAAACTTTGTAATACCTTTAAAGTAGAAAATCTGCTTGTCTGTATCATGTGTAGGCTAGATCTATGTGCTCACTTTACTCAGATAAGAGCTAGGCCAGTTTCGTCTGGTCGTTTCATTCAGAGCTCGGTCGTAGTCGCGTACATTGGATCGATGAGTAACCTAGCTCACACCTCATACTCATACTACTTAAAGTTACATGTAATTTAAGTACGACTGCAGCTACGGCTACGAGGAAGAGTCTATAGACTATAGAGTGGTGAAGTGTGACGTCATCAAAAATCTATTTTTGGAATTTCTCAATTTTTTCTTCATATTCCGAAAGAACATCTAAAATAATGTCTAAATGTCGAAAACCAATTGAATTTGTTAAGTATTGGCTGAGATATGACCATCTGAATGAATATATGTCCAATGGGAACTCAATGTTATATGCTCTGGCTCCTATAACCATTAGGAGCCAGAGCATATAACACTGAGTTCCTATGGGGAGTATATTTATTCAGATGGTCATATCTCAGCTAATACTTAACATATTCAATTGGTTTTCGACATTTAGACATTATTTTAGATGTTCTTTCGGAATATGAAGAAAAAATTGAGAAATTCTAAAATTAGATTTTTATGACGTCACAGCTTCGGTACTCTATAGGCCTAGGCTATAGCTATGGGCGATTTTAAAATAATTCAGAGATGTCGAAATTGTAACTAGAGTACTAGACCTAGATCTAGCCTTAAGGGCTCCCTTGAAATGTTTTTTATGATATTATTCCCTTGAATAATATCATAAAAAACATTTCAAGGGAGCCCTTAAGGCTACCTAGATCTATACGTACCATAATTTGTTTGAGCAATAACTGTCCCGAAGAATTCTTGCAAAAAAAGAAAGGTTAAGCTTGTAGTAAACAGGTTCATCAATAATATATGCGTCTCATCAGAACCCCGGACCCGTGAAGTACATCGCGATCGCCTCGTCAGTACACTAGCTACTGGTGCACTCTCTGCATATGAATCATTCCTGCATATATAGCTCTGCATGCCGTCTGTACACAAGCTTCATATCATGCATACAAACTGACCAGCGCTGATATGATGCAGCACGACGGGAGCGTGGTTTGTTATGATATTTAAGCAGTCTCCACTTTCGTAATTAATGTAATCAAATTCAAAATTATTTTATTCACCTGTAACGAAGACTTGTATTCAATATGCAGAATGCGAATTGCATACATTACGAGTTGTTAAGTAGGACAAACCATAATGTTTGTCCTGTGAAGTATTTAGGCATAATTGAGTTGGCTATAGATCTAGATCTATAGCGCAATTTCAATTTCATTTTCATCTTTAGTAGATCTAGAATCAGTTGTAAAAAAAGCAAATTCTCGTCTGAAATTTGTGTACAAATATCAAAGTTGTATGGATTTAAAAGCAAGACGTACACTCTGTTTTGCTCTTATTCAATGTTTATTTGACCGTTTAATATGCTAACCCTGCATGGTATAGTCAGGCGCGGATCCAGGATTTTCCAATAGGGGGGGCCGGAAATTTGAAAATTGCGCATACCGTTTTTTCAACTCAACATAACAATACTGACAAGGTCATATTAGAAGCAACATACCGGTACAATTTTTTTGACATTTTCATCGGGGGGGGGGGGGGCTATAGCCTCTTGCCCGAAAAGTAATTTTCTGGTTTCACGATTCGGCTCGTCAGCGAAGCGATCGAGCAAAAATTTAAACATATGTATTCTGTGAAAGCGTTATTTATCACCAAAAAAAACGAGAAAAGCTATCGAAAATTCATATTAGGGCAGCTCGCTGTCCCCCCCCCCCCCCCCATTACGCGCGAAGCGCAGAAGCTTTGATGTTTCATGAAATTATTAGAGAAAGAAGAGGATTCGTTGTACCATTCTCGACTCTTAATCCTTGTATGAATTCAGTTCCCCCCACCCCTCCCGCGCGAAGCGCAGAAGCTTTGACCTTTTATTAATTATTAGAGAAAGAAGACGATTTTTGGTACCATTCTCGACTCCTATTCCTTGTCTGAAATCAGTTTTTCCCCCCCCCTCCCGCGCAAAGCGCGGAAACTTTGACCTTTCATAGTTAAATGAAATTATTAGAGAAAGAAGATGATTCGTTGTTCCATTCTCGACTCTTAATCCTTCTCATATTTCAGTTTCCCCCCTCCCGCGCAAAGCGCAGACGCTTAACGTTTCATTTAATTTTTTAGAGAAAAAAGACGTTCCGTTGTACCGTTCCCAACTATTAATCCTTGTTTAAATGCAGTTTCCCCCCTCCCGCGCGAAGCGCGTGGAAGCTTTGATGTTTCAATAAATTACTACAGAAAAAAGAGGGTTCGTTGTTCCATTCTCGACTCTTAATCCTTGTCTTAAGTCAGTTTCCTATCGCCCGCGCGAAGCGCGGAAGCTTTGACCTTTCATAAATTATTAGAGAAAGAAGACGATTCGTTGTTCCATTCTCGACTCTTAATCCTTGTCTGAATTCAGTTTTCCCCCCTCCCGCGCTCTGCGCGGAAGCTTTACGTTTCATTAAATTATTAGAGAAAGAAGACGGTTCGTTGTACCGTTTTCGACTCTTTGTCCTTGTCTGAATTGAGTTCCTCCCCCCCCCCCTCCCGCGCGAAGCGCGGAAGCTTTGAAGTTTCATTTAATTATTAGAGAAAGAAGACGATTTTTGGGTACATTTGTCGACTTTTATTCTTTGTCTGAATTCAGTCCCCCCCTCCCCTCCCGCGCGAAGAGCGGAAACTTTGACCTTTCATAGTTTAATGAAATTATTAGAGAAAGAAAATGATTCGTTGTTCCATTCTCGACTCTTAATCCTTCTCTGAATTCAGTTTCCCCCCTCCCGCGCAAAGCGCAGACGCTTAACGTTTCATTAAATTATTAGAGAAAGAAGAGGGTTCGTTGTTCCATTCTCGACTCTTAATCCTTGTCTTAAGTCAGTTTCCTATCGCCCGCGCGAAGCGCGGAAGCTTTGACCTTTCATAAATTATTAGAGAAAGAAGACGATTCGTTGTTCCATTCTCGACTCTTAATCCTTCTCTGAATTCAGTTTCCCCCCTCCCGCGCAAAGCGCAGACGTTTAACGTTTCATTTAATTATTAGAGAAAGAAGACGTTCCGTTGTACCGTTCCCAACTCTTAATCCTTAGACCTTTCATAAATTATTAGAGAAAGAAGACGACTCGTTGTTCCATTCTTGACACTTAATCCTTGTCTGAATTCATTTCCCCCCCCCCCCCCCACTCCCGCGCGAAGCGTGGAAGCTTTTACATTTCATTTAATTATTAGAGAAAGAAGACGATTCGTTGTACCGTTCTCGACTTGTCAGAATTTTCCAAAATGTTTCCTTGTCTGCTCCTTTTTCGTCCTATGTCCTCTTACTGCCCCTACCACCCTTGGCTACGCGCCTGCTTTAAAGGGAAAATGAAAAAAATCATGATTGTGATAGCACACAATTAGGTTAGTAGAAATGAAAGGGAAAAAAAGAAAGATCAATTACACCAACCATGGATAAATCACGGCCGGGAGCGTCATATCATAGTTTTGTGTTATCGGGCGAGGGCCGGGGCGTAGCGGCCAAGCGAGATTTTGCAATGTTGAATGCTGAAATTATGCATTCTAGAAAATCCCTAAGCCCAATATGTACGTTCTTTCCGCTATGTACGTCCCCCTCCTATCGGGTCTGGATTGCCGCCCCTGTCCATGATTACTACGAACATGAGTTCAAATACAAGAACAAGCGAGTCGGTATGAGCTGAATTTAAATGAAGGGCAAAATAAGAGTTGTGAAGCGGCCCTACCGTTAATTTAAAATTATATGAGTATATAGCTTCTATTTAAAAGACATCCAAAATATGGTGCCCTTTTCAAATTTTTCACTAAACAGTGATGACCTTTGTAGCGCAGGGGCTGTTTTTAACGTTTAACTTTGAATCCGCGGCTCGAGATTGTATGCAGCCGGCCCGGCCCCCTCTATTCACGAACGTTTGTCAAGCCTTCTGAAATGACCCCAAATCTCCCGATTACAGTTTTCCCTTATTCGTCGTTACTGTCACTTAGCGCCATTTCCTTGTCTTTCCCCCTTTCTCACCCGACTTTTCTCTTCCCCCATTTTTGTGTATTACGGGCCGGACTTTGTTGCGTGAAAAGTGACCCTTTTGGGGAGATTTTGGGAACACAAATTCGGTCCCTCCGACCCCGGAGTGGGAGGGGGGGGGGGGGCTTTCTTCGTTTTATTTTCTACTTTTTCTCTCTCTCTCTCTCTCTCTGTTTCTTTTCTCTTCTTTCTTTTCTTTTTTCTTCTCTTCTCCCTTTTTTCTTCTCTTCTCCTTTTTTTCTTCTCTTCTCCTTTCTTTTTTCCCCTCTTCTTTTCTTCCTCTTTTTTCCTTTTTTTTGCGCCGCCAATAGGGGGGGCCGCGGCCGTTTCGGCCCCCCCCCCTGGATCCGCCACTGATAGTAACATAAACAAGTCAGATCAAAAGAAGTTGAAGATTATACAGAACAAAATGGTGAGATTTATCAACTGTTCTGGTCCAAGAACTCATGTTGGCTACAGCGAACTTTCTAAAGCTGGTTTTATTGAAGTCGACCAAAGATCAAAACAACTCGTATTGCCCCTTACAAAAATGTACCATGGTAACCATGGTACTTTTGTCCAAATTACCATCCACCATGGTAACCATGGTTATCATTGTACCAAAACAATGAAATACATTGTCTAATGACCCAATGTATTTCATTGTTTTGGTACCATGATAACCATGGTTACCATGGTGGATGGTAATTTGGACAAAAGTACCATGGTTACCATATCATACTAGGTCGAATCATTATATTCGATCCAACTTCGATCTTGTTACTGAAGTAGATCTAGGCCTACATGATTATAATACAAGAAATAGACGATTCAACTTTAACTTACCAGAAAGAGTAGGTAGTAGACCTATTGGAAATTCGTTTTATTACAATGTTATGTATGACGTCTGAAATTAAGAATATGCATGTCTTGACTTGTCATTTTATGTATACGCATTGCCCAATGTACCGCGTGCAGTTTCCATCGATGCCTCGATTGAATAAAGTCCATGCTACCACCATGTAGTTTTAAAGTTACGAATACGTCTTTATTTGTCATCTTTATTTGGCTGAACATCAACCTTGAACATTGACAGAACATAATTTTGGCGACGAGGTCGAGATGATTAGTTTGGTTTGCCGCAGTTTGCTGAAATAAAGACTTGAAAAAAGTTTCTCCAGCAGAGACCCGACATGGTTTGGAATTATGCCTGTACACGTGCAGTTTTTTATGAACGCTTTGCCGTACAGCACGTACAGCTATGGAGAATTGTGCATCAGCATGTATTCAGCAAATGAACCGAACTAATGGAGCTGAGTTTGCCTAATTTGGATGAAAAACTCTTTAGCCAGGAGATCCAGCCGTTGATCGTAGGTGAGCGAGTATTTGTTTTGCTGATGTTGCCTCATCAGTTTAACTTTATTAGCCGCAGTTGGATGAATGGTGAATGGATGCCCCCAGCCTAACTTTCAACTTGACGATCAACCAGTGGCAGTGCTGCAGTAGTACTACAGTAGGCCATGCAACTCAGTGGCAGTAGCCAAGCCCATGAAAGCTCCAACCAAGTTCAAGGTCCAGCCCAGCCAGCCAGCAAGCCAATTCAGCCCAGCCCATGGCCAGCCAGCCAGCCCGCCAGCCAGCCAGCCCAGCCCAGCCCGCCAGCCAGCCCAGCCCAGCCAGCCCAGTCCAGCCAGCCCAGCCAGCCCAGCCCAGCCCAGCCAGCCAGCAAGCCAATTCAGCCCAGCCCATGGCCAGCCAGCCAGCCCGCCAGCCCGCCAGCCAGCCAGCCCAGCCCGCCAGCCAGCCCAGCCCAGCCAGCCCAGCCCAGCCAGCCCCGCCCCGCCCGGCATACATTGTTTCAGAATCCAGGTTCCTGTAACTAGATCTACTGCAGCGTAGACTAGAGGAGGAAGTGTTTTGTTTTAGCCTTAAAATTGAAATACAGGAAGTTGTTACTTCGTGATTGCCTTCAATTTAGGACCAGGATCCAGTTCAGTGACAGTTTCAGTTGACTCAGTTCATAGTTTCGGACTAGTACTAGTAGCAACCCACCCAAGTGAAAGCCAGACTACTCATCATGAAGTGATGGTGATGTTGATGCAAGCAAATAAACATTTAGAACTTGTTTGATAATATTGTCGATTGTTATGATGAATCTGTTTTGTAACTGAGTGTAAGGACCAGTCCCAGACCAGGACTAGTAACATTACAAGTTAAAGTGTGAAGATGTGGATCTAAGTAGGTCTACAAGTTTAGAGTTAGACATTAGTCTCGGGTTTTTACAGTGTAAATAACAGTAGAACCTATTAACAATCAGACAATAATTACGTCTAGTCTTTGCAGTCTATTCTAGTCCAGGTCTAAGTCAAGAATTTTGTTCTTCAGTTGTAAATTGCTTGTCAAAGAAATGTGTATGTGTTAGATACATGTGTGGAAGTGGAAAAAGCCCAAATGTTGTTGTTGTTTGGTAGTGGTATTTCAAGTCAAATATTTATGCAAGTATTTGTTATGGTATAAAGTTGTTCATTACAAATTTAATGCTCCTTACATCAACATGGCAGCACAAATGTTTGGTAATGTCCCTCAGTTGGACTCAGGGTATAAATTTGAAGATTGGACTGAGGTTCTTGAGTCATGGTTTATAGCTAATGATATTACAGCAGATGCAAAGAAGAAGGGTATATTCTTATCAGGATTAGGAAGTAAATCCTATGCCACATTACGTGCATTGTTGCAGCCCAACAAACCAATTGATAAAACTTACCAAGTATGTAAGGATACTCTGTCTGAACATTTTGCCCCCCAACCAACTGAAATAGTTCAAAGGTATAAGTTTTATACTTGTGTTCAAGAATCATGTGAAACAATCCCGCAATTTGTTGCTCGTTTACGCCAGTTGAGTGAAGGATGCAAGTTTAAAGAATTGAATAGCATGCTTAGGGATCGCCTTGTAGTTGGTTGTAAGGACAAAGCTACACAAAGAAAGCTTCTTAGTGAATCAGAGCTTACATTTGATAAAGCGTTGAAAGTAGCCATGGCCATGGAGATAGCTAATAGAGATGTTGAACAATTGCACTCCAGTGACAATGGTAGTGAAGACAAAGAGGTTCACCAGTTAAGAACCACGCAGATGAAAGAAAGGTCTTCAAGCAAGTGGAATTCCAAGCTTACTGAGAAGGAAAAGCCCACAGGTCAGTGGACTGACCAGCAGTTAAGGTGTTGGCGTTGTGGATCGACAAGACATGTTCATCAATCCTGTCCGTTTCAGAAAGAGCAATGCTATCAATGCCAGGAAATTGGACATACTAAAAGCCAATGTAAAGCAGTAAAGAACTATTTTGCAAGATAATTGTATTTATGCCAAGTGAAACTATTGTAGATCAAACTCTATTTGTTATGGGGTTAAACATTTTTAATCTTGTATTGCATAAGTCTGCAAAAGTTCAACAGATGTTGTTTATATGTGTTACATAATTATAAGGCAATGATTAAAAGGTAAACATTTATTTTCTTTAGCGATGAAAGCTAATTTGGTGCATTCATCACAAGTGTTGATGTTTTAAAAGTAACAGTGTAAATTGTTCCAATTTTTATCAAAAATACTACACGATTTTCATGGAGAAAATGTCACTTATTTTGGTCTGTTCTTTATTATGCCAGGAGATAAGTTAGTTGATAAAGTTTGGATCCAATCAGTTTTGTATCAAAGTACAAGGATTTTGTTTTATTTTCTTGCCATGTAAAGTTTTCATGCATATAAAAGTAATGCATAAAGTACTGCATAGAGTAATGCATCAAATAATGCATATGTTGACTATTTTCACGGAGGAAAAGTGTTGTTCCTTGGGTGTCAAACAACCTTCAAGTAAAACTTAGATCAGTAAAAATAGGTTGTTATAACAGTGAACATTTTGTGTTGTTGTATTTACATGCATACAAGCAATGTTGCTAGTTTATGTTATACATGGAATAGGATTTTTTTTTAATAGAATCAAGTTGTGTGAGTACATTCCTATCTTGCCAGTGTCACATCTCTATACAAACATTTTTTGAGAAAATAAGACCATATTGTTATATAGTTCTGCCTAGTCTGCATGCCAGTTTGATACATGTATTTCATTTTGATGTACCCATGTAATTCACTAAAAGGGGGAGGAATGTTATGTATGACGTCTGAAATTAAGACTATGCATGTCTTGACTTGTCATTTTATGTATACGCATTGCCCAATGTACCGCGTGCAGTTTCCATCGATGCCTCGATTGAATAAAGTCCATGCTACCACCATGTAGTTTTAAAGTTACGAATACGTCTTTATTTGTCATCTTTATTTGGCTGAACATCAACCTTGAACATTGACAGAACATAATATACAATATGCCATAAAACATTGGAATTCCCTTCCCAATGGTGTAAAAGAAATAGGAAATAGGAAACTGTTCAAGGATGATATATAGTCATCGATATCGTCACCAAGACATTGGACTGCCCCCTGTCGCATGAAGACATCGATAGGTCCCACAGAGTTGGTAAGAGAAGGGACGAACACGACACCAAAGGATCACACAACATCAAGGGCACATACAACAAAGGCAAAGGTGCCCACGACATCGAAGGCGCACACAACATCAAGGGCGCACGGGACAACAAGGGTGCCAAACCAAGATCTATACTGGTCAAGTTCTGTTCCTACAGGAAAAGGAGTGAGATCATGCTCGTGAAAAAGAAATTGAAAGGTTCAGGAATTACAATCGCAGAAGACCTGGTTAGTGAAAAGTTCAAACTTCTAATGACAGCTAGAAAAAATCCAGTGGTGGAAAACGCCTGGTCCCAGGCGGAAGAATATTTGCAACCATTAAAGCCCCACTGAACTAGTTTGGCCAGGAGGGATTATAACTCCCTGCATAGTCACTGACAGGTGGTTATCTCATCAAATGAGCTCTCAATTAACATAAGAAAAAGGGGATCATGAGGAACCAATGGTCACCGATTAGGCATTGTTTGCTATATAGAGGGCGCAAGTAGCTATAAGTAGTGCAGTGGGGCTTTAAGACAAACGGCCGGTGCCAAACCCATGAAAAGACTCATAACCTCCACTTGACAACTTAAACTTGGAGTAGGTGCTGTGAACACTTTGCTATTTAAGATGTCTCTTATAACTCCTTACATTTTTCTTTTTTTTAATGCAAGACAAACTGTTGTTTTTTCTAATATGATGTACTTAGATGTGGGATATTTGTTTAGATATTTCTCTCTCAAAATGCATGTAGGTTATTTAAGGATGGATTTTTATTGTAGGATAGTCTACTGTGACCAATATGTAAGTGACCTGCACCCAGATGGTGGATGATTTTAAATGTAATTGTCAAGGAGATGCTGGTATATGTTGCACATGCTGTTTAAAATGTCATACAAGTAATTGTGAAATAGTTTTATTGGCAGGTAAAAATCATTCAAGTAATCCTGATTGGATATGTTGTTTCTGTCTACGTGACATTTTCCCTTTTAATCACATTACTGATGGTGTTGAATTTAAAGAGAATGTTCTTCCTGTTAGTCACGAGTTTAACAAAGTTGAAATAATTTCACACATTGCCCAATCTTTAAATGTAACCGAAGAAGATACCAACAATGAACGGGATCCAGATGTAAATTTTCCTCAACTATGTCAGGAATGTCAGTATATACTTCCAGAAGATTTTACTCATAAGTATTATAAAGATGGTCGTCAAGATTTTAGCTTGCTTCACATCAACTGTCGAAGCTTAAATAAAAACTCATGTGATGTTGAACAATTATTCAATTCTTTAAATTACCCTTTTTCTGTGGTTGGGTTAACTGAAACGTGGATATCAGACCATAGTCTACCTGTATTTAGTATTCAAGGTTATGAGTTTATACATTTAGACCGAAAAACATGTCGGGGAGGGGGATTAGGTTTTCTTGTCTCTAGTACTCTAACATATTTAATACGAAATGATTTAAATGTTATAACATCTACTCAAGAGTGTTTTGCAATTGAAATCACAGTGTCTTGTGGAAAAAATATTGTAATATTGGTTATATATAGGCCACTAAGCTCAAGTGTAGTTGACTTTAATACCTATTTTGATGATATTTTACAATGTTTAACTAAAGAGAATAAGCATCTATATATAATGGGTGACTTCAATTTAGACCTCCTGAAGTCCTCTAGTAATACAAGGATTAATACTTTTTTGAACAACGTATATGCTAATGGTTTAACACCTATGATCAACAAACCAACCAGACTTACAAAAACTACTGCATCACTTATAGACAATATTTTTATTAATTCTTATACTTCAAATGTAAATGCTGGTATCATATACTCTGATGTATCAGACCACTTGCCAGTTTTTGTAGTACTAAATAATGCTCTAAGATGTTATGAGTACATGTATGATAAGGGGAAGAAAAAAAGACAAATTAATGATAACACAAAGAAGTCATTTTTCTGCAAGTTATCTTCTGAAGAATGGACAGATGTTTATAGAAGTAAAGATCCCAATGTTGCCTATGATTTTTTTTTCTCCAACTTTCAAAGGCATTATAAAGAATCTTTCACTTTTGTTAGGAGTAATAAGAAAAATAAAAACAAAAAGTTATGGGTATCATTAAACTTGTTGACAAAAATAAGATTGAAGAACAAACTTTATAAAAGGTTTTGTTGTAATCCTACATGTGAAAATGAAGAAAAATATAAGAAGATTAGAAACAAAGTGTCATCTGAATTGAGAAAGGCAAAAAAAAATGTATTTTTATCATGTATATATTTGTATGTTTTTTAACGGAAATAAAGTCTTTTGAATTGAATTGAATTGAAATTGAATTGACTTATTTTTTATCTGTTATTATTGTATATTGTTGTATGTTGGAAGCTTGTCGAATAAAAAAATCAATCAATCATATACCTAGCAACGAGGCACTTAAAGGTAAAGACCAGTATTGGCAACGCCCCAATTTCAAAAAATGAAATGGAAGCTCTCATTACCAATCATGTGAAAGAATATGTTTTGACTAATACATGATGATAAAAAATTTGCCGGGAAACCGCCTACTAATTCATATATTTGGTAAATTTATTTCTCTCATGGTCTGGTGAGAGAGATACACTGTTAAAAATTTCACTGTAGAAATTACAGTAAATTACTGGCAACTTTGTTGCACAGTAAATTACTGTAACTTTGACATTACAGTAACTTCCTGTAAGTTTTTCAACAGTAACTTGCTGTAAGACATTAAAATACTGTAAGCTTACTGTAAAGAAATTTTCATGTATAAGGTTACAGTATTTATTGTAAGTTCTTCTTACAGTTAATTAATGTAATTTTATTCACAGTAATTTAAATGTATTTACAGTTATGTACTGTAAGTTTTTCTCTACAGTAAATTAATGTTATTTCTCTCATTTACATTAAGTTAATGTAATAAGTACAGCTTTTCTACTGTGACTTTAGCAGTATCATCCTGTTAATTTTGTATCTATTTCTCTCATTTACATTAAGTTAATGTTATAAGTACAGCTTTTCTACTGTGACTTTAGCAGTATCATCCTGTTAATTTTGTATCTATTTCTCTCATTTACATTAAGTTAATGTAATAAGTACAGTATTCTACTGTGACATTAGCAGTATCATCCTGTTATTTTGTTATCTATTTCTCTCATTTACATTAAGTTAATGTATTAAGTACAGTATTCTACTGTGACATTAGCAGTATCATCCTGTTATTTTTTTTAATCTATTTCTCTCATTTACATTAAGTTAATGTAATAAGTACAGTATTCTAACTTGACATTAGCAGCATCATCCTGTTAATTTGAGGAAAAAACAAGCTTTCTGAACACAAAAATCATTATTAAAGTCTTTATTGGGTAATCAACGCTCCATAAAACAAGTTTCTCAAATAGTGTAACATTATGAAAATGCTTGCAAAGAAACTATCAAGTAAAACATTAAAACAAGTAAAACCACTAAAAACTGCAAAAGTTCAAGTACTCAAGAATCTACAGACCCATAGTCATCCTTCCAGTATCTCAAAAATTCTTGAAAAAATTGTTTAGATTATACCAATTCTGAAATACACATAACTTGCTTAATCCCAACCAATATGGCTTTAAAAAAAATCATTCACCCGACCTAGCATTAA
Organism: Strongylocentrotus droebachiensis; assembly: GCA_035222895.1. Classification (NCBI taxonomy): domain Eukaryota; kingdom Metazoa; phylum Echinodermata; class Echinoidea; order Camarodonta; family Strongylocentrotidae; genus Strongylocentrotus; species Strongylocentrotus droebachiensis. The sequence goes on from JAVYIG010000991.1 coordinate 258,724, forward strand.
TTTAATTATACGACAGAATAACACATGCAATTGTGCAGACATAGCGGCTTTAAGGCATTGATATGCTAAATCACAACGTATGGCTTAGGGGCACTGCACTTTCTTGGGTCAAAAATTATTTGTCGAACAGACAACAATATGTTCACTTTAAAATTCTGAATTGTAAAAAACTATTGTAAAGAATTATCTTCAATTGTAAACAAGACATATTTTATACACTTTTATCTTCCTTTAAAGCCACTATTAAACGACAACTACTATCAGAATACAATCAATGAAAAGTCTCCATATACCTGGCAGAATCAAGGAAAACTCTCTATACCTGGTAGAATCTCTCCAAAAGACATTACTCACTTTATTTTTGTTTAATTTATCTTTTGAACTAATACCCCATTTAATTTGAGTTGCTCTGTTATATTAAACTTGTAATCTTTAATACGTGTTTCATATTCTTCTGTATTTTTGTCTCATTTACATGCCAATTCTGCACAGAAACTTGTTTCAACTTCATGAGCTGTCATTCAATTGATTGATTGATTGATTTATTGACGGTAAAAGCCCTATTCAGCTACTCGGCTGGTTTACAAAGGGGCTGTGCAAAATAACAAAAACCGTAAAACATACTTGACAATAAGAAAATATACATGATATACAGAAATTAATGAAATAGAATTACCAATGTGCACAATGAACAAAGAAAATAGAAAATATGATCAATTTGTGTACATGTAAAATGAAAACATAAAATTATGAAATTCATTTAGCTACAATATTGCTACGTATTAAATATGATAAAAAAACATATTACCATATAACGTAACATATATCGTAATAAAATATAAGTTACTTAAAAAAAATATATTATTATATAACTTGAAATATGTCGAAATAAAATATAGGTTACTTAAATATAGGCCTAATATTTGGCAAATTCATTTATTTCATGACTTATTAAATTTATTAAAATAAAGGTGTATTGCATGTACAGACTAAAATATATGAAAATTCACTAAGGTAAAATAATGCTAAATTGCAAGTAATGTAAAACATATTTTGGAAAACAGTAAGTAAACAATCAAGCAATGCTTATGATGACAAGGCTGCACACATGCCAGGCTCACATAATACATGTGCTAATGCTTTGTCTAGGAAGTTCAATGACCGCTAGACACAATTTATTAAAAAAGTTTGGGCTCCCTGTAGTTGGTCTCTTTGCATCAAGGCTAAACACACGGCTTCCTTAATACCACGAAGTCACGTGACTTTTTTAACCTCCCTCACTAACAAAATATTTGATTTCAAATTTCAATTTTCACTTGTGATGTTTCATATTAAGTTCAATTGAAATGTATATTAAAGGTACATGATCCCTTTTGCAAGCATAACATTTGCAAATGTCTAAAAAGGGCAAAAAGACACAAATAAAATTTTAAGAAAGTGTGTGAAAGTAAAGGGTTCAGATACTCAATGTAAGTGGGATTTTTTTTTATTGATAATTTTGAAATTGATGTAGTATGTAGGCGCCCCTGTAATTTGTTCTGAATGTTAGTCTGTACTAAGATACACTTCTTATAATTATACAGAACATGTTATAAATTTTGCAAGAAATGACATTTCCAGTATATATATCTTAAGGCGTATTCAGACTGACTGGAAGTTCAGCGGATACATCTACTTCATCATCTGTCACACTTTCCTCGTCACTTGAGTGCAGTCTTCCAGGAAACTCCTGATTATTTTCTTGGGCGGATTCAGTTAACACAGTACCAGTTTCACTTGAAGTTGAGTCTAACTGAATCTGGTCTAACTTATTGTGAACTCTTGATATATGTGACGCAAAAGACGACCTCACTGAAAAACGTTTTTTGCAATTGGCAAAAGGACAGCGTATTTCAACTCCGTGTTTGATATGAACTCTAAGATGAGAAAGTATGTCATGGATTTCCTCACATTTTACAGCACAGAGTGGACAATTCCAGGTAGAAACGCAGAAAAACTGGGCATCTTTTTTTCTTGAAAATGGTTGATGATCCCTATGCACATGGGTTTTGAAGGATGAATAATTTCTGAATGTTCGATTGCAGCCAGGAACACCACACGGGAAATCGAAATTCACCACATTTCTATGGACTGAAAAGTGTTCAGAAAACCGCTTCAATGATCCAGAAGAATGATTACATAGCTTACAAACGTACATGGGTATATGATGTCCATGTAGAGCATCCGTCTGATTAGTGTTTCAGCATGCACACTGTGTGACTTCAGCAGTAATCCATGGCATACTGCAAGAAAGAAGAGCGGAAAACAATACCTTTAATATGCATACGTACACATAACTTTTTATGTACAGCATTGACAGATTAAAAGTTATTTAAATGATAAATGAATAATAAAAAAAAAGATAAAGGACAAAAAATACAAAAGAAAATCGAAAGAAAAACATAAATTCATCAAATATAACCAGTTGTCACGAGCCTCCTGATGATGACTGTATGCGAAACCTTCAGCAAAAAAACATTTGATTTCACGGCTATGAATGTTACTACATAAGTGAAATTAACATTCATTTGCGGTAAATGAAACTACAATAGATTTCTGTAAAACAAATTTACAATCCTTAAAGACAAAAATTACTGTAATTTACTGTTAGTATTTGAAGAACCTACGGTAACAGCAATTTACTCTAAGAAATGCAGTGATTTACTGTAGGAAAGTTTACAGGCAGATACTTTGAGTAAAAATTGATGGTAACTTACTGTAGATATATAACCTACAGTTACTGTAAATTAAAATTACAGTGAATTACAGTAGACAAGTACTCAAAATTAATATGAAATAAAATTACTGTAATTTACTGTAAACTAGCAGTAAGTTACTGTAAATTACAGTAATTTTACAGTAATTACTCAGTAATTTTACAGTAACTTACTGTCAGTTACGGAATGGCCTATTTGGTTGCTATGACAACGCTGCGACCTTCAAAAAAGTAAATTACAGTAATTTTACAGTAAATTACAGTAATTTTAAAGTAACTTACTGTAAATTACTAAGTAACAGTAAAATACTAGAAGTCTAAGTAATTTTACAGTAACTTACTGTAATTTTATTTCATATTTTAACTTTTAAGTAAAATTACACTATGCAGCAGGATTGCCAGTACTTTGCTGTAATTTCTTCAGTAACGTGCTGTAGACTACACTACATGAGCTTAGACTTGTGCGTAGGTAAACGCCATCAACCGCGGACCACTCCATAGAAAACTACCGCAAACCGAGGACGTACCTGCAATGGGGGACCGTCCACGGTTGCGATCCTGGTTTTCGCCGTATAAAATTTACGACGTAGGGGGCGTTTGAATATTAGATGTCACAGCGTGTAGCCAACATCGAGTGGATCAATCCTACGTGTATCGCGAAATGTCACAGCGCCCCCTTCGATGACTGCGCGGGAAAGGCGCGCTACCTGCTATCATCCCATAGCAGTTCCGTCCGCGGTTTAATGTAGTTTTCTATGGAGTGGTCCGCGGTTGAAGGCAATTACCCATGCACACACACACAAGTACTAAACTTGGTCCACGTTTGACGCCATAAACGTGTAGTGGTGCGTATTCAACTGATCACGCAGTGTGCTCATGATGGACTGATGCTGTAGTCGATCGTAGTGTGTGCGGTGTCCTATAAGTTATAAGTCTTGATGGTCTTGACGTTAGACATTTCCAATTTAACGTGAGCATGCATATCCATGTGCAATGGCATCGCATTGACAGTGACACTGTACGCTGGTACTGCAGTACAGTGTCATGTGCTGCACTAACACTACCGACTCTGTCCCACACACCACAGCACAGCACGTACAGTACACATATACCGTAGACGGAACAATTACAAACACAATCCCTATACTTTCCACAGTCTGACAATTCTTCACTTCAGCGGGATACAAATCAAATCATGACTCTGATAATTGGCAATCTGTAACTTACCTCGGATCCCCTTGGAATTGACTTATTGGTCATCAATATCCCAGCTCGAGGATCAGGACCAGGAACAGAACAGATTCAGATTCGTTGCTCAGGATCAGGCCGGCCAGCTCAGCTATATATCTCAGCTCAAATCTTTGCAGAAAATTAAAAATGGCGGCGCGGCGTGGCGGGCTAGCGCGGGAGCCAATCACGTGCAACGCATACGCGCATATGCAGCCGATCCGCCTAATGCGCATGTGCGCTGTATCCCACAATGCTTTTTGCACGCTCCTTTACACTAGCTTACTGTAGATATTTGTTCCCATGCTCTACGACACTGATGTTTACAGCAATATACTGTACAGCAACGTACTTATACAGTTAATTATCGTAAAATCGTTATTACAACATATTACTGTTGTAAATCACAGTATTTTACTGCATGAGTTACAGCAAATTTTTACAGTGTAGGGTAGTCCCATATACATCTTTCTGTGTATAGTGCTTGTAACTTTACGAAGAATGAGCCAAATTTCTTATCATTTTGATGATTCCAGAACCTTGCAGATGCTAGATGCTAGATGATCGACCTTTTCTGATCGATTCCACAACGTTTCTTTCACAATGCAATCGCATGACCATTACTGGTCTTTACCTTTAACAAAGTTTAAATTTGATATTTTACATAATAAATATGCGTCGGTCGAGCGCCTGATGAAGTCATAATTGTGGGAATATCTAGTAACGTCTTTATACAAGACTATATATTTGCAACGTTGAAACGACGACACGAAGTGAAAGTAAAACATAACCAAATCGTACTACCCTTTTGTGTCCATTCTCCTTTTGTCGTCTGAATAATACTACATGGTGGCAGCGGTATAAGTGAAGAACCATGGAAAGTTCTCGTCTACCATTGCCAGAAAGCTTTGATAAAGTTGCAGGCTTAAATCAAGCAGAACAATGGCCAAAATGGTCACGGCGGTTCGAGAGATATCGCGTCGCATCGGGCCTCGCATCCAAGCCAGACAGTGAGCAGGTTAGTACGCTACTCTATGCTATGGGGGAATGTGCCGATGATATTATCGTGTCTCTCAATGTGAAAGAGGAGACAGCAAAGTATGATGACGTGATCGCAACATTGAAGAAGTATTTCAATGTACGGAAAAACATTATTGTTGAAAGGGCAAAATTCAACAAACGAACACAATGCCCGGGAGAAAGTGTGGACACATTTATCAATGATTTGTACAGGCTAGCAGAGGACTGTGACTACGATAGACTTAAGGAGGGCTTGATAAGAGACAGAATTGTAGTTGGGGTGCTTGATGACTCCCTATCTGATCAACTACAGTCTAGAGAAGACCTAACTCTCTCAAAAGCAGTTCAATTGAGTAGACAGTCAGAAGCCCGGAAACAAAACAAGTCTGTTGTGAGGGGAGGTGCAGAGAGTGAGAGCCCTAACTCGGCCGTAAACTACGTAAGGCCTAAGAGCAAGGGAACGTACTCGAAGAAAACATCTCAAACTCCGCAGGGTAACTGTAAGTGGTGTGGAAGGCAGAATCATGCACGTGCCAGCTGTCCCGCAAAGGATGCAAAGTGCCATCAATGTGGAAAGATGGGCCACTTCCAGTCTGTGTGTCAAGCCAAACAACCAGAACAGGGACAACAAAAGGCAGCAAAGCTAAAATGGAAAGCTCGAGTCAGCGAAGTAGATGATTTCGATGACATTGATGTCCCCTTCCTTGGTGAAGTCAGCGAGAACGATCAGACGTACTGGAGTTCATCGATCCTCGTAGATGGGAATGAAACACACTTCAAGTTAGACACAGGAGCAGCCGTTACTGTGTTGTCTGATTCCACTCCATGGCTGAATAAACACATCATGAGACCAACAACCAAGAGGTTACGTGGTCCAGGAAGTACAGTCCTGACTGTGATAGGACAAATGACATCAACTCTCAGGCATAGAGATAAACAGATCAAGGAGACTCTCTATGTGGTCAAAGATCAGGAGTCTTCATTGCTGAGTAGGAAAGCGTGTAGAACCTTGAATCTAGTCCGCAGAGTGGAGGAAGTCGATTCTTGTGATGATGAAACTGCAAACTTCAAGGCTGAGTTCCCTCAACTTTTCACTGGTTTGGGGAAACTGAAGACAGCATACCACATCACGTTAACTTCAGATGCCAAGCCGATGTGCCTGTATACAGCCAGGAAAGTTCCTCATCCGCTTCTACCGACGGTGAAGAAAGAACTAGAGTCCATGTTGGAGCGAAATGTGATCTCAAAAGTGACTGAGCCGACAAAGTGGTGTTCGGGGATGGTTCCAGTGTTGAAGCCCAGTGGTTCGGTGAGAATTTGTGTAGACCTTACATCTCTCAACAAGGCAGTTGAACGAGAGATTCATCCGATGTCTTCAGTCGATGAAAGTCTAGCAAAACTGGGAAAGAGCACAATCTTCACAAAACTGGACGCCAACAGCGGGTTTTGGCAAATTCCATTGGAGGATGAGTCAAAGCTACTGACAACCTTTGTCACTCCATTTGGGAGATTTTGCTTCAACCGATTGCCGTTCGGGATAACGTCAGCGCCAGAAGTCTTCCAGAGAGCGATGTCCACTATCCTCGAAGGACTTGACGGCGTGATTTGTCACATGGATGATGTGCTAGTCCATGGTGCAACACAAACAGAACATGACATCAGAGTACGAGCTGTTCTACAACGTCTGCAGGAAGCAGGTATCACACTAAATCAGGGAAAGTGTGAATTCTCCAAACAGAGTGTGAAGTTCTTAGGGCACTTCATCGACGACACTGGTGTCAAGGTCGATCCGAGCAAAACAAGAGCTATTCGAGATTTTCCAGTTCCTCGAAGCGTGAAAGAGCTACAGAGGTTCATGGAATGGTGAACCAGGTGGGAAAGTTTCTCCCAGGATTAGCTGAGATCAACGAGCCCCTTCGTCAACTCCTGAAGAAAGACAATGTGTGGTGTTGGGGAGAAGCGCAGCAGAGATCTTTCACACAGATCAAAGAGATGATGGTCTCGACAGCAGTCTTAGCTCATTATGATCCAGAACTGCCAACAGTCATTGCAGCAGATGCATCCGGGACTGGAATGGGTGCAATCCTGTATCAAGTGCAGACTGATGGAAATCGTAGACCAGTGTGCTATGCATCTCGATCGCTTACCGAGACTGAGCAGAGGTATGCAGTGATTGAAAAAGAGGCACTGGCAGCTACTTGGGCGTGCGAGAGGTTCTCCGAGTATGTACTTGGTCTTCATTTCGAGGTGGAAACTGACCACAAGCCATTGGTCACACTTCTAAACTCGAAAGAACTTGTGAAAATGCCTCCACGACTCCAACGCTTCAGAATGAGAATGATGAGATTTGATGCAGAGACATTGTATGTTCCAGGAAAACAGCAGACATCCGCTGACGCCTTGTCACGAGCGCCAGTAGAGAGGCCAGGAATGGATGATGTCAACTTCGTAGATGAGGTTGAATCATATGCATCAACATCAACCATCAACCTCCCAGTGACAATGCAGAGATTTGAGGAAATCAGAAATGCACAAAAAGCAGATGAAGTATGTGCAAAAATCAGAGACTACTGCGTTCAAGGATGGCCAGACTACATGCCACATAACCCGATCCTCAAACACTACTATGAGCAGAGAGGACACCTGAGTGTGGTAGAGGACTTGCTTATCTACGACGAGAGAATAATCATTCCGAGAGCTCTGAGACTTGATATCCTTGAGAGGCTACATCAAGGACATCTGGGAATCACCAAATGCAGAGCCAGAGCCAGAGATTCAGTGTGGTGGCCAGGTCTATCAAAATCATTGGAGGAAATGATTTCAAGCTGCTTGACCTGTGCTATCCATCGCCAAGAGGTCCGCGAGCCTTTGATGAGCTCATCCTTTCCTTCAAGGCCATGGGAGCGTCTTGGAATGGACCTGTTCGAACTCAAAGGGAAATCGTTCCTGATAGTAGTTGACTACTACTCGAGGTGGATTGAGGTCAAACAACTCCAAGGTCAGTCAACAATGGCAGTGATTTCTTCGCTGAAGGAGATCTTTGCAGTCCATGGGATTCCAGACCTTGTGGTTTCAGACAATGGTCCACAGTTCGCCAACGAGAACTTCAGAAAGCTTGCTGAAGAGTATGGATTCGTCCATACAACCAGCTCTCCAAGATACCCACAAGCTAATGGTGAGGCTGAAAGAGGAGTTCGCACTGTGAAAGCGTTGCTGAAGAAGAACGACGACATCCAGTTAGCCCTTCTCAGCTATCGAGCGTCACCACTCCAAAACGGGTTAGCTCCTTGTGAACTTCTCATGGGGAGGAGATTGCAGACTCAGGTTCCTACTTTGCCGCACATGCTGCTGCCACGGGTACAACAGCCGGACCTGACGACTGTGAGAGAGAAAGAGGAGAAGTACAGGTCAGATCAAATGATGACCTACAACAGACGTCATGACTCACGTGAGCTTCCAGAGCTACAACCAGGAGATTCCGTGTGGATCCGTGATCAGTCTCGCTACGGGAAAGTCACCCAGAAAGCGCAACAACCACGGTCCTACCATGTCCAGACAGAACATGGGACAGTACGTCGTAATCGCCGTGCACTGATTGCTGTCCAAGGTCAACCCACCAAGACCAGAGTGCCGGAGTCATCCATGAGCAACGATCCAGAGAGACCTGACGATTCTGATGAAAGCGACTCAACCGGTTCCCAACGTAACCAGCAGATCAACCGGAAGCAGCCTGAGGGAGCCTCTACACCAACAGCTGCGACAGAGACGCGAACGCGATCTGGACGACTCGTGAAACCACCAAAGCGACTGTCCATGTAATGGGTTAAACTTAAATACCAAAATTGGGATTAACTTTGCAGGAACTGAAACTGAACAAGACTTTAAAGGTTTGGACAGTGTTTATTTGGGTTTAATAGTAAACTGGAATGGACTCGGGACTCGAAGAACACAATTAAGGAGAATATCCGTGAACTCTTAAACAGGATTATATTTCGGATTTTTATTGGATTTGAAACTATTTGGAAATCAATAAGAACTCTTGAACTGTTGATAATAAGCTTGGGGGGAGATGTGGGAATATCTAGTAACGTCTTTATACAAGACTATATATTTGCAACGTTGAAACGACGACACGAAGTGAAAGTAAAACATAACCAAATCGTACTACCCTTTTGTGTCCATTCTCCTTTTGTCGTCTGAATAATACTACAATAATTATATCATCCACCCCCCCCCCTTCTCTCTTTCTCTCTCTCTCTCTCTCTTCGTCCCTCTCCTACCCCTTCTCTTTCTTATATAAAAAAAAATAATTAATCAATTAGAATTAATAAAATAAATACTTTTAATGATCTTATAATTTTATTTCAAACATGCATTCATATCTCGACAGGTCTGATTTATTTCGAACTTCCGTCAGTCTGTTTCTCTTATTTTTCTGCTTTCAGACAAATAAACTTATTACACTGTACACAAGTTGGATTGCCCTGTGAATATAGTACACATGCACACCCATCTCCACCCCACGCACACACACTCACACACACTATTCACGTAATTGATAACTTGAAAAATAGTCAGCCAATTTTTGAAGTTGTACTTTCAAATATATAATCTTTCATTTTAACATTACAAAAGTTATCATATCAGAAGAAAAATAGTATCTGGCTTAGAACCTTTCATTCCCAAAGCCGTGCACCTTGTGGTGAAAACTAATGTTGGTTGTTCACATGCATATTCATCAGTCTTTTCTAAAAAACAAAGTAAAATAATGTAAACCTCTTATATACAAAGTGGAAAGGTTTGTTTAGATTTCCAGGACGTACTTGGGGGTTCGTACTGTCAAATTCCATTTCAGTCAACAATAGATATCAACATGAGGTGGTTTCAAATTAAGATTTTAAATAGAATATTATATATGAAGGATAGTTTGTTAAAGGGAAAGTCCACCCCAGGATTTTTTTTAGCTGACGATATAGACCTAATAATACCATGAAGAATGATACAAGTCTCATTAAAATCCATGATCACATAACGAAGATATATCGACTTTTTTATCGAAAATCAGCCGCCCCCCAAATGCAAATGCGTTACATGGGCATGAAACGATCGCATTGTGACGTATGTTGCGAGCTGCCTTCTTATTTCGCAGACATTCACTTTCGCTCGCGGTACACTGTTATCGCACTGACACGACGAATCATGAATGAAAGCGAAAGTGAATGTCTGCGAAATAAGAAGGCAGCTCGCAACATACGTCACAATTTCGATACTATCGGTTATTTTTTGGCGATCGTTTCATGCCCATGTAACGCATTTGCATTTGGGGGGCGGCTGATTTTCGATAAAAAAGTCGATATATCTTCGTTATGTGATCATGGATTTTAATGAGACTTGTATCATTCTTCATGGTATTATTAGGTCTATATCGTCAGCTAAAGAAAATCCTGGGGTGGACTATCCCTTTAAGATTTGGTGTAGTGGCTGACAAGAAGTGTACTTTTTGTAGTAGCAATGATGAAACTATCATACATGTTTTTTGCTTTTGTAACTATTCTAATGAAGTATATGGTCGAAGTTAGAGTTCGGGATATTTCGTAATACGGGAGAAAGGATCAAACTTACAAATCAAAATAAATTGTTTGGATTTTGCGGTAGCATTAATAATGCACCCAATCGTGTTCTTAATATGGTCAGACAAGAAATATTTTCAGCTAAATTACGAAATCTGCTTCATTTGATATAATTTTAACAGCTGTATAACTTTATTATGAAATGGAAAAATATATATATACCAAACAAATCTCAGAGAGAATAAATTGAAAAAGAAATGGTTTCACTTTAGAAATATTTTGAGAGGGTTGGAAATATTTTTTATATATATTTAAAGTACTATTTTTGTCATAAATGTTTGTTTTTATCTGCCACAAAGTGTTCGGCCGTGATGATTATTATCTGTGGATATGCATGGATATTATTTCTTTAATTATTTGTATGTAATATATGGATATACTGTATATGATGGAATTTGTTTTGAAAATAAAGAACCGGAAAAAAAATATCACATGACTTTTGGCCAGTTCAATCTGAAGTGATTTTTAAAGCTATGTGGGGTTAATGCAAAATATTGTATCATTGAAGAGAAAGGCGGTTTTGTCCAAATGGCAGCATGTAGGAGACGAAACTTTCAGTTTATTCCCTGATTCATACTCAGTATCTATTTAGTTTATTGATTTCATCCATTTCTTTGTTTATTATGCATGTAAAACATTTGAAGAGCTATTTTCAGAAAGGAGCAAAATCTTTTGATAGCAAATGGAGATAATTATATACATTTTCCTCTATTTACCTTGAACAAAATTATTAACCTAAATTACGAGAGAAATTATGAACACATGCATCTTTTAATAACAATGTTCCATAGACACCTGAACAAATCGGGTAAACAAAGAGTTCTTTCTTAAGTTACACAAAATGGATCTAGTGCCTCTTGAAAATAAGCTCTTTGTATGTACATAAACAAGCAATAACAACAGAATACTCCAGTTCGATATTTTGGAGGAAGACTATTATGTCACAACTAATTTCAGTTTTATTGAAAAGCTGATGTAGGCCTATGTATTGTATTCAAACTTAACAGGTATAAGATAGTGTTTTTGAAGGTTAGAATGTTATTAAGTTTGAAGTTTTGTTTATAACACCTCTCCAATAATAATGCACCTTCTAAGACTGGTTATAGTTTTTGAAGAAAAAAATAGAACTGGTCAGGGCCTTAGGGGAATATTATGCTTATATTCTAGAGCGTATCTGGGTGAAGACGGAGATAATGGAAGTTTGTTGTTTGGTAGTTGGAACGTTAGTTTTATATTGTGTTTTTAAGAAACAGACAGTTTGTATGAGATCAGGAAAGGACATTTTCTGTCATTTTGAGAACCAAATTTGCATCAGTGATATTCTGTTTCATTGAATTGTACCGCAGAGAGGATTCAGTTGGTTTGATTAAAGAAGGAAGAGAGTCAAATGAAGAACAAAAAGCAATATTTTTTTCATTTACTAATGAGAACTATGTTTTTTTGAGATCTCCTTACACAGAATATTGGAATGGGTTTTTCACGATGAATGTTGTTTGGAGACATCAATATTCTTTCTATCACCAGGAAATAAAGAATTTTCTGTCTACATGAACCTTTCCTGGTTGCTTATTAATGCATTTGCCAACTGGTAACATAATACTTTCACAAGTTGATATCCCTCACCATTGGATTTTCTTTGGTAATGTCTAAATTTCGTTTAAAAAAAGATGATATCAGTCTAGTAGGCCTACACTGCAGGCAAGAGTCAGGACTAACATTTAGCATGTAATTAATTTTATTACCACTCTTATATTCTCTGAAATGTTATCTTTATTGGGGGTGACTTGAAAAAGTTAATAATAAGGAAGGGAGGGGGTGCAACCTGTCACACGCTTCTACCCAGGCGCGTACGCAGGGGGGGGGGGGGTGTTTTGGGGGTTAAACCCCCCCCCTTTGGCATTTTTTATGTGTGTATTTTTAAGAAAACCCCCCTAAAACCCCCCTTTGTTTTGTTTAAACCCCCCCCCCTTGAAAAAAATCCTGCGTACGCCCCTGCTTCTACCTCTTGGTTGCTTTGATCCATTGCAGAAAATATTTTGGCACCTATCACCCCCCCCCCCCCCCCCCCCCCCCAACCACGGATACAAATCGACACCCATGATATCTAGAAATACAAACTTGAACATCATTTTTCTTAGGGCAAGTCAGTGAGTTTGGATAATTTCAAAAAAAAGTTTCGAGACTTAATTATGATCTTTGAGAACAGGAATTTGAATGAGCTAATTTTAGAAGAGATTACACACAATTAACTCGATCTATCTCTCTCTCTCGCTCACATCCAATCCCTTCAGGTAATACAGATGACCGTCCTTAATTGTCTGAATGTTTATTTTCAAAATAATTTATAAATGATTAGTCTCATTAGCTTATCGATTATTGTTGATTTTTTTATGTTGTTGACGTTTTTTTTTTAACGAAATATTCGGTCTTCTGTTTATTTTCCCTGTCTTTTCTAGCTAGCCATCTTCCTTTAAGAATGATAAAAAAGGTTGTCCATTTTGCTTTTATTTCCTTGTTATCATTGCATACTTTTCTTAACATTTTATTTTCTTTCCTTTCCTTTCCTTTTCTCATATTTTGTTCAAATTAGATAATAGATTGCATTCAATTTTCGTTGATGTGGATGTTTTTCTTACAACTTAATGCATCAGAATTGTTTTCTTCTAAATTAAGCTCTACTTGTCGAGAGTCAATATATGTATAAAACGTTCTACAACTGCGTCTCAAAAAGCTTTAGCCTACATGTAGATGGAAAAAGTCTCCCAACTAATTATTTGAGAAAACAAATCTGGGAATTTCCATACCTTAGGTTTTTGACACACCATGTATTTTACGCCCGGATTTTACGCTTGACTGAGCAAAAATAATACAGCCTTGTCAAGAATCGGTATTTGCTTTAGCTGGTATCAGCAAAGTTGAGAGTCGTGAAAATGGTTGAAAATTGTCATGCTCTTCAGAGAATATGGGACCCATGTAAGTCCCACATGGGCTTGCTACCTGGGTTCAGGTAGCAAGCCCATGTGGGACTTACATGGGTCCCATATTCTCTGAAGAGCATGACAATTTTCAACCATTTTTCTCATTATCTCTCTCTCCCACTCTCTACTTCTTTTTGCACTTTTGCGCTTCGCGCTTAACATTTTAGCTCGTTGCTTTTTAACGCTGCGGCTTTGCATTTGGCGCACTGCATTTCTATGATGCTGTTGATTGAATAAATTGAATAAATTCATCAATTCCTGATGAAGCCGTATGAGCGAGAATGCAATTTATTCTTGTCTCATATACGCATTATGAAAATGAGACAGCAAAATGTGTATATTGATGGCCATCTTGCGAGTAATCGGGCTCTCATCATTAATTTTTCTCTTCATTTTTTTTTTTGATGGTGAATTATTGGGGGGATTGTACAGGCCACCCCCCCCCCCCACACCTGAAATATTGGGAGACTATATACCCCCACCCCCCCCCCCCCCCGGGATCGACACCCATGGCCACACCAACACACACATATAAACATCCTCTGGGAATCCATGTCTTTGACAACTGTTTTACCTTTTAAGTTTTCAATGAAATTGTCCTTTTCATGCTGAGATACCTAATTTATTTGGTAGGTTACGTGATAAATTTTGGCCAATTAAAAAATTTGGGAAAATTGGCTGGTATTTTTTTCTTTCATTCTTGGATTCTCTATCAGAAGCTGTAAGGTGAGCTGAAATGTAAATACAATTATCATTGTGAATTGACAATACAATGCCAATAGATACTATGTCTTCATGAATTATCGAAACACACACAAAAACAATATATTTATACACAAAGTCACAAGAAAAAATTGTAATATAAGTAAAATGTATTTCTTCTCATTATTCATGATAAGAGTTAATCTGTACCATAACAGATATAGCACAATCACCTTCCACAACTGTAATATCTGAGTACGAAAGGGACATATGCAGCAAATGTGAAAGGCAGCTAGTGTACATATCAGGAGAGAATTACGCCCCTTACTCTTTTTTAAACCAATTTCTCGATATGCCACTACTGAATATTTTCTCCTAACAGAGGGGTAGGACATTACTATCAAGTACAAAATAAAAAATATATACTGTCAAGTGATTTTCAACTTTAAAAACAATTATTTCAACAACTATTCTATCTACATTTCATCAGATATATAATTTTAAAAATGATAGAGAGTCCCTCTAGGCCGCGACATATACACTGTTCAATTTCCAATCAGATTTTATAACAACTAAAATTATTAACAAATTATAAAAACTACCAAATAATATTAATAAAGGAAAATGGGAAATACTGCGCACATGATACACAGTACCGGTATATCGAATTTATATTCCTTTAAAATCCATTGCATGACTTCCCAAGCATATAAATTTATTTGTTTGGAAGGGTTTATACTCTATAACATTTTGGTCTACAACCAGTTTGTCTACTAGTTGATTGGTCTATTGCTCACTTAGTCTTATCCCAGTTGGTCTAATCCTCAGTTTTTCTAATGCCCATCTTGTCTACTATTCACAAGGTCTAATAGTCATTATTGCTTATGATTATTAGACCATTTGGCTAAGTAGACGAAATGGGAATTAGACCAACTGGTTATAGGACAAAAATGAATAGACCAAATGGGTCGTAGACTTATTGGAGATTAGGCTAAATGGACATTAGACCAAATGATCAGTTGGTAAAATGATTATTAGATCACATGGATAGTAGTCAGGCTGGATGTAGACAATGTGGGAATATAGACTCAATTGGAAGCACCTGGGAGAGAAAAGGTAAAAGCATTTTCCTCAATCTTTTCTCCTAAAGAAGCAAGTTCATTTGTCACAGAATAAGGGGAAAAATACAGCTTTAAAACCTTGGTCTAGTCAACCTCTACTCTGAGTTGATGGAAGTACACTTACTCAAATGAATTATATATCATAACCCAATTTTGGTATTAATACTGTAACCATGTTTCACTGGTAATTCAAAATTGCCTATTAAAAAGAATTTGATAAAACATTGGTAACCTACACCTACTTGACACTGAATTTAATCCTGTTCCCATTCTATTTAGTTACTGGAATCGACCTCAAACTTACAAGTATCTACTATTGGCTAAATTACAGAAAAATCTTGAACTTGATCAAATTTACTTGAATCGTTTTTGCCCAAAGTAAATACTAATACTTTGACAAGTTCTGAATTTCAACCTCTTTCTCATAACATCAAGAATATGCAAAATTGTAAGAAATATTGCTACTGAAGTATGTACCTGAATATCAGAAAATCCTGCATGGAATATTGACTTATTATTTATTAAGGTGCAATATTTTTGTATCTAAATAAGCCATTGATATATATCTCAGCAAAATATTGATACTTCGATCATGGATCTACACTTCTACTATACCACATGTACATGTATGCAACAACAAATACGACTTGGTTATGAAGAGTATCTTTGAAATTAAAGAAAAAAAATAACGATTACAGGTTTAGAAACCATAATCTCAATAGAATACATCTTTGATATCCATTTTCAAATTAGATTATATTAATAGCAAAGTTGCTTTAATATATAATAAGTTACACATGGTTTTTGAAACTATAGAGAAAAATAATCATTACAGGTTTAGAACCCATAATCTCAAAAGAATACATCTCTGATTTCCATTTTCAAATAAATTATTATTAATAACAAAGCTGCTTACATAAACAAAAATAAGTTACACATGGTCGTGGTAGTCCACCTGCACCACAATTAATTTTCATTAACTTTATTTTTTTGTTTTTTTTGTTTAGTATTTCAATTTTAAGACAAATTTGAACCACTTAAACTGCAACACAGACAGGACTATTAATAATAATTAGATCAATTTATATAGAGCAGCTACTATACAGATATACTCTACAGCACAGTGATAACAAAAAAATCCTAGCAGGGTTACTTTATGGAGACACGACCATAAACTATTCAAAAGCTTCTGAAAACAAAGGCGTTTTCAATGAAACTTTGAAGACTGCAACAGATGCGGCTTTTCTTATGTCTAGTGGTAGGTTATTCCAAAGCCTAGGAGAAGGACAACTGAAAGCACAATCTCCAAGAGTTACTATTGCTTTTGTGTCAGGTAGTTGTAGAAGCAGCTTGTCCTGTGTACCTCATAAGTTATGTGAAAAGTGATATGATTTAAAAGATAATGATTCAGACACATAATTTGAAAACTACAAACTGATACAAAAATCAACAAGATTCAATTGCAATTTATACACCAATGTTCTTTAAACAAAGAATGATTTAGAGTAAATCGAACAGGTTAGAATACCTCAAATGCATATAATTTCAGACAAATAAATATGCAACTCATGACATACAAAAGAGCACATCAAACAAAACCAATAGATATACAGTCATAGGATAGTTGACAAAGATAGATCTGCATTGCATGAATTCAATTGCCGTGTCATGGCAAAGACATTTATCTAATGAAAGTCCAGGGAAATTAGTGTTTAAAAATACATAAATAAATATGCATGTATATCCTGATTGATGTCATGAAAGACGCACAGTAATTACTCAATATACAACTTACCATGTTTCTGAATATGTATTGAGAGAAGCACACAGAAACCTTACGAAACCCTGTCAAAAGTGACATTGCACAATTTACATTCTGTGCCTTCATATTAAAGGGAATACCAGTTGGTATAACCAATTCAGCCAGAAAAGAGACTCAGAAATATCACAGCCCTGCCCCTGTATGCTCTGATCAACAATGTGAAGCCTGATGAAAGAGCCTGAAATCAGGAACCCCCCTGAGAACAGACATCCCTCTTCATAAATATTTATGCAGAAATAGAGCACACTTAATGACATACAACCATTCAGAACTCCTGTAGAAACTACATGATTTGGGATCGCACTACTACAATGAAAGGAAGAAATATCACAATATTAATGCACACATGACAATGTACCCTGGATACCACACAATAACAGACAGAATTCTACTGGTCATGATGACTACATCGCCAATATGCATTCATCCAAATGCACTTGAAATCAGCCAAATACTTTAAACATTTTGACATTAACATATACATACCAGTTCTAGGCAAGTCTCTGAATACCAATAAATATGTCAATATAGTTTGGTAAGACTTCATTGATGTGATTTTTCCTTCTTTCCAGTTACTGGAGTAACAAAACGAGCAATGAATTATTAACTTGAGTTTACCACAAACTTTTAAAAACGATTTTACTAAGCCGCCTTCAGTCA
Source organism: Strongylocentrotus droebachiensis (assembly GCA_035222895.1). Taxonomy (NCBI): domain Eukaryota; kingdom Metazoa; phylum Echinodermata; class Echinoidea; order Camarodonta; family Strongylocentrotidae; genus Strongylocentrotus; species Strongylocentrotus droebachiensis. The sequence goes on from JAVYIG010000991.1 coordinate 276,639, forward strand.
CAGCTGTAGTGGAGATTTCCAATTCAAGTATTACAGGTTACAAAAAATATATATCTAGGAATAAATATAATGTCTGGAAAACTAATTTCACAAGTTTCTCTGAAAACATATGCACAATTTGTTCTAAAAACAATCCATCAATAACCAGGCATTTCTTTCCTTCATTGGATAACATTCATACAAATATAATAATAATATATATCTCTAAAGCGCATTGAGAGGGCCTGCGGTCCTGAAATATAAGGACGAACTATTATTATTATTTATTAAATAAATAAAACTAATTTGTAATTGAAATTTTCAGCCTTTGCTAACAGCACTGTTATTTTATGGAACATGTATCAAGGATGAGATGTAATGCATATCGAAAATGTTTATTAGGTGAACATATCACACTAGAGATATTACACAAGTCTCCACTATTGGAGTTTTAGGAGTTTCCTACAACTGCATGTATTCCAACACTTGATAAAGGGGTACAAGATTTTGTTCAAAACAAAATGGCTATAAAAGAACCCACATGGAACTAACATGAATATAATGAACCTCTTGCCTTTAAAAGGCTGAATATTCAGTAAAGCTACTGTTTAATACTGCATTTACATCCTTACACAGGTTCATTGCACCTTTAAAAAAAGAAGACAAATGCGACTGCGTCTCCTATATGCCTCCGCCCTAAATTCAATAAAGGAATTGGATGGAATTATTTGGGACATAGCACAATAAAAACAAAAAGCTTATAATCAAATTTCTCTAACCAAACGATTATGATCTTGACCTACTTGCCCAAAAATGTAATCAGATCATCTTCCTATAGTAACACTGTCACCATGTTTGAAGCTCATACATTAAGAAGTTCTTGACATATTATGATAACAACAATACCTCTAATTTCAATAATTGACCTCTATGATATGCTGGTAAACGGACACCTGTTTATATTGCACCTTGGTACAGGCCGCCAAATTTATCAATTCAATTATTCAATAAATTTGAAAGTGTTCTAGAATTCCTCGAGATAACATCATGTGACTTTGTAATACTTGGTGACTTGAACCATGTTAGGTCCATGGTGAAACTGTGATATCTCTAATGAACCATTTACTAATTTACGGACAACACACCAACAAAAAGCTTCCGGCACCACCTTTGGTGGGCGGAAATGCTATCAAATATCCATGATTTGCACTTAGATAATACCATATACCATGATACCTAATAAGTAATACCTTAATATATAATACCATGCAAGAAGTATTTTGAAGCCTATTGTAAAACCTGAAACTTGTGCACATAAAATGTTTGAACTTTGCGAAAGATTAAGACTTGCAGAAGTTTTAAGCCGTGAAATGATGGAATCACAACTGTTACAACACTGCATTTTAGTGACTCACAATAGTTTCTTGACACTAATTTATAAAACATTCATGTCGCGAAAGTTTTCTAATATTACAGTCTTCAAATCTGATGAGTATATAGTATACCAGCTGCTGAATTCCTCATGAACTAATTGTCAAAAGAATTAGAATACCCACATTTTGATCCCAGATTTCTTACCATATGGGTACATACTTGGAGAAGAAAAATAGAAAATTTGGGTAAATGTTGGCGATGTGTGTTCGGAGCTCAGAGCTTCAGAGAGTGCGCACCTTTGGACGCCACTGACAGGAAGAAGGTTGGTGTACCGCTGTACTTCTCCTACAAGAACAAAAATACAAAATGGTAGAGATTGTAAAGATAATAACAATAATACAAATATTCATATATACACATGTATATTGGGCAAAATATTATCGAACCTATATACATGTATGCCATGTTTGCCCATTATATCGCAAACAGCAGGCTGCTTTTTTTTTCACACTCAATTTATTCTGTCTTGAAAACCTATCAATTAACGCTGTTCCTGTTGTTGTGTTTTGCTTTACAATGCCAATAGAGTACCGAGGCTGTGACGTCATAAATATATATTTTTAGAATTTCTCAATTTTTTCTTCATTTTCCGAAAGAGCATCAAAAATAATTCCCAAATGTCGAAAACCAATTGAATGTGTTGAGTTTTGGCTGAGAGATGACCAGGGCTCAAATTATTTTTTTGTACACGGGGGCTCTTCCAAAAAAAAAAGAACCCCTGTGAGCCTTCTTTCTTGTTTAGCTCACGGGTGCGAATCGCCCACCGCCCCCGTGTATTTTGAGCGTTGTATATGACCATCTGAATAAAAATATTTTCTATAGGAATTCAGTGTTATTTGCTCTGGCTCGTAATGGTTAGGAGCCAGAGCACATAACACTGAGTTCCTATAGGAAAGGTATTTATTCAGATGGTCATATCTGAGCCAATACTTAACATATTCAATTGGTTTTCGACATTTGGACATTATTTTTGATGCTCTTTCAGAAAATGGAAGAAAAAAGTGAGAAATTCAAAAAATAGAACTTTGATGACGTCACACTGCACCACTATTTTAACAGTATGGAATCATACACCAAGGCCATGCAACAAATAAGAACAAGGATTACTTCCTATTTTCATATGCACAATGTATAATTCCTATTTTTGATTGCTTTGGTGAATTAGAAATGCAATGTGAATTAAATGTACACAGGAATATCTTGTATAGCATTGCTGCTAAAGTATATTGGTCAATATGGAAGCATCAAAGCGTCAAACATCATTGTAAAGAAAACGTCACTCTGTCCTTTTAATGACTTTAACATCTCAATCAAATTTAACTTGCTCAGGATTTGCAGCCCCTTTATATACAGCACTAAAACCTTATTCAGTCATTCAGATATGATATGGTAAACCATGGAGGATTTTTGGAGGATATGCTTCATATTTCTGTGTCTTATAATACAGCTTATCGAATATGCATAGGCATGTTGCGTGCAGTTGCAATTCATTTAAAGACACATAGAAGTGGGCTCTCATGGGGAATTTGACACCATTTGGGTGTTTACTGAATAACAGGTGTTGTCAATCACCAGGACTAGCCTTCAGTTTTATGACCAACACGCTTCGCGTAACGGCCTTGTCTTTTCCCCATATGGTAAATTCCTTATCTGACATTTGCATCACCCAAAGACTCTCCGAGAGAGAGTGGGTATTTCTTGATTGGCCTACAGGTTTGCTGTGTGCAGACTTGTTCAACCCTTAATGGTTTTTCCACCAAGTCTGGTGTCAGCGAATTGTGACCTTCTGCATATGAAAACTAATGCCCAACTCCATCTCCATCTGGCTCACTCAGTGTCTCTCTAAGAAACGTGCTGGTGAATTGTCTTTTCCATCGGTTGCTGCAAAACCAGCTACCTACTGTGGTGCAGACGGCCTCATCTGTTGACCAGTTCAAGAAACTACTCAAGTCACATCTACTCTACTAGAAATTACTTTATTACCACCCTATACTTTGCTGATCTCTGAGAAGTGTCTAACTTTTGTTTTTAAGTGGCCCAAACATTGTGGAGCGTGTGTGCAGCGCTTTGTAACTGCAAGGAAAAGGCGCTATATCAAATATATTTTGGATTGGATTGGATTTAATACACTTTTTTAATGCCACAGTCCACCTATTCATATCTGAACCAGCCTGAATGCTATACCTTGATGGTCTTGACGGCACGGCCGATGGCATCTTTCTTGAGGAGTGTCACGGTGCATCCTCCGAACCCTCCCCCTGTCATACGTGATCCGTAGACACCGTCTACCGACATGGCAGCTTCCACTAGCTGGTCCAACTCTGCACAGCTCACCTCGTAGTCTCCACTGTATCAAAGGGGATACAACATGCACAGTAAGTTTAAAAGTCGTATTCATGGATTCAGGAGGTATCAAGTTCAGTACATTAAAACATTTTGAAAATGTTCCAACAAAATGAAGACAAATTGAGGATTTCCATTCCCTCTCCACCAATTCTTTGCTGAATATCCGTAATAACTTATCATTAGAGCAGTAGTCCTGGAAGAAACCAGGGCCGGTATAAAGATAAGTAGTAGCGATTGACCATGATGTACAATGAACTGATTGCCAGATCGATCGTACAATCAGTTGCTAAGCTTTGTTTTACAGGGCGTTGGGGTTTCTGTGTAAAAAAAGCTTGTGATCTTGGGTTTTACATACTCAAACTATTTAGTACTTCAGATATGACTAAAAAGCAATGTGCAAATGTAGCTCGATCCCTTGTTCATTCATTAAGACATACAGGATGCAGCCTATATGGAATCACCTTTTTTCTGGGTAGCAAATCAAAATAGTTCAGAACTATGATATGACCTCCACAAACGTTTTTCTCAATCCCAAATTCTTGTGAAATAAATCCATGAAATAAAATATAGTGACAAAAAGCCACATAGTGGCTGTGCCATTCTGCCTCACCTGAGTGACTTAAATTATAACTTTCTATCATCAACTTGCCAAAAAAGTTCAGAATTAATTCTATGATCCGACCTTCAAAACGTCTCTGGATCCCAAATTCTAGTCAAATAAATCCATGAAATCAAATTCAGTGATAAAAAGCCACATAGTGGCTGCATGTGCCATTCTGCCCCTCACCTGAGTGACTTATGACTTTCTTTCATCAACTTGCCAAAAAAGGTCATAATTAATTCCATGATACGCCCTTCACAAACGTTTCTCTCCATCCCAAATTCTTGTGAAATAAATCCATGAAATCAAATAAAAAGCCACAAGGTGGCTGTGCCATTCTGCCCCTCACCTGAGTGAATATCACTTTCAATCATCAACTTGCCAAAATAGTTCAGAATTAATTCTATGAAACGACCTTCACAAACGTTTTACTTGATCCCAAATTCTAGTCAAATAAATCCATGAAATCAAATTCAGTGACAAAAAGCCACGTGGTGGCTGTGCTGTTCTGCCCCTCACTTGAGTGAATTATAACTTTCTATCATCAACTTGCCAAATTACGGTAGTTAAAGAATTAATTCCATGATACGTACGCCCTTCACAAACGTTTTACTCGATACTAAATTCGAATTAAATAAATCCATGAAATAAAATTCAGTGACAAAAAGCCACATAGTGTCTGCATGTGCCATTCTGCCTCTCACCTGAGTGACTTATGACTCTCTACCATCAACTTGCCAAAGAGGTCATAGTCTCCTTTCTGCAGGGCTGTGGCCGCATCCGTCGTCCTCTTGATCTCACCAATCACATGGCGTGCTCGGTTGAACACAGTTTGGTCCGAGAAATTATTATTGGTAGCTGCAGTAATAGAAATCATAAATATAAAAATTCTCTTTAGAATTTTAAAGCAGATTTCTGCACACACACACACGACAAAAATTATGGAGCTGCCTATTACCAACATGTAGTCGATATGATCTACAGACAAAATATTTTTTTTTATCAAACTGTCATCACAATTACTGCTAGATGGATAATGATATCATAGCTAAAATCATAATAATTAGTAACATACATCTGTACATCAAGACTGGAAAATGCAAAAGCAGACAAAAACCATCACAATTGCCATCATTATCATTGCCAATTTAATAACTACGATGATGATTATTAATCACAATGATCATATTTTTAAACATAACCATAATCATTATCATTATCAATACTCCTGGACTACATCCTAGCTTATTCATTAGGGATATATTTTCAGGACTTATTGGGGGAGTTTTCAAGAAAGTGTCAGAAGAGGGGAATCCACAATATATTTCTTTAGTAAAATAAAATACCCATAAATTTGGGAGGGTCATGCATCTCACACTGGCAAGATGTGAGTTGTCTAGCGGTACGTTCACTTGGTCAGCTCTTTATCTTCGCCTACGATCTGGCTCAAGCGGACCCGGTTTGAAACTTAGTCACGTCTTTCGGATGGTGACGTTATAGGTCAGTCCCCAGACAGACGTGTATTGATACACGTCTGTAAAAAACCCAAATCACACACACACACACAAACGCCCTGGCCCCTCGAGCTCACCATTTAATTCCTCTTGCGTAGCATCTCTGAGACTCTTCTTGCCTAGGATAGCAGCAGCCTGTTCGCACTGCTTTCTCCTGGTGGGGTACTCGCTGCCCGTCAGTTCGTGCTTCACGTTGGAGTTTGTGACCAGGACAACCACGTTTGGGTCGCTAAGGGGCACCTGGGTCGTCTCCATGGTCCTAAACGATGACAAAATTTGATGGAAAAAAAGATGAGAGCAAATAGGAAACTTACACATATTTGTCATACCATATATTCATGCATTTTCAGATCCCGCTTAGAAATGGATTTCAATAATACATCAAATTAGTTTACGCACCATCTTGTGAGGAAATGATTTCTTTTACTTTTGTTTCAACTTTTCTAGTGGGGTGATATTTGTGACATCAGTTTCTACCATATGACCGTAGGCCTATAGCCTTAGATGCAAAGGAAACAATAATAATTTTGTTTAGGACACATTTTTAAAGCTTTAAAGATAATGTGAGCTGATGGAATAATTTTTTATTTTCAGGAGTCTCTTTCCCCTCCACTAAACTTTCGAACAAAGATGGTTATATCCAATCTTTGGCTACTAGAAATACGACAATGCAGCAAAATTATATGTGATATTTAGGCCAATAGGTCTGCAATTTATTCATTCTTTAATGTGTAATAAATAACTACTGGTTCCAACATTGCTTTAATAGCTATTAAAGATATAGCTTTTTAACTTCAAAGGTGGAATTAAAGTACATGGATTATTCCTCTGATCTTTTGGATGTAGTTCGTGCATAACAAGGAGTTCCAGATTAGTATTAACCTATGTCCAAACATAGATAATTAAAAATATGGATTCTGGAACTCCTTGCTTATAAATCTAAATTGAGGTCGCATCAGTTGGTATGAATTTGTATTGTGACTTTCCCCCTTTTCACACAGGGGTAAAATTCTTTAAAGCTGATTAGTTTAACGAGCTTTAAACTAATCAGCTTTAGATACAACATCATTCACACACAGAAAATTTTGGTGTGATCGTTCGAGATTCACTGCTCTTTAAACGCTCAGTAGGAACATTGCGCATTTACGAGCAGTGACTCACTTCTCGTAAATGCGCAATGGCCCTACTGAGCGTTTAAAGAGCAGTGCCGGTCTAGTTATAAGGACGTATATTTTACCCCTGTGTGAAAAGGCTGTTTGACACATCTATCACAGAACTCATAGCTCCACAGATTGAACCATACAAAGAAGTGCTCTTAATTGTTGTCACTGCAGAGTGTACATGCACCTACCTACAATCCAACAACAAGGCGTTTCCTTCCTGCGCCATAACAGACACAAACTGGTCCATGATCCCGCAAGGCATCTTCGGAAAATCATGTTCGGCCTTCTGACATGCGAGGGCCTTCTCCGTGAGGTCGGATGCTTTACATCCAGTGAGCTCCTCCAGGAATGTGTAGGTAGCCACCTCCAGCGAGGCCGAACTGGACACACCGCCCCCAAGAGGTACCGATGTCACAACGGCAGCATCAAAGGAACACAGTGTGCCTGCAAGCAGATTGTCCAAATAAAGTTACAGAGTATGAGAAATTTCACTAGGTTTTAATTACTTTTTATCTCTATCTCCCAAACACTAGTAAGATGGATTTTTCTCCTCATACCACCCCTCAAAAAATTCCATTTATAGCCCCTACTTGAATTAAAGTAATTTAATTTCCATAATTGTCATATTATTGTACAGTCCTTTTTAAGTGGTGAATATGACTTTGTGAATATTATTTAACACAAAGTTGATTTCTAATTTCCCAGAAACAGGGTAATAAGCCAATTTTAGAAGAAAATATCATTATGGTATTACCTGGTCATGATAAGAATTAGCTCTAAGTAGCCGTTAGTATTGATGGGATCCAGGTAAAATGATTTTCAGGAGCCCCCCCCCCCCCCCCCACCCTCTAAAAACAAACAAACAAACAATGAAATCCTACTTATACATCTTAATATCATTGCCTTTTAGCTAGCCCTTCCTATCCTGAAACAGATTGCATTTAAATAATTTGAACAGGAAGTCATCATATACCTTTCAAAATTTTGGACATTGCCTTTTATATACTTGGCCCACTTGGGTAGATCCTGTTCTAATGGCATTTCAGTAGTAGGAAGAGATAACTCAGTCATAATTGGGTTCAGCATCTGTTCATTTCATTCGCCTGTTATGAATAAATGTATCTCGATAGTCAGAATTCAAATTGCATACATTAGTTGTTGCTTTGTAGCTTTGTAGGACAAATGTTATGGCTTGCACTACCAAATAACATGTGATATATGTTATTCGCTTTCTGACTATTGAAATACAATTATATGTAACAGATGAATCAAATAATTTGTATTGAAGCACTTAAATGTATCAAAATTTGGTTATGAAAATGGCGTATTGGGAGAGGAGCGGTGCAATTTCCCAATGTATCCTAAGATTGTTCCCCTAGCCCTTGTATCCCGGTGGCGGTTACAATTGTTAGTGCAAGAATTATGACATCAATTCACCTTTAAAGTTCTGGACCACACCCTTCACATAGTTGGCCCACTTGGGTAGACCAGGCTCTAGAGGCTTTTCAGCAGTAGGAACTGGGAATTCAGTATACCTAGGTTCATCTGTTCCTTCTGCTGTAGTCAGCACTCGGCATACTCCAGAAGTTGTCTTTCTTCCAACCAGAAGTGTGACCTGCGGCAATGCCTGGTGTTTCAAATTGAACAGAATAAAAGAAAGGATATTAAAGCATCATTGAAGATTTTAGTATCAATGTAAAAATATGATGAAAATAAAAGGCATTTACATGTATATAGCGCCATCTATCTAGACAATCCTCTTCCGGGGCACACAAATCAATTACCCCGGTTTTAGCGTAGCTGCCATTACAGCTCTCTAGCATTTCAAGGGATTAATTCCTGCCAGGTACCCAAATACCTCACCTGGGTCAAGTGTGGCAAATGTAGATTGATGCCTTGCCAAAGAACATTAGTGCCGTGTCGGGGATCATACCACGACCTTTGAATTTCAAGTCAAGTGCTTAAACCACTCAACTACTACACTTCTACCTTTCTTTTATGAAGATAATGAACTTTACATATCATTGAACCAGATAATTTTGAGAATCAACAATGATGGGCTTTTTCAAGGTGACAACCTTCACCAAAAAAATGTGCCATTTGCTAATACTCAGTGTTGAAGTTTATTCACTTTGCAGCAGGTACCTGTAACTTTAAATATCAACCACTATGGAATTTGCACAAAGTTTCTAGGTTTACAGTGGGCTGTATACAAACAACGAACTATTAGCCTGAAAAACTACATACATGTACGTAACATACACATTGAAAATAAAGATTGATTTCACTACGAGTTCAGGGCCCGTTGCATACAATTTTAATAGCATTGATGGTAAATTTGCCATTAATGGTAATTTCCAGGGACAGCTTGATTTGATTGGCTGTTGAGTGATGTTGTCATGGTAGTTAGCAAAGCTACCATCAATGGTAAGTTTTATGCAATGGGATTCAGATGCAAATTTTCTGCAGATCATCATGTTGTCATAAGTACTTAAAGCACACAATCTGTTTTCCTAGACTTTACAGAGTAAGATCTATATTTACACAGGCCTAAAGCCCGAGGTAACTAGTAGGATCCAAGCAGAATCCTTCTTCCTGGCTAAACTTCTTCAGAGAGAATGGCAATATCTATATAAACATGCAATTTTCTATCACAAATCAAAAGAGGTCTGCTGGTTTCTCTAAGTTTTCTTTTCAAAAGTAATAATCATCCTATGATTATCTTCCTTTAAATGTGTATGATTTATTAAATTTCCATCTGTTTAATCTCATATTATTTTTAAAAGACTGTAATGTACTTTGTAAATTATCATTTGTAACATTCAATACTTTTATGCTCATATTCAACAAACGTACCATACTTGTATTTTTATTTTGCATTTAACTGTATTTGCTACACAGTCAATTACCAGCCTACATGTAGTAGCTGATAGAGCTTTGTGAAGCAATTGATGTCATTGTCTATGTCAATGTCACCGTCAATGTCAATGAAAGAGGTTACAAGATTTAGTATCATAGCAGGTATACATGGGCAACGTAACACAGATATACCTCTACTGCACTCAAAGAGAAAAATAAGTAATATAACCCCTTTATCAAAATATCAGACAGGGTCTCTTAGCAGGCCAACAGCTAGTGCACAATCAGGCTTGTCATGCAAGGATTAATTTGACTACAGTGCAGGGTACCAGTTCGTATACCGGTAATTCAATTATGAGAAGTGAAACAAGTTATTGTCAAGAACATGTACTACACAGTGCACACCATGTTAAAATATTTTAGAGTGGGTTCTTCAAAAAGAAATACTACAAGTCTAGAAGAAAATTATGTGAGTTCGTTTAGGAGTACCATGCTCAGCTCTCCGTCATTGCTTGCAATTTGACTTTGACATACCCTGGATTGAAACTGAGTCATGTCTTTCAGATGGTGACATCATAGGTCAGTGTCCAGACATAAGTAATTATATCAGAGAGATAAGCATCAGTAAGAACCCAGTTACTTCAAGCATCATGAGTTGGTCTAGTGGTATCTTCAGCGATCTGTCTTGACCTACAAACGGGCTCCGATTTGACCCAGGTTTGAAAATGAGTCGGGTCTTTCGGAAAGTGACGTTATAAGTTGGTCCAAAGACGATAGATTTCAACTCACACACACACGCACATAAGCACTTCCAGATGAAACAACCCATACAAAATGTGTGTTATCTGAGAGAGAAAAATGGTGACTTCTGATCCAAATTCATTAATCAATGTTAGTCAAAATCATAGATTTCACTTTATGCAAATAATTCATAAAATGCAGCAAACTGGTTGAATTGGATTAAAGTAACCATAATTCTAAAGTTTTATTTTTTACAAGATGTGGCAGTACTAAGTACATATAAAGTGGGTAGCGTTCTTTGCGTTTCCTGTTGCATGCCTAAAAGTTCAAGTTCAAGTTTTATTTATCTTTCTTCCAACATTCTTCCCAGATGACTGACAGCTCATGCCTTAACTATCACAACTTTTCAGCAAAGTTGCAAAACTGACATTGTCAACCAATTGGGCTGTCGGTCTCATGGGCTGTCGGTCTAAAGGACTGTTAGTCTTGTGGGCTGTAGCCATTTGAAATCTAATGATAAAAGAGAGTTAAACTCATTAGATCATATACACTTTTTCTAGTAATATTTCTTAAGTGCAGTCATGAATCGTACTATTGAACGGTCTGGGAGTAGTTTGTCAAGAGTAAACACTTGACGCTATTGATCAAATATTGGAATAATGATAGTGAGATATTCCACAGAAATACCATGGCCATTCATCCACAATCTATAGTGTATGCTTTATGTCTGCTGGATTTTCAACAATGTAAAAAAGAAGAAAAAAAGGAAGAAGAAATGTCTGGCTGATAATAGATGTAGATTATCACCTGTGAGCTGACCATTTTAGTGCCCAGACAGGTTGATTATCAGGACAATTGGTTTCAAACTAATAATTTGAAGAAGTTTACTATGCAATATATCATAAGCTTTTTGAAGACAATTCATTTATTTGACAATATTTACACATTTTTATGTTGGCCTGTGGTTAGTACTCTTTGATGCATATTTTCTGTTAAATCCAGAGGCAAATGCGACAGTTTCCTTTTTTCAGCATCCTTGCACACAGTCCCCCATTGTACAACAAAAATCAAATTGACAGGGGTCGAGATCAATTTGCCTTCATAAACTGAAAATGAAATATCTATAAATGGTGTATCTTTAATTTTGTTAAGGTGTCACAATTAAATATGATGTCTATGTTATTACAATGAATCACAGTTCAAGATTCTGTAATAATGATGAGCTGATGACTACAGTAGGCCTGTTTAGAAATTTATAATAAAAGTATAGATATGTCACACTTTCATTTTTCAAGAACTTGATCAATGATCAGGATAGAAGGATCCCATAGTTAGTCATACATGTACCGGTATGTCAAGACATGCAAACAGAGTGTTCTAAATTTCAATACTAACTAATAAAATTCAGATGTAACAAAAATGCAATGATAAAAATAATGCATAAAATTAAAATGACCAACATGAAACTGAAAGAGACAACATCATTCTTCATGTTCTTCAGTTGTAAAGGTATTAAAAGATAAAGATAAATACAAGTATTGAAGTAGGGAGGCCAATGCCCGGGCGTAAGGCTTCTACGCCTACGATTTGTGCGCTCGTCGTCCAAGTCAGAAAATTACCAGAAGAAAAAAAATGGGGAAAAAAAAGAAAACAAATATCTATGGAATAAAATGTATAACAAATACACAATTACACACTCCACAACATACCTATAATCACGGATCTGTAACGGTCTTTCACCATTTGTTGACGATCTTGCAGATTTTGATGTTTTTAGATCCAATAATTCTGTTAGCAGACGACCTTGGCGCGCACATATGAGAAACTAGAAGGGTCCTAGAGGGCGATGAGGTTAGCTCACTAAAATCCTTCTCAATGACTGAAGGTAGAGCCTAAAAATATGGAATCAATTTAATATCAAAGAACTTTTGATAGAGATTAACATATCAGTTGTGCACAAATGTCACTTTTAACAACTAGAAAATATAACGAAAAACGATTATATCTTTTTAATTGCAGATTTTTACAAACTGCACATACGAAGGTAGATAGAGTACGATGTTTTTGTCAATCTTGCGTTGGTTTGAGACCCATAGCTAGAGCCATCTCAAATTGGGGAGCAAAACTGTGAACAGATACGTCATTGTTCCAGCCCAAAATCGAAGTCTTGCGACATCATAATATGAATATGTATGAGGTCCGGTCTCATCGCGCGCAAAACAAATTTGACGTAGTCTCACACATAGTACCTTTTTCTCAGCACCAGACACCAGTGTCGTGCAGTAATGTATGAGAAGTGTAAAAAAAGACATTTCAGTAAAAAAAAAAAAGTCTATGTGAGCAGTCTATACTCCAATTGAGAAGTGTAATGAATGCCATGGTTTGAACGTGTGTGTTTTAGTGTATGATACCATCATATGGTTAGTGAGAGTGAGAGAGAGAGAGAGAGAGAGGGAGAGAAATATCTCTGTCAGTACACGTCTATCAATGCGTGCAGTCCTATTGACTATGTTTGATTCCGTATTGTGTTTGCTGCAAAGTTCTGTGCAAGTTGGATTTATCGATCGTGGATTTATCGATCGTTGATAGTGTCAAATTGATCTTTACTCATGAGGAAATAATTGGAATACAAACTAAGGTAGGCCTATTTATTTATTTCAATAATTTTCTTAATTTACAATGAGTGGCTTTCGAGCTTTCTCTCATTATGTTTTAAGTTTTGACCCTCCATGCCATGGCATGGCTAGCATGGCTCGATTGCGGCTTGCATGCAATTACCGTACCTGGACGGCCTGTAGTACTGTGTCGGTGTGTGCGACTAATTCAAGGCTAGCCGGTGATGATGAATGTACTTTCGCGCGAAGTTTTGAACTTGTTGTCCGGGCAATGACCATGATGACACGCCCATTCCCTCGGGCCTGTCTAATTCTCGACGTAATATTTGGGACCATGAAATTGATTGTTTCAAGGCTCTTACGGACGGCCAGCCGTAGAAGGAAGGGAGTTCTTAAAAGCTGGATATCTCCTATTTGATGGAACTTCTGGAGTCGGCAGATGGGTGAATTTTCTTAGTGAAGGTAAATGCTTTCTTTTAATCTTAGTTTTATTATAAACAAATTAGTAATTAAAAAGTTAGATTTGGGCATTGGCCTCCCTAATTGAAGGCTAGACCTAGATCTAATAAACATTTCATTTATCCATGCAATTCAAACCGAACTCAAACCTCACTTAGCTGACTTGAATTAATTGACATATGAATATGATTGGGAATGATCATTCAGATTCAACTACTAGACAATGCGTAGATCTCATTATTGTTCAACTCGGTCTGGCAATCGATCAGCTCTACCTTACCCTTATTTATTCACCTGTGCTACAACAAATAAAGCCTTTATTTGTTTGGGATATAATTTCCACAAATGCGTCATTTGATTTACATGTATGATGATGTATAAACAAAAGCCGGACGAGCCCCCGACACACCCCCACTCACGCCCATTCAATTACACACACACAGGCCTAACCTACACATTCTTAATTGAAAGTTTTACGCATGCTTGCTGCGGCTTCGTACCATTGGAAAAACAAATCCATCGTTGTAGTCCGTGTGCTCGCCGATGAGATTCACGCGTCCAGGGGCACATCCTGCCACGGTCGGTTTCTCTCCAAATTTCCCCTCAAATGCCGAGCTTGCCTTGCCCAGTAATTCAGAGATGGTTTCTACAACTGTGATGCCGTTTGTTGCCATTGTGATTGCACTTGCCTGTCTCGAGTAATCTATTGTTTTTTTTGCTATAGAAAATAGTGTCTCGATCTCTTGTAGTCTTGAGTCTCGACGTGTCAGCTCTTTTTGCTTCGATGGCGCCGCGCGAAAACATACACGATATGCGATGCATTCGCGAGCGAGCGCACCGGATTCGTTGATTTCGTCATCGTTATTGTAAACATATCATTCACGTTCGCTTATTTTATGAATGGGTCAATACAAATTTCCCACGGCAGGTTGTGTTCATTTCGGGATTGTATCTTCTTTTTTTTAATCCTTTCTTTACTCTCCCTTTCTTTCTTTCTTGTTTTCTTTCCTTCTTTCTCCTTTATATTTTCTTTCTGCTTTCTCTTTCTTTCGTTCTTACTTTTTCTTTCTTCTTTTTTTTTCTTTGGGGATGTCTTACAATTTTGTTACATATTTTTTGCCGTTTAGTGATGTTTCCCAACAATTAAAATATGGGCCTAACATTAATTTGTGTTAAAATATTTTTGTGCATGTATTATTATAATCATTTTCTTTTGAAAAAAATAATAAGAAAAAAGCTAATGACTGAAAAAATATCAGGTTTATCTGAATCAGGGATATGAGAGTAAAAAAAAGTCCACTCACATTATTAGAATATGAAGTCGTTTTGCACAGCCTGGTGACAGCCAATTATATTTCCAATATAGCTGGCCTATATCTAGTCGGTCATTTTTTTGTGTGTGTTTTATGTCTGCTAACAAGTGCATAGGAATGAACCCTATACACAAACGTCAAAACTATAGAGCCTTAATAAAAACCGAATTGAAAGAGAGGGACTCTTTGAGTTAGGCAGCAGCGTGGGGGCGTACCCCCTTTTACCTTCCAACAAACACAAAATATTCACATAAAATTCATGTTCAGTTTGCTCGTTCAAAACTGCATGCATCAGAATGTACCATAGAGCTCGCAATTTCGTACATTTCACCCCCCCCCCCCCTTGGAAAATCTTGGATCCGCCCCTGTTATGTAATAAAATTTGTTTACCCTCCGCTTTTGGACATTCGTTTATCTCTTTTTAATAAAAGAGGAAAGCGATAGTTGATACGGAGCCCTGTGCCTTACATTTACCTTGATTCAACCAGTTTTAAAATCAAAGCCTATTTGACATTGGACATTGGAATGTTTGTCATTCTAAAATGTTCATTGTTCTTATGAGGTTCGTGAGAACTCTGAAGTTTCGCTGTTTTTCAAATATTATATGAAGAAGAAGGGAAAAAAGGTTTTTTTCATCGAAGTTTTCTTGCTATTACCCTACCGTAAATAGAAAATTCCTTATACTTTGAAATTTCCTTATTTCGAAGATTCCCTACTTTGGAATTTTCTCATTAAAATATTTGTTAATGAATTGATTCGTTTATATTATCATAATGATTTCGAAGCTTCTTATTCTAACGATTCATCGATTTGAAGTTCCCCTTTTTAAAATCCCTTTCTAATATAGGTTCATTTTCCTTCTATGAAGAAGAAAAAAAGATTTATTTCTTCTAAGTTTCCTTGCTATCTCTGAATAGAAGGTTCCTTACTTTGAAATCTCCCTATTCGGAAGATTCATTATACCCCAAAAAATTTGTTTGCAGAAATTGTAATTAATAACCGTGACAAAATATTGTTTCGGAAAAATCACTGTCCGAAGTTTAGTCATTCCGATAGCTCGTGGTGCATACAGTATAGCCATATGCCTATTATGTAGGCCAGGGCCCCGTCTTATCGCAACTGTACATATAGTCCTGTAGAAATTTGTCAGACCTGGAAAAGTTGATAAGTACAAGGTTTTTTTGTTGATTCATGTTCTAGATGGGTATTGAAGTAAATTCAGCTTGGTTGCCAGCTCGGCAACCTTGAGCAACTTTTTTTTATAGCCTAATTAGCATAATCATCTAATTATCATAATGTGCAATATGTAATAATGTTGCTAATCTCAATCCAGGAAGCCGGAAAACATAGATAATACGACTTTTCAAGAGCTTTCTATGACAAGGAATTCATTTATGACACCAATTTTTATTTTTAAGTAATACAATTGTCTTAAATAGCATAATTAGCATAATATGTACAATATATGGACTTCATTGTCATTGTTTATCTATAAAGCCTAAAAATGGTGCAATGCAATTATTGTAAATCACTTTTGAAAGATTAATCATTAATTCATGAGAAGATATTCCATGTATATGTAGTATAATTAGCCTAATTAGCCTAATAATCTAATTAGCATATATGTGCAATATGTAATGATGTTGCTAATCTTAATCCAGGCAGCCTGAAAACATGGATAATACGACTTTTTAGGGGTTTTCTATGACGAGGAATTCATTTATGACACCAGTTTTTTACTCCAAGTAATGCAATTGTCTTTAATAGCACAATGAGCATAATGAGCTAATAAGCATGTGTATAATATATGGACTTCATTGTCATTGTTTATCTATAAAGCCTAAAAATGGTGCAATGCAACATTGTAAATCACTTTTGAAAGACTAATTATTTATTCATGAGAAGATATTCCATGTAGATGTAGTATAATTAGCCTAATTAGCATATATGTGCAATAGGTTATAATGTTGCTATTAAATCTTAATCCAAGGAGCCTGAACACATGGATAATATGACTTTTCCAGGAATTCTGCCACAAGCTTGAGCAACGTCGGGCTTGTACTCTCAATGGTTCTGGCTTTGGTAAACATAGACAGATCATCGTTCGCACTGTTGATTTCAACATCCCTGGCGTATGCACGTACCTGTCTCACCACATCATCAATTCCATCATTATCATCTGCTTTAACCATCTTTAGTGTGTTTTCGACCGTCTCTCTAAATCCAATGACTGAAGCCCAACCATCAATGCGTATGATGACCCCGTCATTTCCTAGACATTTTATGAGGTTCGACAACATTGCCTTGCGACCAAGATAACCACCACATTGGACATACAATTTGTGAAGCTAAATAGAGTCCCAAATAATTAATATTCTACATATATGCTAATTAGGCTTATTAGTACAATAATTACATATTGCATTACTTAAAAATAAAAAATGGTGTCACAACTAAATCATAAAGTCATAGTATCCATGTTTTCAGTCTTCCTGGATTAAGATTAACAACATTATTACATATTGCATATACAGTGTATATGCTAATTAGGCAAATTATACGACATCTACATGAAATATCTTCTAATGAATTAATGTGTAGTCTTTCAAAAGGTCATTTACAATGTTGCATTACACCATTTTTAGGCTTTATAGATAAACAATGACAATAAAGTCCATACATCGTACATATGCTAATTAGCTCATCATGATGCTATTTAAGACAATTCATTACTCAAAAATAAATACTAGTGTCATAAATGAATTCCTTGTCATGGAAAATCCTTGAAAAGTCACATTATGCATGTTTTCAGGCTTCCTGGATTAAGATTAGCAACCTTATTACATACTGCACATTATATGCTAATTCGATTATTATGCTAATTATAGGCTTATTATACTACATATACATGGAATATCTTCTCATGAATTAATGATTATTCTTTCAAAAGTGATTTACAATGTTGCATTGCACCATTTTAAGGCTTTATAGATAAACACTGACAATGAAGTCCATATTGTACATATTATGCTAATTATGCTATTTTAGACAATTGTATTACTTAAAAATAAAAACTGGTGTCATAAATGAATTCCTTGTCATATAAAACCCTTGAAAAGTCGTATTATCCATGTTTTCAGGCTTCCTGGTTTGAGATTAGCAACATTATCACAAATTGCACATATGCTAATTAGATGATTATGCTAATATGGCTATAAAAAAAGTTGCTCAAGGTAGCCAAGCTGGCAACCAAGCTGAATTTACTTCAATACCCATCTAGAACACGAATCAACAAAAAAACCTTGTACTTATCAACTTTTCCAGGTCATGTACATAGTCTATGGTACCGTCTACTGGACTAATAAGAGATATGAGACTGCAAACTGGTTGGAGGACTTGCGATTGATTTGGATCAATCGTGAGTCTTTGTAAGACGGTGCCCAGGATTCTGAAGTAAAGTTATGCTTTTCCTGAGGATTCCTTACACCGTAGTTTTCCCATTCTGATTTCTGAAAGATTCATTTTGAACTTCGGCACTGTTGTATCTTTCTATCATAGAACCTTTATCAGCTACATCTATAAATCCGATATTTTGTTATTCATTATAATTTCCAAGTTTAGTTATTCCAAGGATTCAAGTATATGTTTATAAAGAAAATGATAGTTCCAAAGTTTTGTTAATCCGAAATTTGTGTCTAGTTTGATGTTTCTATGATGTTCTGAAATTTTCTGAATCTAAAAATTAAAAATAACACTGAAGGAATTGGAATTACCCCCCTTCCCCGCCGCCCGATTTTGACTGCGGGTGACAAAAATATTCAATTTGGCGTATTATATAGATAGATGTATTGCTTATTAGATCCATTTATCCATTCATTCAAGTACAAATGTTGTACAGTATGTTAATTGTTGTATTGTATGCAGGGGCGTACGCAGGATTTTTTCAAGGGGGGGGGGGTTTAAAATCGGGCTCAAAATATTTTGCTCCCGAAAAATTTAAAATCGCGCCGGCCGAAAAGTCGCTCAGTGGGGGCTCGAAATTTGAAAATTTGACGTTTTTCTTTGTTGGGGGGGGGGGGGGGGGTAAGGTCACCTTTTTTAGGTTAGCCGTGGGCATTTTTTTTTTTTTTTCTAACCCTAACCCTAACGCTAACCCTAACGCTAACCCTAACCCATAACCCTAACCCTAACCCTAAGCCTAACCCTAACCCTACCCTAACCCTAACCCTACCCTAACCCTAACCCTAACCCTAACGCTAACCCTAACCCTAACCCTAACCCTAACCCATAACCCTAACCCTAACCCTAACCCTACCCTAACCCTAACCCTAACCCTAACCCTATGGTTTTAGGTTTTTTTAGGGGGGTTTACACACATAAAAATACCAAAGGGGGGGCTTTGAACCCCCAACCCCCCCCCCCCCCCTGCGTACGCCCCTGATTGTATGAAATGTGGGGGAACTCCTAATTTCTGGCAATACACGGTAGCCCGGCGTTCAAAACCATAACATTTGGTATTAAAGAAGACTCAAAACTAAAGTTCTAATAGTTTGATCCGAAAGAAAACAAGGGAAACGCTCTCCGCGGTCTCGCCTGCATTACGCAATTCGATATGATGACAAATTGAGGTTGGAACATTAGGCAGGGTGGTCCATTAGCAGGCCCCAAAAAATGAAATCCTCTGAATATAATCAGCATTTTGAAGTGAATATTGACTAAGAATCATCAGAAGAATTATTTACTAGTAATTGTACCACGATCGATAACTGGAATGAAATATGAACAAATTAATAACAAAAAAATGATTTATTAATTCTCATATTTAGTTGTGAAACCATAATCCAAGTCTACTGACATAAAATGACCTTTGACCTTGTGACCTGGAATTTGTGTCATATGATTTGTGATACTTGATAACCCTTGGGTACAAGTTTCATGGAATTTGAACAATCAATTTTGAAAATATGCTAAAAAATTCAAAATCTTGATGTTGATGCCACAACAAAGTCTAAGTTTGTTGACCTAAAATGACCTTTGACCTTAACTTAGTGACCTGAAATACTACTCACATGATTGGGGATACTTGATAACCCTATAGTCCAAGTTTCATCGACTAAGAACTGAAACTTTCAAAATTATATCCAAAATCCAAAATTTTAACCTCAGGTTAAGTTTTCGATGATGATGCCACAACATAGTCCAAGTCTGTTGACCTGAAATGACCTTTGTCCTTGACTTTGTGACCTGAAATTCTACTCAAATGATTGGGGATACTTGATAACCTTATAGTCCAAGTTTCATTGACTAAGAACTTATACTTTCAAAATTATATCAAAAATTAAAAAACTTAACCTTAGGTTAAGTTTTTGATGTTGACGCCGCCGTCACCGGAAAAGCGGCGCCTATAATGTCTCGCTTTTTTGCTACGCAGGTGAGACAAAAATCACGATTACATCGCTGCAAATTCATAGCGTGGATTGCAAAATTCATCATGTCTAGCTTAATAATTAAAGTTTTTCATTTTTTCTTTTTTCTTTTCTTTGGTTTGATTGGGAGACTAATTAGTTGTAATGGATTTTATTTTTAAAGTGTAAATATTATCTATACTATATACTTCAGCACTGCACAAAAAGATGCAGAACAAAATTATTGTATTATAATAATGAAGTATAAGATAAAGGATAATCATTAATCAAAGACTCATACATCTTAAAAGTACTGAATACAACAGGACAAATAAGTTATTGAACTTTACAACAGCAAAATAGTTATTTAACTAAATCAGTAGAAATTTAATTTGATCACATGATGAGGTAAGTGGAATGATGAAAGCATTGGCAGCATAGCGAGGTAATCAATTAAACATACAATGTATCATCAAAATTGTTTCACGATATCTAATGAAACTGAATTTGAATACTCATATATTCTTTGATGAAATCAGAAATCAGATTCTTTGACCAAAATCGCTATTACATCAAGAAAAATACAATATAAATTCAAAAGATATATTTTATCATGTAAAATAGACAGTGATCATATAATCTTAACTAAACTACCTCTGTTTGGTATAAAGTATGATCAAATTAGTAAAATTATTATTATTGGCAGCATAGTATTTTAACCTATCAGACAAATGGTACATTCTGGAAGGTTTTACAATTTGTCTTATAGAAGTTAATTTGAATAATCATTATTTAAGCATAAAAGTATGTGATGAAATTAAATATTTTGTTTATTTTACTGAATGTCAAATAGAAAGTCAATAGAAAATCACATTTTTATCAAATAAAAAAATGTATGACAGTACATTGCCTTAATAGATAAGCTGCAAAGATTTCACATGATTTTAATAAAAATATAAAATACATTTGTAGATTATTTTATATTTCCGAAGCAATAAGAATTCGCAGATAAAGATCTTTTGGACAGACACTCTATAACAAATCTTAATCTTGGAGAAAAAATATAATCAGAGATCAGGATTTATTTTATAAAAATATTATTGAATTATACATCTAGTTCCAGCTCAATTCTGATTTTTTTTACCCCCTCTTTCAAAACCTTCTGATAATTCAACATATTATTCCAACACAGCACCATCTTAATTCATTTAGCAACAAATATAGTTCTACCACCCTGAAAACATCATCAAAAAGTTCACACATTGTCTCTTATAGAGAGTCAAATAATCTTATTCAAAAATAAATAATTTCATACATCCATTTCAATCAGCAGCATATTGTAGTAAAAAATAAATCTCTGAAATTTGTGCATATAATTGTACAAAAACAAAACCCACACATTTTCCATTTTGTTCTTTCATGCTTCATGTTAGTATCTAATGTTGATCAAGGCATGGACTTATTAGGGATGGACATTCAACGTGATTCTTTCTTTGATCCTATGATAGTCACCGCCTTCTGATTATGTGCATTTTAATGAGAACATTCAGCTGTTTTAACAATAACGACTGCGTAAGCATTTTCGCGCTTTAACAAAGGAGCAGTTTCCCTCTGTTGGGTTTTGTTTGGATGGTGTGCTCTGTAAGAGTTTGTCTTAAATAAAAACATTCCCAATGGGGAGCAGCAAAGTTTAAAAGCAGACGATTTTGGTGATATTAAATGTATTATTACTGATTAGCACACTTTCGCACACCCCCATGACCTTATAAAACAATTAGAAGGCCATGATCTTTATAAACCCTGTGCATTGTAACTCCGGAATATTATGCGGAAATTGAGGAAAACGGATTTTAAATCACAACCCAAAAATCCAAAAATAACCTCTATCTGGTAATATCAACATGTTTTTCAAAATAAAATACATGTACAGTACACGGAACAACAATTTCCGATTATAAGTCAGAACTGCACATCGATTTTCCATGATTTAGGCGAGTTATTATCTTCTGCGCATGTAGATTAACATGTTTAAAATCACTATCTTGATTCTGTCCCGGCTTATTGGCGGTGACCATCATGAGATCAAAGGGAAGAAACATGTACGGAATGTTATTGAGACGACATTGACGGAGACAATCACAATGAATTCTTTAAGAAAACGATGAATGTCCATACGTAATAGGTCCATGATCAAGGTAATCGAGTTGGTGAAATACATGTCCTAATGCTCTTCATTGATGCCTTCAGGATTTTTGCTAAAGGGGGTCAAATTCCCCCCCCCCCCCAAATCTGATAAGCAAAAAATAAAAGTCATACTGGTTATTAGGCTTATCAGGCAAAATGGGGGTTCAGTTTACACAAACCTATGGCGAGCAAAGAAAACTAGCGGAACTAGTGGACGCTATGACTGTCATTTAAACCAAATGGATTTGTGTATACCAAAATTAGAATGACTTATCATTTAGAATTTTACCAACACTGTTTTATTACCACCAATTAGGACCCCATTTAAAAATAAGATTTGAAGAACAAAAATCTGTAGAGACACATACCTATATGAAACTAACTTCGTAATAGCTAGAGTACCGAAGCTGTGACGTCATAAAAATCTATTTTTAGAATTTCTCAATTTTTTCTTCATATTCCGAAAGAACATCAAAAATAATGTCCAAATGTCTAAAACCAATTGAATATGTTAAGTATTGGCTGAGATATGACCATCTGAATAAATATACTCCCCATAGGAACTCAGTGTTATATGCTCTGGCTCCTAGGTTAGGAGCCAGAGCATATAACACTGAGTTCCCATAGGACATAATCATAATACTACTTTGCAGACATGATTTATATTATGACACTGAATTTTTGTGGTATATAATATTGCATTGATAAAAATTGCACTTCAAAAGTTCACACATTTCTTACTTGTATGTCTTAAACAGATTGTTGCTAGATTTGCTTTACATATATTCATGAGTAGAATCATATTCAAAAGATTTGATACCCTACACCCTCTATTCTAATTACATACAGCTGCAATGCATTAAGAATAATTATAAAGCTGCAATAAGTTATCCATTAGGGCAAACTGAGTTAATCATATTGCACTTCATACAAAAATTTGTCAATCATAGCATATTATTTCCTTCTGTTTCTGTGAAACAAGGATCGTCATACCATATTTCAAACATTAAATATGAAATTCCTTCAAAAATACATGATTTAAATCACATTCATAGCCAAAATCATCCTGTCATCATTTCAAAATATAAACATCTTTAAATACACATTGGTTTCAAGGCCATTTGAAAGACAATTTTCTGATTTTAAATATTTCATGTATTAAACCTGGTAATGATGTATTCCTATGGATGGAATGTGCAAGTAAACAAACAAAACAAAAACAAAATTACATGTACAATTTTTTTTTGAAAATTGTAAATCCTCATTACACACAATTATCCTTTGGTATTATAATGATAAACATATGAATTTTGTATGGATTATTCAAAATATGGTACTGCATCTAAAACTAAATGAAAGCATTTAAGTGTGCTTAAGAATTCCACACTGTAGGTATATACATTTATATGAATAGTGAAAAGCCATATAAAACCAACTAATTGGAAAATTGTCAATGAACCCTGTTAATACCTGATCCAATATTCATACCCAATTTTAGTACCATAATTTGACAATACGTTAATTTGATGCAACAAAAGTAGAATGAGTACCTTCAAGAGAAAACATATAATTGCATATAACAACAAGAATATCATATCCATTTTAAATGAATAATTAAATAAGTGTAAAACTTCATATATTATATATCATAGATTTTTATATGAAAATCAGTATTATACTCTCCTGTTTCATGGAGCATCAAATACCCAAAGTAATCAATAGTTAAATTTTTTAAGCTGAGCATTGCTCAAATGAGCTCTAAACATCCCCTTATAAGAGGAATTAAATGGTGATTATATATTGTTACAAGAACTTTGTGCATTTGCAGATTTGCATACTGTGGTAGTCATTGATGAACAATCTATTTTCCATATGATTGGGAGAAGTTATTGAAATTTATAACAGAAAAAAATTATTTAACTAAATCAGTAGAAATTTAATTTGATGACATGATGAGGTAAGTAGAATGATAAAAGCATCGGCAGCATAGCGAAGTAATCAATTAAACATACAATGTATCATAGTTTGTGCATTTGCAGATTTGCATTCTGTGATAGTCATTGCTGAACAAGCAATTTTCCATATGATTGGGAGGGGGCAAAGGTTGAATAAAACATGATAATAAAAAAGGAAAATGTTACTGCATTTTTCATAGGCATAGTTATGGCTAAAAAATATGGGAAAAGCCGATTATGTGCACACAAGCATTTGCATTTGGGTGCATTTTACAAGAGATTTAGTTGGGAGAGAGGTCACAATCCCCTTTCTTGGTCATTAAAATACAGGGAAAATCGTAGTAAAGCACTGTCAATGACACTTTAGATCTGCAATACATTTTTGGAAATGTATGTAACAAGAATCCAGTGATACAAGACGTTTCATGTCAGTATGATTGCTGTTACAATATTCAGTTATAGGATGACCAAACACAGTGATGACAGTCTAATTAAAGGCATCGTTTAACAATGTTAAATCTGAGATGCATGGCCCTATGTGCTATCAGTGTTTGTGATATTATAGTATTAATGACTGCTTTGAGAGAAATAGTTGTTTTATTACGCTCAAGGGAAGGTTAGAATTGTGCTATTCCCCGAGGCTTGCCAAGGGGAATAGCCCAATTGTAACCTTCCCGAGAGCGTATGAAAACAACTATTTCTCGAATATTAAAGCAGTCATTAATACTTTTATATGCCGAAAAAAAATAGACTAAAAAATAAAAAATAAAAAATATTTTTCATTTTTGTCGAAGACGGGATTCGAACTCTTGCTTACAACAAGAGGTGTATCGAAAACCAACGCTTAGACCACTCAGCTATCAGGCGCCGTTAACATGCTTGGCAGTTTTCTCCAATATATACATTAAAATGGATTGAAAACGGCTCCGCGTGAGGGATGCTTCGCAAAAGCTCCATGAAACGGACCCTTCTTTTACTTTTGCAATGCATATTGGCACGAACTTAGATCAAGATCTATCGGCAGATGTTGTTTTTTTGTTTTTGAGAGTTTATTTTCGTCTTCATGTCAACAATGCAAGATAAAATTGTCGGTAAGATCGATCGAGATTCAATTGTATTGAAATTACCGACCAATCCTTTGCACACATACGGTCCTCCATCGCTCAAACCATTTTTTAACATGTAAACCTATGGGGTAACCATGGACGCTGACCAACTATTTTTAATAACCATGGTTATTAAAAATATTGAAATGTTTTAAGCATGGTTACCGAGAATTTTACAGGAACAGTTGAAGTTTATGAATGCAATTCGACCAATCAGATGGCTGGATTTCTTAAGTGAGGTATATAAAGTGTGATATTGAAGCAAAAAAAAAAAGCGCTTCAAAATGATCATGAAGTGCCTCAAAAAAATAAAAATCTTTGAGTGACCGGTTTTACCATACTCATTTACCCCAGTAGACTGTAGTGTAATAAAAAGTGTTAGGAAAACGAAAAATGAAATTTCGATTTCCGATCATAAATATCTTGATAATCAGACAAGCGATCGGCTTGTAAAAGTCATTATGGGATTCCTGACTGACCTAAACTGAAGGTTTATAATTATGATTGCAGCTTGAGCTTAATCCAGGATATTGTTTGAGAATCTGAGGCAATGTTACCAAGTCACTTTATTCTCAGGCTGAGGTTAGCTTCTGAATGGTGCCTTTGGTTCCATCAAGTACAACATGATCTCCTATTTAAAAAAAGCAGATGAAATAATCAAATGAATTGAAATAATCAGGTTGATTAATTAAAAGAAAGACATGGAGATTGCAGCCAAGAGGCTAAATATTTGTATTGAGAAAAAAAAGTGGATTAAAATGCAATATGTAAAAACTTGATTTACCAAATTTTACATTGTTGTACTGGTAACACTTATAAAATACATGAGACAACATTAAATAAACTGAAAAACTGACAGAAAAATTAAAAGAAAGCCTAGACATGAATAAAGAAGAGAAATATAGAATAGCAAGATCAAGTCTGTACAATACATTAACATAGATACAATATGAACATTACATTTTATACAAATATAAACACATGAGTTAAATACCTTTCATATCAATCAGTTAAACAAAAAATCACCAGTAGGTGGAATCTATTTTTATCAAACTATCATGAGTTTATAGAGATGGGGATGAATTTTGAATTTAATTTCATGAATCTGAGTATACATTAAAGCACTTATTAGTATATTTAACTTGATATATAGGCTTATTTCTTTGTAGCTTTTCATATTAAATCCATAGATTTAGCAGGAGCAAGACTTACCTGATTGGAATGAGGTAGTTGCTCCTTTAGCATTGACTATACATGGGATGCCATACTCCCGGGCAACAACAGCACCTGAAAAATGGAAATAAAACAAATTAATTTACATCCATTCATGTACCGGAAGAACCATTTCAGGCATTTGAGTAAATCCATATTAAGGTTGGTACATTATTTTTAAAAAAAAGAATTTACAGACAAAATTTGAAAGCTTTCTTTGGTTAAAAAGGACAGTTTCAATGAAGTTAGATTCAAGGCTCTCTTTACCTTTTGAAAATATATATAGTATGTTAAGAAATCAGTACAAAAGGTTACATAATAGAAGGCAAGATCATAATATTGGTGACAGTAAATAGCATGGAACTCCTTTAAAGTTACTCTTCCAGTTAAAAGGTATGGAGTAAAGAGTCACCAAAAATATTAATATTGTTGTTGTTCACTTGCCAGCAAATTTTAGGATACTGTGAACTCCCAAAACCCTCCCCCATTAAAAAATAAATAAAACAAAATCTTGGATCTGCCCCTGTGAAAGCTGGCTATATATAGAGTAATAGCAGATACAGTACACGCCGAAAATCTCTGAAACACGATTACACGATATATTTTTTGGATTACACGGTTTACACGATTCACCTGAATCGTGTAACTGTGTAATCGTGTAGATTTACACGATTGAAGATTGTCGCTCTGAATCGTGTAATCGTGTAAATAATAAAGTGCATTGGTGGGATGATTCGACCAGATGCAACAAACGTGTAACTGTGTAATCGTGTAAATTTACACGATTGAAGACTGTCTCTCTGAATCGTGTAATCGTGTAAATAGTTATAATGGTTATAAGGGCATTGGAAGGATGATTCAACCAGTTGCAACAATCTGCTAATCGTGTCTTGCTTTCACCACTCGCTTAAACCAAGTAATTGCTTTTTACACCACTTGCCTACATCAGGTAATTACTGTACTTTATATTCGTGTATAAACCTCCTCACTTTCTACTAACCTGCACCATGAGACAAGGTAGGAAAACGTCAGAAAGAAGAAGACATGATAGATGAAAAGTACAGGAAAAAAGATAGCTACGAGGAGAAGGGTACATATAAAAAGAAAATGAGGGTTGAAATGGCACGATAAATATAATTAAGAAGAAAAACTTTGCAAGAGAGAAAAAAGGACAACGAAAAAACTTTAACGGAAGAAAAGAAGAGCGAAACATAGTGAAAGAAATAGAAATGAGAAGTAGAAAGGCTTTGAAACGGAGAGGAAAAGAGAAAATAAAAAAGATAAGAGTGGAACACAATGAAAGAAAGAGAGGCGAGAAAGATAAAGGGGGCAGTGGAAAGATAGTGACAGAAAAGGAGAGAGAGAGAGAGAGAGTGAGAAAAAGAGAGAGAGAGAAAGAGAGAGAAAGGGGTGAAAAAACATTAGTTGAAAGAAAAGGGGCACTGATCAGATTTTAATAGGGGCATTAATCGGAGTTGATGGGGGCATTTAACAAAAGTGAAGAGGGGCACTTCTCGTACCTAAAGAGGGATAATACTTAATTGAGATTATAAAGGACACTTATGAGAATTGAAAATGGACACTTATTGTAAAGGAAAATAGGAACTCGTCGAAGAAAAAGGGGCGCGTGTCAAAAAAATAAATAAATAAAAGGGTCCAAATGAAAGGGGCACTTTTCATAGTTGAAAAGGGGAAGGGGCACTTTTACAAATGAATACGGGCACTTGTCAAAGTAAAATGGGGACTTTTCCTACGTATAAAGGGGCACTTTGGGGATTCTTGAAAAAGTGGGGGGGGGGGGGGGTGGGCACTGTACCGCTAGCTAAACGTAACGCAAAGCCAGTTGGCCATTCACTTATTATATTCATTCTCGTCTTGCTACTGCTTCCTGTACTCTGTAGCCAGTGGCTTAGATCCGAACGTAATACCTATTGTTCAGGAAATCCTATGTTCAAAGGGGGTCCCCCTGAACAATAGGTATTATGTAAGCATCTCTGTCTGTAGCTAGGACAACGCCCCCGTCGAGGGTCAATGTCAGGCCACATTCTTTTGTATGTGACAGAAGTGTGCTATTAAGTCTTGACCGTAGTTCTTCATACTAGAGCTGAATGCAATGTTGTTAATTGTAATTTACGAAAAAGAGGAAAGCCAAAAAATGGAAAGCCAAAATAATAATGATCTTGACATAAAAGGGGAAGGGGCACTTTTTACAAATTAATAGGAGAACTCGTCAAAGTCAAAGGGGGATTTTTCCTATTTACAAAGGGGCACTTCTTACAAGGTTGAAAGGGCACTTTTTCTATGTAAAACGAAGCACTTTTGGGGTACTTGAAAAATTGTGGGGGGGCACTGTACCGCTAGCTAAATGTAACACAAAGACAGTTGGCCACTCACTTTTTCTAGTCATTGTCGGCTTGCACCGTAAATTTTACATCTAAAAAAAAAGGAAAAAAAGACGGGCCCCCACCCCTGGGAAAAAAAGTCTTAAAAAAGATTACCACAATTTTACCTTTTTATGTTTTGCTCAAGGGGGGGGGGGGTTGTTGAGTAAAACAAAAATAGTGCTCACTAACCCCACCCCCACACACTTATGCGCCGCTGAATATTTGTTCATGAATTGGGCCCCCCCCTTCCTCACCCCTGTGGTGTAGCCAGTGGCTTAGATCCTTAGGGGAGACCGGGGACAATATTACTGTAACACCTTTTTCCAATTCTGAAAGAAAATTCTGACATTTCAATTTTATTATAGTTATATAGGCTACTTACTTAAAGGTATATGAAATGAAAGATGCATTTCTTGGCTTGAAATATGACTAGGTTTGAGTCAAGTGAAACAAGTTATTATCAAGCCATTATCATATCAATACCGGTAGTCAAGTGTTACAATTGCCCCATATTAACACGAGGCAATTGTAACACACCTATGGGGCAATCCTAACCAAATACAGTTGTACCTACAAATCATATATCCCTCAGAAAAATATATTTGTTTTCTTCTTTTTTCCCCAAAGATTATGCGCTGGATAGATTTTCATCAATTAAACAATATTTTAAAGAACCCCAATAAAAAAAATAAAAAAATAATAATGTCTATGACATATGCTTGACTCATCTACATTATATTTTTTCCAGTTACGTGGGGAGAATTATACTAGTTATAACGTTGTTACATTTGCCCCCTAGGAGGGCGGCCATACTTTTTTTTTGTATCTTAGCATTAAATTTCGTCCTTGAAACTTCGCCTAATACAGAGCCTAAAATCTTATTTTTTGACAATATAAAAATGACAGTGATTGCACAAGCACATATTTGTCCAGATTTTTTTTTTTTTTTTTAATTATTTCTTTTTAGGTAATTGAAGATTTTACTCCCGTGCTAAAAACCTGATGTCTTGAACTCGTATTGCATAACTTGCATAACATATATCATACTAGGTCGAATCATTATATTCCTTCCAACTTCGATCTTGTTACTGACTCACATGATTATAATACAAGGAATAGCCGATTCAACTTTAACCTGCCAGAAAGAGTAATTAGTATTGGTAGTTCGTTTTATTACGATGGCATACACAATTTTGAATTCCCTTCCTAATGATATAAAGGAAATATAAAACTTTGCTTATTTTGAGAGTCAGAGAAGATCGAAGCGAATGACATATTATATGATTGAAATTTGTATTCTTCTGCGGGTTCATACCTTTTCATTTTGTACATACTTGTGTTTTTTTTCCTAGCTCCTCCTCTTTTTCTTCTTCTCCTTCTTATTTTCTTCTTGTACTTATTATCATTTCTATCATCAGTTCAATGTTGTTATTATCATTATCATCATTATTATCTTTAATAAGTTTGATTTTCTCTTTCTTATCTGTCTCTAAATATTACTATTTTAACTTATTAATTGTGTAAATATCTGTCGGGGACCCCATTGGAAATAAGCTCTTGAGCTTTCGTGGGTTATCCTGTTCAAGCTGACTTAATTTTGACCTGTTATTCTTGTATATTAATTGTTGTATGTTGGAAGCTGTGCAGTGCGTATACGCATAGCGCGTTTCTACTATAAGGGTGGGAGCCGCTGATACATTTGCCCCTTGTTACTTTTATCCCATTAAACATATGACCCCCTGAACAATAGGTTTTATGTAAGGATCTACAACACTACCTGTAGTTAGGGCAACGTCCTTTGTCCCCGGCGAGGGTCAAAATGACAGGCTACATAAAGCTTCCTTTGTATGTGACAGGAAGTGTGCCATTAATCCTTGACCGTGGCTCTTCATACATGTAGCTGAATGCAATGTTGTAAAAGATAATTTACAAAAATGAGGAAAGTCAAAAAAGCAATAAGTAATCAAAATGTAATTGTTTGTGACCTTTTTCAAGCTGCCAATGACGTAAAACATATCAGCCAAGGCCAGGAACTCTCGTGGGGGAAAATGACGCCCCTCGCACTCTCATGGATAATGACGGAATAAAATACATAGTATAACGACATTTATAGTAACGAATGAGCTGGTGAACATATTTCAATTGGTATTGCCTTGTATTGTAAAAGTATCACACCAGACTTAGTTATGTTAGCCCTCCTTTAAGTTTTCTAATATTTTGTTATATTTATTTACAACTAAGGAATACCCCCACCCCTTCCTTTGTCGTTCATCACTTTTTTTCTTTCTTTTTTCTCACCGAGGATTAAATCCGACAGTGCTTTTCGGGAAGTGAACTGATTTTTTATTTTCAAACATTCTAAAATTAAACTAGAGACACACACCGCAACTAAAATGCGTAATCTTCGCTCTCCCCCTCGTCCCCGTTGTCTTCGTTCAACCCTACCCCCTCTCAGCTGTTGGTTATTCCTGCTTCTACTGAACAAGACATCGTAATCTGCTCATCATCACCACTGAAAATAAATTGTAACACAATTCCAGCGAGCAATCGAATCGTGTAAATTTTGAATCGTGTAATCGTGTTGCGGAGATTTTCGGCATGCAGATTACACGATTACACGATTCGATCTGAATTGAGGAATCGTGTAATTTTACACGATTACACATTTACACGATTCAAATTTCGCTTAATTGGCAAAAGACGAATCGTGTAAAATAAATGGTTACACGATTCCCGCGAGCATACGAATCGTGTAAATTTTGAATCGTGTAAATCGTGTTGCGGAGATCTTCGGCGTGTACTGTAGGTTCAAATCCATCCTGGTTAGAAGCTTCTTTTTCTGATCTGCTGATCTCTAATCCTGAAAGTGAAAAAGAAACTTCTCTCTCTCTTGAAGCTTCCCAACATTTATAATGCAGTCATCTTTGAATTGTTTTCTTACCATGTGAGATAAGTCCTCCTAGCTCTGTCACTAAGCCACCAATCAGAGGGAAGTAAGGACTCCAGCCAACATCTGTGAAGACCACTATCAGGATCTCACCAGCCTAGAAAAAGTTTCAGTTAAAAATTGAGTCACTGACAGGTCAAAATAATAACATTATTATAAGGTATACTGTACTTTACAAATATCATAACGACCCCCCCCCCCACCCCCCCCCCCAAAAAAAAAAAAAAATTGCAATTTTACAAAAGATGTTTTCCATTCATTAAAATCATTCATATTAACTGATTAATTATTACGTATCTGTATAAACACCAGAAGGACAACTGCCACCATATGCCAACTTCATATACCCTTTCCCTAAGATTACCCCTCAGATAACTACCTCATTCAATAGGGAAAATCATCCAATAGGATCTTTTGTCTTTCTTTAAAGAAACAGCTTACTTTGAATCAGTGGGTCATGGCGTCAGGTCGGGTGGTCGCATTACCCGACCTTTTGTGAAAACATGCCCCAATATTCACAAAATTTGGGGGGTAAAGTTTGTGAATTAAACCCCTCTCATCTACAAATGGTCTGGTCCAATTAACTTGAATATTTGTGAAAACCCTACCGCACATCCTCAAAAGTTCGCGCCATCTTTTACTTTCGTTTCACGAAAGGTAGTGTAGCGTGAACACACGACTGGATGCAATGACCCGATGATTTGAAGTAAGCCAAAGAAACTGTCTGTCCTAGTAATAGGGGAATCGGAATACTCTTGGGGACTCTTTCAGCGTTTAACTATCCTGAAGCATCATAGAGTAACGAAGCTGTGACATCATAAAAATCTATTTTTAGAACTTCTCAATTTTTTCTTCATTTTCTGAAAGAGCATCAAAAATAATGTCCAAATGTCAAAAACCAGTTGAAAATGTTGAGTATTGGCTGAGATATGACCATCTGAATGAATAGATTTCCTATAGGAGCTCAGTGTTACATGTATATCGCTCTGGTTCATAACATCAGGAACCACCTAGAGCAATATAACACTGAGCTCCTATAGGAAATCTTTTTATTCAGATGGTCGTATCTCAGCCAATCGTCGATGTTTTCACGAAGTGACGGTGGTGAAAAAAAATTGCATTCACTTTGCGTGACGATTTTCCTCACTACCGTCACTTCGTGAAAATAGGGACGCAATACTTAACATTTTCAATTGGTTTTCGATATTCAGACATTATTTTTGAAGCTCTTTCAGAAAATTAAGAAAAAATTGAGAAATTCTAAAAATTAAGTTTTAATGACGTCACACTTCACCACTCTATTAAAGAGCTCTACCGGTATATATATCTCCTTACCTGGATAGTACCAGCATCTTCCAGTCTTGTCACTACTCTGGCAGTACCCTCTACATGGCCTTGGCACACAGGTAGACCTGAGATGGGACAAGAGTGGTAAAAAAGCTTGCAAGGGTTTGTTGGTGTCACTGGGGTCGATTTGCAAACAAATTTCACACAAGTATGGAATATCTTGAAAGTTTG
Organism: Strongylocentrotus droebachiensis; assembly: GCA_035222895.1. Lineage (NCBI taxonomy): Eukaryota > Metazoa > Echinodermata > Echinoidea > Camarodonta > Strongylocentrotidae > Strongylocentrotus > Strongylocentrotus droebachiensis. The sequence goes on from JAVYIG010000991.1 coordinate 310,374, forward strand.
TCTATCTTCATCACAGCTTCAAATTTCATTAGAAAGACACTAACACAAGAGAGGGAATTGCCAAATTCAATTTGTAAATCAGAAAAGGAATTGTCAATACTTTGAAGAGAGATTATACATACACTTAGGCTTTCCTTTACATCACTATATACAATCTACATGTATGCAGTGCTGAGTTAAGTTTTTCTTTAAGATTTTTTTTGTGAAAAAAATTGTGAAGACATTAAAATTACTGTCATCTATAAAGCATTTACAGGGCTGGTGTCATATGTTTCATTCACAGCTGGGTAAATTAAAACCAAGATACATTGATATCATCTGATAAAATTATTCAAAACAAATTTATCAATGAACGAAAGAAAAAGTCTCACAAGATGTCCAAAATATGTAACCAACATATACATTTTTTAAACATAAAATCTTGATATATATTTAAGATGAGAAATTAATTTGTGTTAAATTTCTTTAGACTGCACAAGCAGACTGCTAAATATACCATGCCTTTACCTTTCAGTGTCACTAGTGCAGTAGTCTTCCTCTGTGTCTCAATCTGAAAAAGAAAACACACAAAAAGTATTACTTCTGAGCCCTTGAAGATGACCAGAACAATTTTCATGACAGATATTGCATTTTCATTCATTTCACTCTTATTACTAATTTGCCATTGCTTTTCTTTTATGCACTTCCTTTATAACTTAAACTTTAACATTTGTATCATATTTCCTATTTCTACCATTCTTTTTCATCTCTTTCAGTCCTTTCATTCAAGATTTTTCACATACTACTCCAGGCCAGAGGATATACAATGTCAATGACACCTGTATAAAAAGACTGTTCAAGTAAGCCAAGAAAAAAAACTTTTGATTGGCTGAACCTCTTCATTTACATTTGGCTAATATCCAGTGCCTAGGAGAGCCTTAATAATAATAATAATAATAATAATAATAACTAGATGGAATTCGACTGCGCGCAGTCGAAAATGATGCCTCCGTCATAGAGCAATTTTACAAACCGAAACGGAAGAAATTTTTCAAATTCAAGTTCAATTGTAATCCATTAACATGTTCTCAGAATATCGTGATTACAAGCAATTTCTCATATACATATATGACCCTTTGATCTTTGACCTCATGACCCTAAAATCTACCCAGTTCATTGGCTCTGCAAGATTTCCTGAGTTAAATAGTAATCCATCTGTCAGTTCTAATGAGAATGTCCACAAGCTATTTTTGCATACATAATGAGCCCATGACCTTTGATCTTATGAACCATTCATTGGCTCTGCAAGATACATAAATGATCTAAGTTTGGCAGGAATCCATCAATCTGTTCTAATGATAATACGATCACAAGCTATTTTTGCATACATAATGAGCCGCATGACCTTGACCTTTACCTCATGACCCCAAAATCTAATCAGTTCATCAGCTCTGCAAGTAACATACATGACCTAAGTTTGGCAGGAATCCATCAATCGGTTCTTGAGATAAGGCGATCACGAGCTGTTTTTGCATACACAATGTGCGCTGTGACCTTTGACCTCGTGACCCCAAAATCTAATCAGTTCATTGGCTTTGCAAGATACATACATGACCAAAGTTTGGCAGGAATCCATCAATCGGTTCTTCAGATAACGCGATCACAAGCTGTTTTTGCATACATAATGAGCCCTGTGACCTTTGACCTTTGACCTCGTGACCCCAAAATCTAATCAGTTCATCAGCTCTGCAAGATACATACATGACCAAAGTTTGGCAGGAATCCATCAATCGGTTGTTCAGATAACGCGATCACAAGCTGTTTTTGCATGGAATTTCATAAGTTGACCTCTATGACCCTTGACCTTTGACCTACGTGCTCCAAAATGTAATCAGATTGTTTTCCTATAGTGATACACACTATCACTTAGTTTGAAGTTTAAATCTCCAGTGGTTCTTGAGATATCATGATAACAATCTCAATGTATGGAATTTCATAAGTTGACCTCTGTGACCCTTGACCTTTGACATACGTGCTCCAAAATCTAATCAGATCGTCTTCCTATGGTGATACATACTATCCTTAAGTTTGAAGTTTAAATCTCAAATGGTTCTTGAGATATCGCGCTAACAAACTCAATACAAGGAATTTCATAAGTTGACCTCTGTGACCTGTGACCTTTGACCTACGTACTCCAAAATCTAATCAGATCGTCTTCCTATGGTGATAAATACTATTCCCGAGTCTTAAGTTTAAATCTTAAATGGTTCTTGAGATATTGTGATAACTGTCAAACGGGACGGACGTACGGACGGACAACCCGAAAACATGATGCCTCCGGCACCACCTTCGGTGGCGGAGGCATAAAAACGTTGCTTATAAAGCGCTTACCGGTTCCTCAAAGTTTCTAGGAGAATCTTAGACAAGGATAAGCTAGACTTACGGGTTGGGGGCTTCCCCTGAACACCTCAGGATAGTTCATAGCCATCTGAACAGGAAGCAGCTTCCTACGACGAATCGCTCTGAGAAATAGAAAGGAACAGTAATTATACTTCTAAAACTGTTCTTTGAACACTTTCATACTGACAAAAGATTTTGTTAACAACCAAAACCTGCACTGGCATACTGATGCCAAGATCTTAATCCTTCACCATTCAGAAACATCCTTTTCACATTAAATTATAATGTGCACAGTTTTACATGAAACTTAGCAATTCATAGTACTAACATCAGATATTACCATTTACAGTGTTATCAAATAAAAGACAACAAGCAGTATGAAGAAAGAAAGCTTATGACAGACATGAGCGCTATACAAGAACCCACTATTATTATTATTATTATTTTACCATCACCCTTGTTTGTATTTAAAAAAACAGAAAATTTATACTTTGTCTAAATTATGCTTTGCACCATTTCATATTGATATCTGGAATACAGGAGATCCATATTGGCATTTGTGACCACCATTACAATGATTCAGTTTTGTACAGAATGAAGGTACATGTAAGTCATATGACAGCAAGTGTACTTCCAGTATCAATCAGATGATAATAATAATAATAATACTCAGTTTTTATATAGCACTTATTACAATCACTAAGCGCTTCCAAAATTGGAGATTATTACCCCGGCTTTAGCTGGGCTGCCATTACGGCGCTCTAGCATTTCAAAGAATTAATTCCTGCCAGGTACCTGTTTACATCACCTGGGTTGAGTGTGGCAAATGTAGATCAATGATCAATATGCCGTATCTAAACTGTGGTATTTGAATGGAACTCACTTTGACAGGGCCAGAGGAGACCTGTTCTTGAGAAGAAGCCCAATCTCACCGTGGGTCAGGAAGAAGATCAGATCCCTCTCGGGTAGTCTTCCCTAGATGGTCAAAAAGCGATGGAGAAATGAACAAACTTATTTCAAGGACTGTAGATAGGTGACCTTTCTAAACAGGTTTCACAATACACATTACTTCCTGGATGAAGATAATTGAGTGTACACCGTAGACAGGTTCCATGGTAAAGTTATAACTGTCTAATTGCCATCATCATCATCATCATACTTAGAGGCAGAAAAAAAAAAAAAAAAATCATCATCATCATCATCATCATTATCATTATTATTATTATCATTATCCAAGGGATAAGTAAAAGGCCACTCTAGACAGGTGGTCTTTCTAAAAACAGGTTTCACAAAAGATAACACTTTCTTCAGGGAGCGACAGACAATCCATACGTCCAGAATACAAAAGTGGCTTTTTGTAAAGAGGCACAATAACTGTTTATTTATTATTTTATTTCGTAAGTCTCGACGGAGACTACGTGAGAAGCCCGCTCTAGCATGTAAGTCAATTCGTTCTTACGCGTGGTCAATGATTGCAGGAAACTACAATCGACTCGTCAATCTATCGATATTTCGTCAGCTTTTCTGGGTTTTAGTTAGCCCCTTCCAATTTGGATTATTTTCTGGATTATACTGATTCTGCTAGACAACTTTCAATTCATGTCTACTTCTAAGAAGAAAATGTCAGAAGGAGATAAATCGGGCTCGGCCGAGCGGGAGCGTGCTCCCGGCAAAGCAAACGAGAACGTGCCGTCGCATCCAGCCAAGCCTGGTGCGGGGGTTTCACTAGCCTGTCATCCTGAGCCCAAGCGCTCGACAGTGCCGACTCAGCAAAAAGCGTCTACCTCACTAACTACGCCGAAAAAATGTAGTTCCAAGAAAAAGCATGTGGAACCAAATCCCGAGATCGAATCGCTCAAAGAGCGGCTGAATCACTTTGAGGGACTCCTCACTAAAGTGGTAGATGCATTGCCCAAACAGACATCTACGTCTACGTCTTCAGAAAATCCGCATTTTCAGCGGGAAGGCGACAACGTTTTCACAACGGCGGATGAATTTTGGGATAACCATGATCATGACATGGCAGCGGGTAGCAGCGGGCCGCTGCAAGCCGATTACGGGGGAAACCCCGGTGAGGAACACGGAGGAATCCCCGGTGAGGAACCCGCTGGATTTGGGCTTGACAGCGACGACGCTCCGGTCCCCTCCTTCGCCGCAAAATTTGCAGTGCCAACAGGCGTGGGGAAGCCGCTCGATTCAGAGCTAGCAAACTCCGCATCTTATTTGATGGGACATAATTTGGAGGAAAAAACAATTGAAGAAACAGCTACCAAGTACCCATGCCCTGCAAATTGCATTTTGATGGACGCTCCAAAAGTGAATACCGCAATTTGGGAGAATCTCCCCGCCGAGACTCGTAGCAGAGATTTGAAACTTCAGCGGATTCAAAAAGCACTGACAAAGGGAATCGGAGCTTTCGTCCAAACCTTGGACTCTCACAACATGTCTGATACGCAACAGGATGCTCTCGCACTCCTCTGTAATGCAAACTTTGAAATGAACTGCATGAGAAAAGACATGATTAGACCAGACATGAATAAGAACTATACTCATCTTTGCAAGCCGGCTAACCCGGTCACAAAGCTCCTGTTCGGGGATGAACTGGGCAAAAAGGTCAAAGACCTTCAGGACCAACATAAGGCGGCTGCAGGTGTTATGAGAGGTGCCGCAAATTTTCCAAAACCCAGCTACCATCCTTACAGGAGATATACAGAGGCTGCAAAACGTCAGGCCCGAGATGCTGGTTGGTTTTCCAACACAGCAAGACACAACCCTGGAGCGGGTAACATGAACACTAACAGGCCTTTTTTAGGGCGCCGCCCGTCGTGGAGGGGCAGACCAGCCCCACACACCCAAACACCCCAGACGGGCCAACGCAGGCCTTTCCGAGGAGGGAAAAAGTAGTCCCAGACGCTAAACAGGCACCTGACTCCAGTGATCAGGTGAGTCAAAATTGTTCTTCTATTTCTAGTGAATACACACTGCCTGTCGGAGGTCGAATAAAGTCTTTTCATGATAAATGGCGTGCAATTACCAATGATCCATACATTTTGAGTGCTGTTCAAGGCTACAAAATTGAGTTTGATCCGGCTCGATTTCCCCCCTCGAGGGAGAAACCTTTTCATACATTCAAGCGTAATGCTTTAGAGTCGAGACAAATTAGCTCAGAGCTTCTGAGTCTCGAGACAAAAAATGTGATAGAACGCTGTAGTCATTCACAAGGAGAATTTATCTCTAACATCTTTACCAGACCCAAAAAGAGTGGGGGTCTGCGACTAATTCTTGACTTGTCTGAATTGAATAAAAGCGTAGCCTATCAGCACTTCAAGATGGATAACATTAATTCAGCAGTTTTACTGCTATCGCCAGATTGTTTCATGGCTTCTCTCGACCTCCGAGATGCATACTATTCAGTACCAATTCACCCAGAGTCGCGCAAATACTTGCGTTTCATCTGGGAAGGACAGTTATGGCAATATAAAGCACTCCCAAATGGGCTTAGCTCTGCTCCTCGCCTATTCACCAAACTGCTGAAACCGGCCTTTGCCTCACTACACAATGCAGGCCATGTTGTACTAGGCTATTTAGATGATACCCTTATTATCGGTAGGTCTCACAGACAGGCCACAAAGGCGGTTACAGCTACCTCAGAACTGCTCTCTGAATTGGGGTTCATTATTCATCCCACTAAATCGGTGATAGAACCGGTTCAAGAAATCAAATTCCTTGGGTTTGTGCTTAACTCTATTGACATGACCGTGACCTTGCCTTCAGATAAGAAGGAAGAACTAAAGGAAACATGTACAGCATTACTTGAAAATGCCACTCCCTCCATTAGGCAAGTTGCAAGGGTTATAGGAAAACTAGTTGCAGCTTTTCCGGCAGCTCAATATGGGCTTTTGCATTATCGCGAACTAGAAAGAGGAAAGATAGTTTCATTGAGACTAAATAGGGGCCACTTTGATAGGCCCATGAAACTCTTGGACAAAGCTAGAAGGGAACTACTTTGGTGGATTGGTCATATTGACTCTTCTTTTCGGCCGATAAACCGTAGAAACCCTGATTTGGAATTGCGCTCAGACGCCAGTGGGGCAGGATGGGGTGCAACTAACATGACCACCCATACGGGGGGTAGGTGGAACAGTCAAGAGGCAGTGATAGCGAAGGGTAATGAAATTAATTATTTAGAGACTCTTGCTGCTGGCCTGGCACTTAAATCGTTCTGTTCCAATATGTCTCATAAGCATGTCCTTTTACGGCTTGACAATACCACCGCAGTAGCGTATGTCAATGCAATGGGGGGCGTGAAATCCCCACATTGTAATGAGGCTGCCACACACATATGGAATTGGTGTATAGAAAGGGACATTTGGATAACAGCAGCACATTTAGCGGGCCGGGATAACGTTGAAGCAGACACTATGTCCCGTAAATTCAATGATAGGACAGAATGGATGCTCAATGAAAGGGAGTTTGAACGCATTGCTAAACATTTCGGTATCCCTGACATAGACCTGTTTGCCTCTAGGCTTAATGCACAGGTGTCTACTTATGTTTCATGGAGACCAGATCCCCATGCCTTGGCAGTGGATGCGTTCACACTAGATTGGAGAAATCTGAATTTCTATGCCTTCCCTCCTTTCTGTCTTGTCCCAAAATGCATTCAAAAAATTATGGCCGATAAGGCAGTAGGCTTACTAGTAGTCCCGAATTGGCCTACACAGGCTTGGTTCCCTCTCTTGAAGGATATGATTATTGGAGAACCTTTGTTCCTACCCAAAAGTGAGAAACTTCTCAGACAGCCTGTGTCAAACCTCTCTCATCCTTTGTCTAATCTTGATCTTCTTTGTTGCAGGCTTGGAGCTGCTGCTACCGACAACAAGGCCTGAGCGCAAAAACTGTTGATATCATCTCTGCATCTTGGAAGGACTCAACGAAAAGACAATATAAAGTGTACATAAAGAAATGGGAGTCATTTTGTAAGCAGAGGAATTTAAACAAACTCAAGACAAAAGCTGAGAATGTGTTAGAATTCTTAAGTGATTTGTTCTATAATGGCAATGCTGGCTATAGTGTCATTAACACGGCAAGGAGTGCATTGGCCTCCTTCTTAACTCTGGAGAATGATTCTCATACAGTTGGATCGCACACAACTATTAGCCGTTTCATGAGGGGAGTTTTTCATCTTAGGCCCCCAGTTTCTAGATATACCAAGACTTGGGATGTTGGAATTGTACTGAACTACTTACGGAAGCTATATCCAGCAACCAAGCTCCCGCTTAAGGATTTGACACACAAGCTGGTTATGCTTCTAGCACTTACTTCAGCACAACGAGTTCAAACATTATACCATATGAACTTGGACAAGATGAATTTGACAGACAAGAATATGGAATGTGTTCTCGACAAGAAACTTAAGCAAAATCAACCTGGGCGTAGTGGTTGCTCCATTCAGGTATCGGCTTATAAAGCGGATAGCCGCATTTGTGTCGTTCGGTATTTGAGAGAATATCTTCGACGAACCAAGGATATTAGGGGTCAGGAGAGATTCCTTCTAATTTGCTATCGCAAGCCATATCATCGTGCGTCTTCTCAAACAATTTCGCGTTGGATAAAATTAACGATGAGAAGCGCAGGTGTCAACACCGAGTTTAAAGCACACTCAACTCGCGCAGCATCCACGTCGACTGCCAAGAGGATGGATGTACCTCTTAAAGACATACTGGCTCAAGCAGGCTGGGCAAAGGAAAATACTTTCCAAAAGTTCTATGACAGGCCTTTGGAGAGCAAGGGCAAGAAGTTTACGGATGCAGTGCTTAACAGCAATTAATAGAGTGTCTAAAGATACGAACTCGTGTTCCTACAGCAAGGTTATAATATATATTCAGTAGTAAGTTAGCATTACTTTCTGTTTATAGAGTTTCTCTATGCCAGTTTATGCAATTAGGTAATTGCTCATAGAATCGAATGGGACTACTGGCTTTAAATTCTCACGTAGTCTCCGTCGAGACTTACGAAATAAAATAGAAAGATTAAATGAAAACTTACCGTTTGAAATTTGATCTTTATTTTATGAGGAAGTTGAAGAGGGAGATTACGTGCCCTCCGCTTCCCTCCCAAACGGTTAAAGTTCGAGTTTTTTCTTTTATAGAGATCTTTCTATTGATTACAACGTTGTTGGATTAGTAGTCCCATTCGGCTTCAAAGATTGACTTACATGCTAGAGCGGGCTTCTCACGTAATCTCCCTCTTCAACTTCCTCATAAAATAAAGATCAAATTTCAAACGGTAAGTTTTCATTTAATCTTTCTATTTAGTTGAAACTGTCCATACAGGCCAAATCTAACAGACATACTGTACCTCTTCAACCATCAGCTTTGCAAGTCTCCAATAACCCTCCTTCAGATGATTATGCATTTTAACAGCAAGAGACTAGAAAGATACAGAAACATAGACTGAATGAACTCTTTGTGTTGGAAAGCAAGGTACAAAACAAAAACAAGTACTTCAATAGGTCTCTCTCTGTGTCAAATTTCAATTTGTCATAGTTCTTTTTATTGTTAACTGATTTACTGCCACACTGAAGTGCTTTATTTATTGACAGGTACTCTTATGATTTGTAAGCATCCCTCGGTATATCACTTAGACATTGTGGATGTTTGATGATGTTTGATGACGCTTTTTTTACCTGTCAGAAATGCTTGTAGGTAAACACCCAGGGGACCGATGGCTTTGAGTCCTCTCCGAAGGACTTGGTAATGAGGATGATTGCCTTACTACAGAAGGGCAGGAGCACACTGACTTAGTTTCAAACCCGGGACTTCCTAGTTACAAGACCACTGCTCTACCACTGAACCATCGTGCCTCCTCATTTCATTCGTTTACATTTACATTTAAATTTACAAAGAACACAGGACTAGTAAAAAATTCTACTACCTTGACTAGATTTAATATTGCCAAAAATGTCATTTCGATTTTTTCAAATCCAACTTTTATTCACCCTTGAGCCTTTTTGCATTCCGGACTCTTCTTTCTGTGTCACTACATTTAGCCAAGCTACCTTCTAAGAATATATAGATATGGACGGAGAACAATTTATCTCCATGAACATTACTGGGTCCTGTTTCATTATGCTTGTTATCAATAACAAATGCTAAATTTCTAAGACAAATTTGCTCTCAGCCAATCAGACGCCAGGATTTCAGTAGCTTATAACAGTTATTGTAACTTGTTATTGATAACATATTTTATGAAACAGGGACCTGAAGAAGTGGCTTACCTTTCCCCACTCTCTGTGTCCAACTGCCACTCGTGCCTTGGGAACAAAGATCTTCAGGATCATTCTACAGAAAGAAAAATAAGACAGATATTTATTTCAGTCAATCGTAAATACAATTGTTTTCTTACTTTTTAATCTCCACTTTAATCGACACCCTTTAATATTAGAACAATATGTTTTATTGATTTATGTATGTTTTGTAATGGTGTCTACGTACTGTAAATAGCCTCATATATTTGGATTTTAAATATGCACAACTTAGGTCAGACAGTTTGAGATCTAAGCTTTAAAAAGTGTTTACACAATTGAATGTTCTTGCAGAATAATCTGTCTTTCAATAAAAATGAAAAGGGCAGACAAAGATGTAAATATGTATTCTTTTCCCAATGGAATATCATCTGCTGTGCTAAACTTATCCATGTTTACAGGCAATGATCATTCAGTTATAATTGACAATTTCCAATTGTGTTCTATATACATGTGTTTCAAAATACTGTTTTGTTTATACTATCAAAAATTAGTACACAGACATTTTCTTCCCTGACCAGACTTCCAACTAAATACTTCTTTCAAAGGTAAGTGGAATTCAGGGCCCCGTCTTATAACATTTTGCTATTGATATACATTATATGCAGGTCTTTATCATACAGGGCCGTGGGGGTGTTTCACAAAGATCCTAAGTTGAACTTACCTCTAAGTTGGACTTAATATTTATGGAAAGCCTCAAGAATTAAATACTTTTTTTTTATTAACGAAAATACTTCAAAAATATGCACTTGATGAAAGTTCAGTTGCCTTATTTGGCAGAATTAGAACTCTCCTTCTTTCCCCTTAAAATATTATGTAAATGTCATTTTAGGGGAAAACAAAACAAAACAATGATCATTGAATGATCATTATATGATACATACTGAGGTAATGGATGAATTATTGATTTGATTTGCATCTCTAAAAATATTTTGTAAAATTTATTTTAAAAGGCATAAAATGTTGATTCAAATCATTCCTATTTTCTATTATCAAGGAGATTTCATGTTCTCGATATGGAATTTATAAAAAATCTAAAATACTTGATTTTTCGCTTTAGAATATATTTTATTTTAAGGCTACAAATGACTCTCCATAATGTTTAGGTCCAACTTAGAGTTAAGTTCGACCTAGGATCTTTGTGAAACACCCCCTTGGTCTACGATTTCAACCAATGAGACAAACTCAGAGAAACTTATAGTGTACCTACCTCTCAAAGAATGTGACAGGAGTTTTGAGTTGGTTGATGGCATCATTCACACTAAGCTCCTTCTTGGATCTACCAATGTTTCCTCCTTTCAGTATGGACTACAGATAGAGTAATCAAAAAAGCATTTGATAGTAAGATGAACAATTGCAGAAAAAAGTAGATTGTGTAACTGGAAATTTTGATGCTGTTCATGACAAAATTCTTCAAAATCTCAAGAATTAAGTCCTTTTTTTTTATTAACAAAAATACTCAAAAAATATGCACTTGATGAAAGTTTAATTGCCTTATTTGGCAGAATTAGAACTCTCCTTTTTTCCCTTTAGATATTATATGAATGTCATTTAGGGAAAAACAAAACAAAACAATGATCACTGAAAGATCATTTTATATGATACATAGTTACTGAGGTAATGGATGAATTATTGATTTGATTTATTGATTGGTTTATTTCTTTTTCTTTTGCAGTTTTACAAATATGTAACAACAAAACATTGCAAATTTTACACAATCATGACAAAAAAAATACGTGTAGAATTAAGTAAGGCTGTAACTAATCAAAAACATCAAACAGGAGGGTTGACATTACCGGTATGTTTTTATACAGCCATTTAGTGGAATATAAGCAATAAATATTAAGAATTAGAAATGACAAAATGCTCTCTCTACACACCTGTATGACTGGAATGACTTTCAATGGATGCATCTTCCATGATTGCTCCCTGAACTCAGACTGAAAGACAAATAAATAAAGTTGCTATGAAATATAGGATTTAGGCATCTCTGAGTTATTCCTTGTATGTAATGATAGCCCTCCTGCATCTAATGTATGTTAATTATGCATTCAACATATTTGTTTAAATTCGTTTATTATCTGTATAAAATTATATACAATTAACATATTGTATCAAACCATATTATGTTCATGAAAATGTATGATGAAAAAAGAAAAAAGGTGCAGAAACCAATAAATCAAATCAAATCAAATCAAATATATTGATTTGTTACATTGCATTGTAAATGTATTTATACGATTTATATGTTTATAAACAGATTATTGATGTACATAAATGAAGTTTAATAAATACAATACAATACATGAACATAACTGTTCAAAACAAATTTCTTTTTTGGGTGTTCACTTAGCTGAAATATAAAAATATAAAATTCAAATGTTTACTTTATTCAAATATCAAGAGATCGATGAAAAGTTATTCAACTTACTTCATCTATGGAATTGTAAACCGAAAATCCAGGAAATATGTAGAGGTTAAATGAACTATACAGTGCGTCCCAGAAAAAACGAAACCGAGAAGTATCTATGTTCTATCATAACTTAATCACAACTATAATTAATGAATGATACATATTTGGAAAGCTTAGAGTCTCCTCTTTCAGTTGATGCTACTCACGTGATGCATATTTTACGCATGAGTGATTCACAGCAATTTGAAGGAAGGAAACCAAAAAGACATTTGGCGGGCGGTATCTGAATTTCGAAGAAAAATTCACATTTCTAGAAAGTTGAGTTTATGCCCTTTCATATGACACCTCAATCAGGAAAAATGAGCGAGGAATGACAAAGTTATGTAGGTTTAAAGTAGTGCTTGCATTTCCATAATTTTATTAAACGAATTCGTTTTCACTGGCTGCCTGCCGTATCAATAAACGAAATTAACAAAAGACTTAACTCCGTTTCGTTGACAATCAGCCGTAGACGAGAGTCTTCATGCATGGCTGATTGTCAACGAAACGGAGTTAAGTCTTTTGTCAAATCTGCTTTTTGCTACGGCAGGCTCCCAGTGAAAACGAATTCGTTTGCTAAAATTATGAAAATGTAAGGGCTACTTTAAACAAACAGAACTTTGTCATTCCTCGCTCATTTTTCCTGATTGAGGTGTCATATGAAAGGGCAGAAACTCAACTTTCTAGAAATGTGAATTTTTCTTCGAAATTCAGATACCGCCCGCCAAATGTCTTTTTGGTTTCCTTCCTTCAAATTGCTGTGAATCACTCATGCGTAAAATATGCATCACGTGCCTAGCATCAACTGAAAGAGGAGACTCTAAGCTTTCCAAATATGTATCATTCATTAATTATGGTTGTGATTAAGTTATGATAAAACATCGATACTTCTCGGTTTCGTTTTTTCTGGGACGCACTGTAGTATACGCATCTAACCTGTTGGCAACTGAATTCTAACATTTCCATAGGCTTAAAACGGGGACCATCCAATTCCAGTAAACAATGGATTCAAATTTCTAAACGGTAAATAAAATCCCTGACTTTTAAAGTCATTCATGCGTTTCATCCGGGACGATTGGTAGTACATATTTACCTCTCGTATGCAGCGATGCCCCTGTTCCTCCAAGAACTTCTTGAAGATCACGCCCGCAGACTTGCCCTCTGACCCCTGCAGCCATTGTAAAGCCTTGGAAGGTTCCCAACTGGTAAATGGTTCAGACATCCCCTCATTCAGCACTGCCTTGGTAATGTTCTATGCAGTATATAATAAATAGGATTGAATACCATAGGCCACATATTATATTCTACCTCTTATTAATTTCCTTATTTTTTCTATTACTAAACATTGGCCACTGTTTTTTCTGTGCTTTAGAGCATGTTGATTTATACGGGGTATAGCTCATGGTGTATCTCGTATCTACTCTTTTGTATCAATGTATTATGAACATAAACAAATCTAATTTACATTCATATGGAAAATAAACATGTTGAATGGCACTAAATGGAATTGAAATCAGAATGTACATTTTGCGGCTTATTACTGTAACACTTAATTTCACTAGCTTACGTTATGTTATGACCACTCTCATTGTTGCTAACCATTATCTTTATTTGTATCAATATATCGCAACACCAAAGTGTAAATCATATACTAGCTATCATTCATTCGGTTTATAAAAGATGTATCTTTAATTCTTATACCATCTGTAAACTGTGGAAAATATGTGTTTTTTTTATTATGGAGATGAATTTATGCAATATCTTTGCAATCGTTTGAATCACCCTGGAGATGTTTGGATTCGGGTGTAAAACCTAAACATATAGTTTTACAAACTGCTAATGTGAAATATTCAGTAAATTTATGATCCAATTTCATTTATTTCATAAATTCTGATACCCTATTTAGATATAATAGCTATAAAAACCTCTAGAGCCATAGGAACATCTGCACTGGAGACATTGGGACAGCTGGAAAGCAACATGGCCACCTCAGAGTAGTGAATTGTTTCCCATTCTGGAAAAAACAAAATGCAGGACGAGTGCAGAATTTTAAATTTGATGCCGAAGTGCATGCAAAGTGCAAGTATTCTCAGCTATTCAAGAAACAAAAAGGGGTTATGGTTGGAGGAATATGTAAGATTTTAAATGTACTATGTCCCTTTTGCAGCCAACCTCAAATGCTGTAGAACTTTGCAGGAATTATGAATATGTCATGCATGTCCTATCTGTGAAATTTAACCATTAGCAGTGTCCTCATATTCAAATTATGCAAGGAAACCCGTTTACTTGCTAAACTTCACTGTCAGAAACTATTGAGTGACTGACTGGCTTTTTTTCTTCTTTGGTAATAACATACATGAAAAGAGTTGTAAAGGGTACATGAGCATGTGTCTACATGAATAACCCACTTCTTGTGATGGCCAAGATTAAACTGATTGCATCTTTGAGCAGCATAAAACGTATGACCATTCTGTACAATTGTCTGAAAATCAAGACTATTACTTTTGGGCTCTATAGCCCTAAAGTCGATTTGACAACTAATAGTCGTTATTTTCCAACTTGAAGATATTTTCGAGCCCCACCTTTTTTATGGAAGTTCTAAATTAGTATTATCTTTCAAATGCAGTTTGAATTTAACTTTTTCATTTTTTTGGCCTGCAAATGGGACATAGTACCTTTAAAGGGTAAAGGTCCTCTTTAGATTCATAATGCTGTTGTGGAAATTATGTCTATATAAAATGAGATTTGTGCAAAGATTCAAATGTCGCTTCCTTAGAGAAAGAATGTGAAGTTGATAAGTTCACACAAACAGATTATTATCAATGACTTTAAAACAAAATTGAGTACAAAGACTGGATCATAGTGTCTGCAGTAGAAAAGTCTACACAAGGGCACTCCCATACACTTGCAGAAAAATGGACACATGATGATTATGAAAGTTCAAAAGTTCATTACAGGGAACTTGAGGCAGCTAGTGCTCCTAAATTTGAATGAACCCCAGTGACCCCAACCCAATTTCTGATTTTGAACTCCATCCACTAGAATGCATTCCCACCTGTTTACCGAACATAAGTACATTTCAAGGCTCTCTGAGAATACCTATCAAGTCAATTTCAACACAGATAGTATATTTCAAAATTTGAATCCTTTGTCATGAACAGTTTTTGGTATGTGTGTAGATTCCCATCCTGTGTAATATACACCTTGAACAAAAGATGGAATGTTCTGGTCAGCAGGTGTCAGTTACATTCCTACTTGTTTACAAAATTAATTAATTTTCTCTCTCTCTCTCTCTCTCTCCCTCTCTATCTCTCTCTTTCTCTCTCTCTTTTCCCATTTCTGAAGGTGACATTCAGTCAGAGGTCATAGAAGTTTACATTGAAATAAATAACCATCCATCTATGAAGGCTTATATACCTATTATTTGGTATGATTTTGAAAGTGATATTTCAAATAAAAATTGATACTTCACTATCTTTAATAATACATAAAAAAGTATGAAGGATGATTTTGAGTTAATTCTCTTATGAAAGAAGGATGTCAGTTTATCTCAAATGTGACATTGAATTTTCAGTAGGTTCCGTCCTTCAATAGTTGAATATCATTCAAGTATTCCCAAATCACTTTATTCAGAAATTCTATACATTCTCGCAGGTAAATCAGCATTTTCTTCTGGTCATGATAGATAGTTCATACACTTACTAGCAGAACCTTTAGTTAGGACAGCCATGAGCACATTGCCATAGGAACTAGAAGCTGAACTCAGAAACATTGATGCTCTCCAGGCCTGAACAGAAAAAAGCGATTACACACAAAAAATTAAAAAAAATCTTAAAATAGATCCATTCTCATACATGTTTTCATTAATGTACTTCCGGTCGGTACTGTAGAGGGTAAATTGCTGTTTGGTCTACAACCAGTTCGTCTACTACCCTGTTAGTCTATTCTCATATGGTCTACACCCAGTCCTTCTAATATCCACAGGGCTGTCAACCCTCCCGCATTCGGAGGGAGTCTCACGCCACCACGCTCATTCTCCCGCCGTCCCACCAGCTCGTAGCGGGAGACTCCCGCCACCACGCCCTTCCTCCCACTCTCCCGCAATCTCCTGATTTATGAAAAAACCTCCCGCTCAATGGGGGGGGGGGGGGGGGGGGGTTAGTGAGCACTTCAAATTTTTTTCTTTCTTACTAAACCCCCCCCCCCCTTCCCTGTTGAGCCAAAACAAAATTGCATGCGATCTCCCTCGAAGAAGTTCCCGAAAGTTACAATTCTACAATATCATGGCATAAATTAACAAAAAAGTTAATTAAATGTTGGGGGAGGGAGACGGATTTTGCATACTACATTTTTGAATGTCTAATTCCTCTGGTGATACATACTATCATCGAGTTTGAAGTTCATATCTCAAGTGGTTATTGAGATATCGCAATAACGAGAAAGCAGGACAGATGGACGGACGGACAAGCAGAAAACTAACCTCATACAGATCTGGTATCTTGCTGTCTATTTCTTGGTATAGTCCTGCAGCTGTACGACACTCTTTGATTCGGAAGGATGAAAGTTTCTTCTCCAACTTCTCTACACCCTTCTTGGCATTGAGAACAACCTCAAAGGAAATAAAACCCAAATCAATGAATTCATTATAAAATAATACAAATACCGGTAACAAAATATCTGAAGCTCATTTATGTTGATGTTGTTTGTAGTCACATGCACTTGAATTCTGTTTGATGAGTGGGTTTTTATTTTATTTGGTTTTAAGGGGAACAAGGATTTAAATTGGTTAAAAAGGGAACAATATTAAACAACAAACTGGGTGCAAACTATGATATAGAAAATATGCATATTTTTGTTGAGATTGTATATTTAAACACCACTGGAAGATACGAAGAAGATGTTCCTTCTGGGGATAAGGTGGTATTTCTAAATTCTAGCAATAAATGATGAACAGTTTGTTTTGCATCATTTTATCATCATTTTACATATTTCATCATATATTTCATCATATATACTGGTATTATAGCAGTGATGATGCAAAACAGAATATACAAAGAGAAGAAAGGATGATAGAAACATACTCGTATCATCTTGACAGCGTTCCAAAGTCTGTAGATGAGATTGTTTGGCGGCCCATGGTAGGAGTGGATGTCAGCAGTAGTGAAGTCATCCAGAACCTGAGTGAAATATGAAATAGAAATTGTACCAAGATGATTCAACAACACGGATCAGTTCTTGAATAGCAAATTCTTAACTGGCTCTGCCCCCCTGAATAATAAAATATGAAACATGGTATGGTTTCACTATGTGCACTACAAATTAATAACTGCTCAAGTAAGTGCTTTGTAGCTTGCTTTTGTTCCCCTTTTGAAAACAAAATATTGTCCCTGCACCTGTTTTTCCTTATCCCATGAATATGAATATAGAACGTTTATGATTTTCTATTCATTTATTACACGTTACTCAAATGAACTTAATCTGTTCATTCTCATGGTATTTATATATCATAATCAAAGGGCTACATGATTACATTCAAGAAATGCATACATTGTGTTTGTGATTACGTCAATTTCTTCCTGGATGTTTGGCCTGAAACTTTTCTGAGGGTCTATACAAGACCAACAATTTCTGTCTAATGGGATGTCCCGGAGATGTAACTGCACGGCAACACAATTTGAACATCAGGTGAGTGAAGTGAGTGTAAAATACATGAAAATTTAAGGGCTAAAGATAATAATAATATGGTTATTTATATAGCGCCGGTATCCGCCAGGTTCTGACGCTCATGGCGCTTTACACATATTACCCTGGTCGTAGCTGAGCTGTCAAAGTAACTAGCACTCAAGCATATCAGGTACCCATTTACACCTGGGTGGAGAGTGGCAAATGTAGATTAATGTCTTGCCAAAGGACATTAGTGCCACGGCAGGACTTGAACCCTGTACCTTGCGATCTGCAGTCGGATGACTTATCCACTAGTCCACAACACCTCTACAGATAGAATATGGTTTGGAGTTATCCTAAAACTGTAACACATACCTGACCGAGAAGTGCAACCTCCATCATATCCTTACGAGCCATTACTGAGTAGTCTTGACTGCAGGCTCCTACTTTCTATTTAAACAAAAAACCCAGAACAAAATCAAAACAAAACAAAACAAACATGGAAAACATTCTTTCTGTACAACTCCACAATATAAAATGTACACTTAAAAAGGCTAAAGCTAAAACATGGTTCTAACATTATGGAACCAAATAACAATTTAAGAATAAATATATTACTTAAGACCACATGCCAGGTACACACAGGGGGAGGGGTGGGGGAAGTTTGGAGGTTAACCCCCCCCCCCTCAAATTATTTTTTATATTTGCTAAAGGGAGCCCAGAAAAATGAATAGTGCTCATTACCTACCCCCCCCCCCCCTCCCACTGAGTGAAATATCGACCGGAGTGAACTTTTAATTATCGGGGGGGGGGGGGGGGAAATTTTGCTCACTACTCCCCCCCCCCCCCCCCACTGAGCGAAATATCGGTTGGTGCAATTTTTGGATTTTAACCCCCCCCCCCCCTTGAAAAAATCCTGCGTACGCCACTGGGTACACAATATAACTAAAAGAATGGATGTAAATTTTCTTGTTAAATGTTTGTCTTCTGTATAAACTCACTGTGAGACTGATGAAGATTTTTCCACAGCTGGTAGCAATAGACTTCAGGCAGGGCCAAGTGGAAGGCGGACCTCCAACACGAGAAATGAACGTCTTAAATAGGAGAGTAAGAGAGAGAAAGAGAGAGGGAGATAGAGAGGGAGATAAAGAGAAAAAGATAAAGAGAGAGACGGAAAGATAAAGTGAGAGAGATAGAGAGAGTCAAAGAGAGAGAGAAAAAAAAAGGAGAGAGAAAAAAAAAGGAGAGAAAGAGAGATAAAAAGAGAGAGAAATCAAAAGAGAGAGAGAGAGAGAAAAAAAAAGGAGAGAGAGAGAGGTGGAAAGCGAAGTTAAGATAAAAGTTCCAAAGAAATGCCATAATAGTGATTGGGGGGGGGGGGATGTTTAGAGCAATTTCGAGCTATAATTGGTTGCAAACCTGTACAAATTAAAGTTCTTTGATTAATGTCAACTTGTAGAAGGGACAGTAGTAGTCTAGGTCAGATTTTTAGTTGAAATGCGTTATGAAACTCTACTCAATGCATTAGAATACAAAAAACTGTTGATGAACATGCATTGTGCTACTGCTTTGGGGATGGTTCCAGCCTTTTTTCCAACCCCATAACACACATTTCTAATAGACTTATATGTCCCAAGTTCTCTCAATAACACCTCAAGCACCAGTTTATTTATTTGTTTGTGGAAGAAGATGATTGTTTTACCCGACTGCTAAGAAAGCGTGTATATGCTTTTTAAGTAAAAAACCAGGGGACCAACAGCTCTAAAGCCCTCTCCAAGGGACTCGATAATAAGGATTAATGCCTTACCAAAGGGCACAAGCGCATTGACTTGGTTTTGAACCCAGGACCTCCCGGTTATGAGACCACTGATCCATCGCGCCTCCTCAATGTGTTTATTTATCACACACACACATTGAATGTTCAGAAATGAATGTACGGTACACAAGCAACTTCATAGACTCCTTCAATGCTTTTATGCATTCATGCAAGGCGTAACTGCCTAGGGGATTTAAAGGCCACCTGTACTAGTTTGGCTAGGAGGGATAAGACCACCAGGCGAGGTCACTGGCAGGTAGCTATCTCATCAACTCAGCTCTCAATTAACATAAGAAAAAAGAGGATCATGGGGGAACAATGGTCACCAATTAGGCATTTTTTTCTATATAGAGGGAGCAAGTAGCTACAAGTAGTACAGTGGGGCTTTAAGTTTCTGTTTTCTCACCTGCAAGCACCAGTCAATGGCCGACACAAAGACACTGTAGGTCAGAGGTGTAACAGCACCAGGCATCATCTCTCTTTAAAAACAAATTACATCATAATTCATCAAATAACAGGGGCGGATCTAGCTTTTTGCTAAGGGGGGGGGGTTTGACCAAAATAATGACGATGCAGAGCGTCGTCCACGAGCCGCAAAGCGGCGAGCCAATTTTTTTTTGGGTGTTTATTTGAACCCCGTAAGTGATGTTTTCCTGGCATCTATTAACACAATGGAGACCATAAAAAGCAGTGCATGATAACGTCTTTTTAAATCAAGTAACAGGTTAATACACAGTTATATCCAGAGTTATCATGTGTTTGGTTAAGTTACCAGATGAGTTGAATATCTTCTCACAATATTTGCACTTGAAAGGGTTTCTCTCCAGCGTGCATTCTTTTTTTTTTTGGGGGGGGGGGGCGCCCAAGGGGGGGGGGGGGTTTGAACCCCCTAACCCCCCCCCCCCTCCGTAGATCCGCGCCTGAATAATGACACATTTATGCCAAGGTGTATACATCATCGTATTATGTATACAAAAATATGTTAATAATGTGCTTGAAAGTATAAATCTGAACATAAATAGGGAGCATTGTAATTAATCTTTATTAGAATAGCTTTTAATAGTCAAAGGGTTATAATTGGAGTGAAATACATAATTTTGTAATTTAACATGTCTATTAAATATTTGATAATATTTATCCCAATCAAATAAATAATAAGAATGCTTATATCGTCCTTGTTTTCATGAAGTGACGGTAGTGAGGAAAATCGTAACGCAAAATGAATGCAATTTTTTTTCACTACCGTCACTTCGTGAAAACAGCGCCGATATTAGGTGTCCAGTTGGCTGTATGAACATTGCATACATTTTTGTTTTAAGGATATCATACATATTTGGGTGAAGAATTAGGTACTAAGCAAAATATCATGGCGAAAAAAGATGCGTCCGGAACGCAAAAGGTACTATTGTTGCTAATATCAAAGAATAAAATTTGTAATTTGAAAAAAAATCTTGTTTGATTAGTATCTAGCTCAATCAAGGTCATAGATATTCTATTAGCTCAATGTCCAAATGATTTAGTTTTACTTCTATGCCATAATGTTATGATTTTATGCATTTGTGTTCTGGACGTGTCGTTTCATGCTAATACATTTTTCTACGCTACTTTATACATCTAGTTTGAATATACAACCAAAATACAAAGCAGCAAGCAAATAAAGTTAAGGGACAAAAAGAAACACACATCAAGAGAAAGAGAGAGAGAGAGAGAGAGAGAGCAAGAGAATTTAGAAGAGAAAAAGATTAGTAATTGAATACATAAAAAAACTGACTGAAGATTTTAAAAAAGAGTCCTTACTGGATATTACAAGTTGTTAGCCACTCTCTATATGTAGCAAGGCCCGAATCAAATTCATGAAGCAATTCATAGTCTGTCATCATATCCACTGTGGTGATTGGTCGAGCCTGCGGATTCAAATCACTGGTTATTACATGTAACCCTGTGTCCCTGAAATAACATTCTCAGTTGAAAACTCTCATGAAAATTAAAGTTGTGCAAAGCATTCAGAAACGATACACTCATTAAGTGCTATAAAACATTTATTATTAGTACCAGTATTATTGTGAAAATGAATGTTATAAAACCAACTATCATGACAATTATCATTATCAATAGAAGTATTAACAAATATTTGTAGCAGTATTAATTGCAGTAACCGTACACAGAATAATATTGGTGAACAATCATTTCTTGAAATTAACAAATATGAAAAAAATCCTACCCACCTGTAAAAGGTATATGATTCCATTGCTGTAGGCCCATTCTATGTCTCTTGGGTCACCAAACCACTCCTCTAGCTAAAGAGATAGAGAGAAAGAGAGAGAAAGAGAGAGAAAGAGAGAGAGAGAGAGAGAGAGAAAGAGAGAGGGAGAGAGGGAGAGAGAGAGAGAGAGAGAGGGAGAGAGAGAGAGAGAGAGGGGGTGAGAGAGAGAGAGAGAGTGAGAGAGAGAGAGAGAGAGTGAGAGAGAGAGAGAGAGAGATGAAGTGGTACAGGAGGGAGGAAGCCATTACATAAAGCCACTTACCAGAAAAAAGAAAAAGAAAAACATATTGAATTATCAAGACCTCAAGTGTAATACATTGAAATTTTGAAGTGACAAATAAGTGTCAAAATGACTTTGAATTCAATAGAGATGTTACCCAGTCAATACAATACAATTCTGATTTGAAATTCTGAATTATTATGTACAAATTCAAAGTCATTTTGGAGTTGGGATCACAGGATTATATTAAGTTATGATTATGGTTTATGGAAAGAAATACAGCATATCCATATTAAAACTTAGTGGCACAATATTGAACAATATCTGGCTACAACAAGAGTTTCTCTCACCCTGTGTCACATTAAAGTATACAACTCTAATCAATTTGTTGTAGTAATAAGCAACATATGGTACATATCTACCATGAGATTATTCCATTTAGGTATTTAATGAATTTGTGATATTGGGTTTCCTGCCTTTTGCAATTGAACAAGACAATCTCCATTCTTGCATAAAAATGCAGACTGAATAATAAAACTAGATGGAACTTTGACTGCGCGCAGTCGCAAGTGATGCCTCCGTCATAGAGCAATTTTACAAACCAAAACAGAAGAAATTTTTCAAATTCAAGTTCAATTGTAATCCATTAACAGGTTCTCAGAATATCGTGATTACAAACCATTTCTCAAATACATATATGACCCTTTGATCATTGACCTCATGACCCTAAAATCCACTCAGTTCATTGGCTTTGTAAGATGTCCTGAGTTAAATAGTACTCAATCTGTCAGTTCTAATGAGAATTGCGTTCACAAGCTATTTTGGCATACACAATGAGCCAATGACATTTGACCTTTGACCTTATGAACCAAGAATCTACTCGGTTCATTGGCTCTGCAAGATACATAAATGATCTAAATTTGGCAGGAATCCATCAATCAGTTCTTGAGATAACGAGATCACAAGCTGTTTTTGCATACATAATGAGCCCTGTGACCTTTGACCTTTGACCTCTTGACCCCCAAATCTAATCAGTTCATTGGCTCTGCAAGATACATACATGACCAAAGTTTGGCAGGAATCCATCAATCGGTTCTTCAGATAACGCGATCACGAGCTGTTTTTGCATACATAATGAGCCCTGTGACCTTTGACCTTCGACCTCGTGACCCCAAAATCTAATCAGTTCATTGGCTCTGCAAGATACATACATGACCAAAGTTTGGCAGGATTCCATCAATTGGTTCTTCAGATAACGCGATCACGAGAACGGGACGTACGGACGGACAACCCGAAAACATAATGCCTCCGGCTACTTCGTAACGAAGGCATAAAAAGAATCAGTTACATGATATTAGTTAAGGTAACTACCTTGGTTGATAGCCTGGCTAAATCTAATGCTACTTCATCAGAGATACAAGCTTTCTGTGAATCTGTGTCTGGCAGGTCCTTTGTTGAAGTTCCACCAGATTCTAACACAGAAAAGAGAAGCGTATGAACATCAGTATGTTGTTATTAATCAATTAAAAAATCTTTAAAATCTGTCAATACATTTTGGTAGAAGGAGCTCATCAATGCTTTACTTGCTTTAATGCTTTACAATAAGCAAAGCCATGGTAAATAGAATAACATCTTTTTAAATGTGGATTTACAGAAGAATGATGAAAATATCCTGGAAACAAATGAAAACCAACAAAGAGATATTGCACATGGCAGGGTGAAAGAAATTGCACTGGTAGGATTAGTTAAGGAGGGAAAAATTAAATACTTTGGTCATGTCAAAAGGCACCAAAGCCTCTTTAAGGATGTGTTGGAGGGAAGAGGTGGAAGGAACTAGACCGAGAGGGAGACCCAGAATCAACTGGTAAGAGAATGTCAAGAACTGGAGTGGACTTAAACTGCTAGAGTGCACCAGAATGGCAGAAGATTGGGTGAAATAGAGAGATGTTGCAATCAACATCCGAACCATGAGAAGATGCTTAGATAGATAGATGTTGATGAGATGAAACTACTTAAGTAAATGACACGTTGATACACTCTAATTTGCGTTAACAAGTAAAAATATAGCATTCGACTGACCTTCAAGCAAGATCGCCTTCTTCTTGGATCCAATTTCTATTTTGGTAACCTCCAACTTGTCTTTCCTCTTCCTCCTTAAGGTGATGGTGTCTGGGTCAGCCACACCCGACACTACAGACTGGTAAACAAACAAGATTTGGCAGAAATAGGGGAATAATTATTAGCCCCATTATGTAATAATGTATCACCAGTCTTTAGCATAGAGCTTAAAACAGAGTCAGTGTGAAGTATTACGTATTCAGAGGCTTCTTGCAAACGTCAAAACAAGATGATTTAATGCAAGCCAAAATGTTAAACACAAGTATTATGTAAATACTTGATTCTGATTGAATCGTAGGGGAGCAGGGGGACACACCGTCCTATGCATCTACATGTAAGTCTTAGTAAGTCAGGAAGTCAGATATATCACTTATCAGAGTTGAATTTTAATCATGTATGAGATATGACTGACCTCTCCTAGCCCATAGTTTGCATTGATGAGGACTACAGCTGGGTTTCCATCCACTGGATCACGACTAAAAAGAACACCTATGGGAACAATTGAAAACATACAATGTATTAAATAATAACAGACGATCAAGAAGGTGAACGAAACACATGAAATATCTTCCATTATCATGTTTAAACTACATTTGCATTTCTATTGCCAAGTGATATTAAAGGTCAATTGTCTGTACAAAATGGAAATGAGCTCCACATTAACAGTTAATAAAGGTAGGATTGACAGTTTTATATGTGTGCATCCCCTGTTTAAACTTTTGGGGTCCCACATTTGGAGCCTTGTGCTATGGCATCATTATTTGCTATTTTTAGTCAATATGTAGTTTGTTCCTTATTTCTCCTTTATACCTCTGTTTAATACACCAAGCTGACTGGCCGATAACTGACCAATAACTTGGCCATTCCATCCCATGTCATGTTTGGTCTGTTGTTGATCCGGTGTTGTGATGATGTGACTGAAGTGTTACAACTTATTTCCGGCAATATTTTCCTTTTTCCTCCTGATCGTTTCTTCATATTATCTTTCTCCTCTCTTACTATCTTAAATCCATTCTCCTTTTCCCCTATCCCTCCATCGAACACTACCCTCCTCTCTCTTCCATCTAAATCTCTTTTCTACATTCTCCTGTACTAGCTTACTTTCCTTTAAAGTTAATATTTCAATAGTCTCCTACCTGATATTTCTGAAGGCACCATTTCCATGACGACAACACCCATGGTAGATTCCACAGACTGCCCTCTTTGTCTGTTAAATCAAGGCACACATGAAAACCCTTGTTATTTATTTGATAACTGAAACAAAATTATTTGGACTGTCTTGTACTTACTCCATAACAAAAACGAAAGTTCAATTACATTCAGGTGTCACAAACATACCGTATGTGTATTTGTGTGCAGTCATAAATCAGCTATACTTTATTAATCCTATAATAAAACAATTCATCAAATCTATCACCTGATTAACCAATCACCAATTTAATCAATTAATCAACTAATTATACATACAACCAAATCGTCAGTCAACATTCAAAATCATTCAGTAAACAAAACACCTGTCCATCAATTCTTCCATAATGTTTATACATACCTCCTGTATTGCACTGCCTGAAAGGAGAACTGAGAAGCCCAGCACTGCTGAACAGCTTGACATATCTATTGAATAAAATATGAAATTAACATCATATAAGGCTAACAAAATAGTCAAATTAATGATTAATCATATATAGAAGTATTGTTTTTGTGATGTCTTGTGGTACTGTATGCACAATATACATTTTACAGATTTGTGTGCATTTTTTTATTTATCGCATAATACCACAATATTGAGCTTATTCCATTTTATATTACACATTAAACCAACAGTCATAACTCCAATTCTCATACATTTTTTCTACATTTAAACAAACCAATACCAATATATTTATATGAATTTTGGAATAGATGACCTATTGATGTCAGATTGACAAGGTCTAGAAATAGGTTTCAGAATTCTGTTACAAGTCATTTGTTGAACAAGTCATGAATGAAATATCAAGTTAAATAATTTGCATATGTATACAATTTATATTTTATATTTTACATTATTAGTTTGTATATTGTAAGACATTGTTGAGTATTCTTGTTTTTCAAAGTACCAATTGTAATAGTGAATTCATTATTTTTTGTTTTGTTACGTTTTCTAAACTGATTTGTACCAAAATACTTTGTTTTGAGCTGTTTAAGGGGTTAGGCTCGAAGAGCACATATTATCTGGCCCCTTTTACCAACCAATAGTTTCTCTTCTTGTATAAGTAAAAATTATTGTATGAAATGTATTGCTGTTGGTAAATAAATCAAATCAAATCAAATCAAATCAAATCAAATCAAATCAAATCAAACGAAATCAAATCAAATATGATGTACCTTATCATAACCTTTGACCCCTAGAATAGTAGTCAGCTGACCTGCTGCAGACATCTCAGCTGTATCTTCACCTATTCGGAAGAAATTCACAATTGACATTATTTGATATTCTTTTATATAAACTTAAATGCAAACGTTATAGATTTGAAGAAGCTTTTCTTTCATTTCCTTCGGGTAGAAGTATGGTAAAGGGCATATACATGCATGCTACATGTACATGGAGCCTACATTTAAACAATGTAAAGTACAATCCATTAACCCTATTTAGCCCGGGCTATTTTGAAACTGCATAGCCCGGGGGGGGGGGGGGCTTCTCAGGCCCCCCCCCCCCCCCTATGATCTCGACCGTGAAACGCCCGATCGCCGCGAAAATTTGCATACATGTCAAGTGAAGTGTATAGAATACTATGGTAATTTCAATTTTTTTGAAAAATTCAATCATTTGCATATTTATGGTAATTTATGCAAATAAGGTCATTAAATTCACATTTTTGCCCATAAATCAGACATTATTCATATTTAAGCATTCTTTCTCACTACATATATTTGTTAGACCTTTTGGAATAATAATACAACACAAAAATTTGAAAAACCAGGGTTATTCATTATGTATTTTATTGTTTTTGTTGTTTTATTTCATTTCCAACTATAATTCAACTATTTTGACCCCAAAATAAACACCTAAAATCTAAACAAGACCAAATAACCAATGTTTTACCTCTTTATTTGAAAAATGAGATTTCCATATGTTTTGTACACAAATCACAAAAATGAGCGATTTTCGGGCTGACATGCGAAGACAAAAGGACACGTGACTTTGTAATGGTAGGTCCGATTTTCGAAAAATTTCTTTCAAAAGTTGCGCAAGACTCGAAAGAAAAAAGTCACAAAATTTCAGTGCAAGATTTTTTTGCGTTAAAAAATTATCGCGAAAAATGTCGAGGGGGGGGCTTCTCAAGCCCCCCCCCCCCCCCCCGGGCTAAATAGGGTTAAGCAGTTTGAATACATGATTGGAAATTTTAGCTGAAAACCTCTGATCTGGAGTTTCAGACCTGCTACAGCACTCATGAGCTTTAGCAGCACATTTCTTGTAATATAAATCCATTGCTTTTTTCTAACCAGGTACATATATTTTGTAATTGGTCCAGGTTTGAGGGAAACATTTTTTGCAGTTTAGCACATGCATACTTGAGAACAGTGACCAGGTAGAGTGCTACACGGGCTCGGGAGTGGATATAATTTGCACAGAAGCCTATGAACAAATGATAGCATGATTTCAGTAATTGGTTTGGTCAGTATAAATCATCAAAGCATGAAACTCTTTGACATACGGTTACTTTAATCATCAAAATAGTTATTGTTATAAACATCTTTAGCCCTTACAGACTTCAGTGGAAAGCACTTTATAAGCACCGTTTTTATTATCATTATTATCATTAAACATCTTTCATCTACATGTAGCAGTCTATTACACTCTCTCTCAACCAAACTCTGGACCCACTGACCTGTAGCAGATGATCTGACAGCAAACTTCCTGTTGATGGTGTCTTTGCCAAAGAGTCTCTCCAGTTCCCTCTTGATGGCAGAACTGATCTCTGCGCATACAGGGGTCTTGCCAAAGAGCTCACCGACCCTTGGGTTCAAAGTTCAAAGTTCAAAGTTTATTCACTCAATAAAAATGATAACAACATAAACATTGTATATCCTCATCATTCGATCCCATTTATAAAAAAATCATAAAAATGGCTGAATGTTTATAGGGTGGGTCAATTGCCACTCTACCTGAAAAATTAATAAGAAGTCAGACTTTAATTTACTTGATAATCTTTTCTCTGAAATACAATATATACATGTAACATCCTGCTCAATTGAAATAAATAAAAAGGATGAATTGCAGCACATTTTTTCATATTGTAACATTTTGCTGTGTTTTAGTATGTACTTCTCATACAAGTATGATATAGTCTAAAATAAACGATAATGTACACAGATATGAAGGACAAAAGAAACTGTTTAAATCAATTCAAGTACAGCTTACTACAGGCACGCATTGAGAAAAGGAGCAACGTGCAGAGGGAGGTAATAGTATACGTAGCACATCAGTTATCAATCACAAGTTGCAATAACTATTATAAGCTACTGAAATTGTTGCATTTGATTGGCTGAGAGCAAATTTGTTAAACAAATTTGAAACTTGTTATTGATAACAAGGGCCCAGAGGATACAAAAAGAAAAACAGACATTAGCGGTGGTGATCTATTAGTAGGAAGGTCGTAAGCAGTAGATTTCTCATTTCTGATTTGATCTTTTATGACCAAAATTCATTTCACATACACATAAAATATATATGCAACATACATAGACATATTTTTGTAAACAGAAGTGAAACAATAGCATAAAACTAATTAAGGTTAGTCCCATCATTTGACATTCAAACTTAATTTTTTTTTTTTTTTTTTTATGTCCAAGTTGAAATTTACTGATGATAGATTCATTTCATTTCTTTATTTGTTTTTAAATCTCCTTGTATTAATACTTTTTGAAGCTGTTAATTGGCAGTTCAATAGTATTATCATTGGGCCGAAATATGTAAAAGATTGCTTTCCTAGGTTAGTTCTAATTTTGAATACTTTAAGGTTTATATACACCTTAAGAGAGTTCAAAAGAAAATATCAAAGTAGGAAAAGAGAGAAAATGAAGAGGAAGAAGAAGCAAGAACATGATGGACAATATCCCACCTGTTACATGTGTCTTCCAGCGATGCACATCTTAGGTCAGTGGATACCTCACACAATCCCTGAACTGCCTCTTGGAGTTTAGGATAAGACTGGTGGTGAAAAAAAAAATTAGTTTAACCTTTTGGCAAAAGATCTCTCATGTATAGAGCAACCTGCAAGTGTATTTCTTTCACTGCCTCAAATAAGATTTAGGGCATTCTCAAGATTCCTACTAGAATGCATAGTCTGTAATTCATTCATTCCCAGTAATTTCTAACAGCTAATTAGATAGTTACTAATTTTATTATTTCTACACAGTTTTAACAGATTTTTGTTTTCATTCTTCCATATTAATCATGTATTATTTCCCTTCAATATTATCAACAATCTATTATATAATGTAAAATGCCATTAATTTTTATAGAGCCATTTAATGGCTCTATAAAAATTAAGTACCTTATACAGTGACAGTCTCAGCCTGAACTGCTGGTCACTCGTTATATACCAAACAAATAAAAATAAAATAAAATAAATAAATAAATTCAATTCTAGTTTTCTGAAATGCAGATCCAAATTTGAATTTTCCCTAATGGCCTGTCCGTGAACTCCCTTCACTTTTCAAACAACACTATTGCCTGGAGCTACTATAAGGACTGTACCATATGTGTATCATAATGCACCACGTGAACACATCATGTGTCTTAATCAATCTGGGGCTAACATAACCTTTATCTGTAATCTACAGGTACATATGCATTTTGATATCAAGAAACATACAACATCATTCGATTGCGTACAATTTTATTTGTTTCAAACAAGCATAAATATCTTACTTTCAGTTGAAGTTGGAATGCATTGCTGGTCACACAAAAGCCTGGAGGGACATCAAACTGATTAAAAAGAGAAGGAGGGAACATAGAAATGATTCATAAACAAAGTACAGATATAGTCTTCAATAAAAAAAAGCATAATTAAATCCATAATTCTCATGCCTTTGAGATACGATTGAAAGGGAGAAGAAAAACTATTCAAATATATGTCTCAAATTTCTCAAAATTCACCCTTGAAATGTATTCATTTGTTTCAAATGATATGTAACCTTGACGTTGTTGATTGAACATTTTTTTTTACATGGTGATTTACTGTTAAATGGGTATCCGGTAGCATGCGACTGTCATTGTTGGTCTAACAGTTTTTGAGCGTCAATTAACGCCTGGCTGGAATGCTTACCAGGGAGTAGAGATTGTGCACACAGTGTGTGAGGGCAAGCACTGAATCCAATGACTGTGGTAATAGTACCGGTATATCTGTAAAGCGCTTTACATTGAGTGATTTCAAGTTGGGTGTTAGTGTTAGTGTTAGTGTTTAGCGCGGTAAAGAGCTCTTAAATCAAGCTAAAAATTTGCTGATGAAATTAAGAGTCCGATACCAATATCAATATCGATAGCTTAACACCACTGTGACATCGCCACACAGACTTGATTTCACGACGATGATTTAAAAATAGTACATCAAAACTAAAGATATCATGAAAAGCACAGAATAAATTTACACTTATTTCTCTGGTCTTATAAAATAACTCATTTTACACAAAAGAATATATGAATCACATAGCAAAGGACCTGTTTCACATATTTTTATTTGATTTTCAGACAATAAATTAGCATTGTTCGTGAGTTGACTGTTGTGTGGGTACAACACGAACACAGCACTGGAAATGAACATTTGCTTAATAATCCCTAGGGGCTTTTGTTAGTGAATAGGACATTCGTACGTAAAATATTAACACCAGCCACAAATGTCGGTTCAGCAGACGACAATTTTGCAAAATCGATAACACGTACTAGGTACCGGAAGTTGACGATATTCAGAGGTCAAAGTCTCAACACCAGCTGATTTCCATTTTGATGTTTAGGGCTTATTAAAGACTAACACCAGCCCTAAACACCCAATTTGAAATCACTCAATGAATTAAGCGCTTTATAAAAGCGGAATATCATTATTATTATTTACCTTGGGTGTGATTTTGTTCCTGAGATAGGTCAATGTAGCAAGCTGAGCTCCTTTGCCTCCCACCAGTTTGGTTGACTGGCAGCCTTCACTTGTAAATGGGAGCATGAACCGTTGCAGGTCTTCATCAATGGGCTCTAGTACAGAAAGAAGGGGTTCAATCTTACAGTAAGGTATAGAAGAGACGATTTAAAGGGAAGGTAGAGTTCTGGGAAGAGGTGAAGAAAAAAAATTGAGCGTTATGATTGCATTATGCAAGTGTGGAAGAACATCAGATTAAATTTGTTCCCTGAAAAGCATGGCTCTTCAAATACCTTAATATTCTAAAAATGGCATGTAACATCATAAAAATTGGGACAGATTTTTAAGCCACGTGTACGTGTAGTCCCATATACATCTTTCTTTGTACAGTGCTTGTAACTTTACCAGGACTGGGCCAAATTTCTTATCATTTCGATCATTGAAGAAAATTACAGTACACACCAATATACAGTGTGTCCCGAAAAAAACTATACACTTTTGAAATGGCTGCCGAATAACAAATATATGATTCTAGGGGGAAAAGTTTTATATGTATGGAAAGCTCATAAACTCAACTTTCATATGACACCAAAAAGTTTGAAAATAATTCATGCTTGGGTGAGTACTGGTCACTTTTGTAAAGGGTATGGAAATTAGGTTGCGCAGGAATTAGCCTTCCAATTTGTGAGAGGTAAATCCTTTGGAGCTCACCGAATTGAGGGTGATATGATACATTCATGATTTGCTGAGTGAATTTCATGGTTTATTAAACCAAACTATATGCACGGAACAGGAATTTATTTTTCTATTGTAGCATTGTAACTTTCCCTGGTAGACTCAGTGGTGTGTTCATGAGAGTCCGGATGGGGTGATGGTACATGTTGTAATTTCCATGTTACAAACTGTTATTTTTTACATTTGTGACTTTGAATAAAAACCTTCACCCCACATTTCAGTTACCATTTACCTGAAGAATAAGTAGCCAACATCTTGGACATTCCTTTTGTCAACAAACCGTATTTGAATATTCAATTTACATTATCCCTACCTGGGTATTGAGTAAATCAATGAGATTTTCAACTAATCTTACAATAATTGAAATGTGGGGTGAAGGTTTTTATTCAAAGTCACAGATGTAAGAGAATAACAGTTTGTAACATGGAAATTACATGTATCATCACCCCATCCTGACTCCCATGAACACACCACTGAGTCTACCAGGGAAGTTACAGTGCTACAATAAAAAATGCAATTCCTGTTAACTCATGCATAAAATGTTAATCCCATAAACCAAACATTTCACTCAGCAAACCCAAACTTATCACAATTGATCATAAATTGGTCATATCATCCTCAATTCGGTAAGCTCCAAAGGATTTACCTCTCACAAATTGGAAGGCTAATTCCTGCGCAACCAAATTTTCATACCCTTTACAAAAGTGAGCAGTGCTCACCCGAGCATGAATTATTTTCGCAACTTTTGGTGTCATATGAAAGTTGAGTATATGAGCTTTCCATACATATATAACTTTTCCCCCTAGAATCATATATTTGTTATTTGGCAGCCATTTCAAAAGTGTATAGTTTTTTTCGGGACACACTGTATATGCTAGATGATCAACCTTTTCTGTATCGATTCCACAACATTTCTATCACAATGCAATCGCATGACCAGAACTCAACTTTATCTTTAAAGTTGTTTTGGTGATTAAAACAATTATCAGACTGAGAGCCTATACAGTAAACAGAAGAACAAACAATTTCAATTCTTCAATAGATGCTGCACAGAGTACTTATATGATAATGACATTCTACCTGGTTCTATGATCAAAGGAACCGTCTCCTGTTCGTAGTGATTTGGCCTTCCACTATCATTCCTGTAGGGGAAAATAGCAAAAAACATTGTTTTTAATTGTTGATCATCAAATAAATGCATACAATTCATTCATTATCATTATCATATTAATTTATTAATATTATCCTAAGGCAGCTTGAGCAGCTCGTACATGAAGATAATGCGAAAAGAGAAAATGTAAAAAAAGTTAAAATGAAGAAATAAAATGCACCGTTCGATCTTGTACTAGTGCAGGGGACAGTGAGAAGGAATTTAAAATCTATGAAATATTTTAATAAGTCTCATAAGCAGACTGGAATGTGGATCGTTCATCAGTAGCCTTACTGTTCCAAGGATAAAACAGTCTCACCTAATTCTAAAATCGAATGAACCTTTCAGGCTTGATCAGCTAGTTGCCGAGAGAAAGAGCAGAGAAATAGGTCCAGGTACAGTTCTTTGGAGAACAAACACTGCCTCTTAATGATGATAACATAACGATGATGGTGAATGTTGGTGATGACTACGAAGATAAAGAGGTGTTGTGGTCGAGTGGATATGTCACCGGACTGTGGATCACAAGGTCCGCGGTTCAAGTCCCGCCGCGGCACTAATGTCCTTTGGCAAGACATTGATCTACATTTGCCACTCTCCACCCAGGTGTTAAATGGGTACCCGGTAGGATGCGAAAGCTAATGTGGTTTGATTAGCAAGTGGCGCTTGTAAAATGGCGACTGGCTGGAATGCTCCCCAGGGAGTGGAGAATGTGCATACCTTGTGTGCAGGTAAGCCTGAATCCGATGACCGGGGTAATAATATGTTCCGCGCCCAGAAACGTAGTATTAGGCGCATTATAAATGTGAGCTATTATTATAAAAGAAAATGGTAAAGATGAGAAATTGAGGATGATGGTGAATGTTGATGATGACTACAAAGATGAAGAAAATGGTAAAGATGAGAAAATGAGGAGGATGGTGAATGTTGGTGATGACTACAAATATAAAGAAAATGGTAAAGATGAGAAATTGAGGATGATGGTGAATGTTGGTGATGACTACAAATATGAAGAAAATGGTAAATATGAGAAATTGAGGATGATGGAGAATGTTGGTGATGACTACAAAGATGAAGCAAATGGTAAAGATGAGAAATTGAGGATGATGGTGAATGTTGGTGATGACTACAAAGATGAAGAGAATGGTAAAGATGAGGAATTGAGGATGATGGTAAATGTTGGTGATGACTACAAATATGAAAAAAATGGTAAAGATGAGAAATTGAGGATGATGGTGAATGTTGGTGATGACTACAAATATGAAGAAAATGGTAAATATGAGAAATTGAGGATGATGGTGAATGTTGGTGATTACTACAAATATGAAGAAAATGGTAAATATGAGGAATTGAGGATGATGGTAAATGTCGGTGATGAATACGAAGATGAAGCAAATGGTAAAGATGAGGAATTGAGGATGATGGTAAATGTTGGTGATGACCACAAAGATGAAGAAAATGGTAAAGATGAGGAATTGAGGATGATGGTGAATGTTGGTGATGACTACAAAGATGAAGAAAATGGTAAAGATGAGGAATTGAGGATGATGGTAAATGTTGGTGATGACTACAAAGATGAAGAAAATGGTAAAGATGAGGAATTGAGGATGATGGTGAATGTGGGTGATGACTACAAAGACGAAGAGAATGGTAAAGATGAGGAATTGAGGATGAAGGTAAATGTTGGTGATGACTACAAAGATGAAGAAAATGGTAAAGATGAGGAATTGAGGATGATGGTAAATGTTGGTGATGACTACAAAGATGAAGCAAATGGTAAAGATGAGGAATTGAGGATGATGGTGAATGTTGGTGATGACTACAAAGATGAAGAAAATGGTAAAGATGAGGAATTGAGGATGATGGTGAATGTTGGTGATGACTACAAAGATGAAGCAAATGGTAAAGATGAGGAATTGAGGATGATGGTGAATGTTGGTGATGACTACAAAGATGAAGCAAATGGTAAAGATGAGGAATTGAGGATGATGGTAAATGTTGGTGATGACTACAAAGATGAAGCAAATGGTAAAGATGAGAAATTGAGGATGATGGTGAATGTTGGTGATGACTACAAAGATGAAGAAAATGGTAAAGATGAGGAATTGAGGATGATGGTAAATGTTGGTGATGACTACAAAGATGAAGCAAATGGTAAAGATGAGGAATTGAGGATGATGGTGAATGTTGATGATGACTACAAAGATGAAGCAAATGGTAAAGATGAGAAATTGAGGATGATGGTAAATGTTGGTGATGACTACAAAGATGAAGCAAATGGTAAAGATGAGAAATTAAGGATGATGGTGAATGTTGGTGATGACTACAAAGATGAAGCAAATGGTAAAGATGAGGAATTGAGGATGATGGTAAATGTTGGTGATGACTACGAAGATGAAGAAAATGGTAAAGATGAGAAATTGAGGATGATGGTAAATGTTGGTGATGACTACAAAGATGAAGCAAATGGTAAAGATGAGGAATTGAGGATGATGGTAAATGTTGGTGATGACTACAAAGATGAAGCAAATGGTAAAGATGAGAAATTAAGGATGATGGTAAATGTTGGTGATGACTACAAAGATGAAGAAAATGGTAAAGATGAGGAATTGAGGATGATGGTAAATGTTGGTGATGACTACGAAGATGAAGAAAATGGTAAAGATGAGAAATTGAGGATGATGGTAAATGTTGGTGATGACTACAAAGATGAAGCAAATGGTAAAGATGAGGAATTGAGGATGATGGTAAATGTTGGTGATGACTACAAAGATGAAGAAAATGGTCAAGATGAGGAATTGAGGATGATGGTAAATGTTGGTGATGACTACAAAGATGAAGAAAATGGTAAAGATGAGGAATTGAGGATGATGGTAAATGTTGGTGATGACTACAAAGATGAAGAAAATGGTAAAGATGAGGAATTGAGGATGATGGTAAATGTTGGTGATGACTACAAAGATGAAGCAAATGGTAAAGATGAGGAATTGAGGATGATGGTGAATGTTGATGATGACTACAAAGATGAAGCAAATGGTAAAGATGAGGAATTGAGGATGATGGTGAATGTTGATGATGACTACAAAGATGAAGCAAATGGTAAAGATGAGAAATTGAGGATGATGGTAAATGTTGGTGATGACTACAAAGATGAAGCAAATGGTAAAGATGAGAAATTGAGGATGATGGTAAATGTTGGTGATGACTACAAAGATGAAGCAAATGGTAAAGATGAGGAATTGAGGATGATGGTGAATGTTGGTGATGACTACAAAGATGAAGCAAATGGTAAAGATGAGGAATTGAGGATGATGGTGAATGTTGATGATGACTACAAAGATGAAGCAAATGGTAAAGATGAGGAATTGAGGATGATGGTGAATGTTGGTGATGACTACAAAGATGAAGAAAATGGTCAAGATGAGGAATTGAGGATGATGGTGAATGTTGGTGATGACTACAAAGATGAAGAAAATGGTAAAGATGAGGAATTGAGGATGATGGTGAATGTTGGTGATGACTACAAAGATGAAGAAAATGGTAAAGATGAGGAATTGAGGATGATGGTGAATGTTGGTGATGACTACAAAGATGAAGCAAATGGTAAAGATGAGGAATTGAGGATGATGGTGAATGTTGGTGATGACTACAAAGATGAAGCAAATGGTAAAGATGAGAAATTGAGGATGATGGTGAATGTTGGTGATGACTACAAAGATGAAGCAAATGGTAAAGATGAGAAATTGAGGATGATGGTAAATGTTGGTGATGACTACAAAGATGAAGCAAATGGTAAAGATGAGGAATTGAGGATGATGGTGAATGTTGATGATGACTACAAAGATGAAGCAAATGGTAAAGATGAGAAATTGAGGATGATGGTAAATGTTGGTGATGACTACAAAGATGAAGCAAATGGTAAAGATGAGAAATTAAGGATGATGGTGAATGTTGGTGATGACTACAAAGATGAAGCAAATGGTAAAGATGAGGAATTGAGGATGATGGTAAATGTTGGTGATGACTACGAAGATGAAGAAAATGGTAAAGATGAGGAATTGAGGATGATGGTAAATGTTGGTGATGACTACAAAGATGAAGAAAATGGTAAAGATGAGGAATTGAGGATGATGGTAAATGTTGGTGATGACTACAAAGATGAAGCAAATGGTAAAGATGAGAAATTAAGGATGATGGTAAATGTTGGTGATGACTACAAAGATGAAGAAAATGGTAAAGATGAGGAATTGAGGATGATGGTAAATGTTGGTGATGACTACGAAGATGAAGAAAATGGTAAAGATGAGAAATTGAGGATGATGGTAAATGTTGGTGATGACTACAAAGATGAAGCAAATGGTAAAGATGAGGAATTGAGGATGATGGTAAATGTTGGTGATGACTACAAAGATGAAGCAAATGGTCAAGATGAGGAATTGAGGATGATGGTAAATGTTGGTGATGACTACAAAGATGAAGAAAATGGTAAAGATGAGGAATTGAGGATGATGGTAAATGTTGGTGATGACTACAAAGATGAAGAAAATGGTAAAGATGAGGAATTGAGGATGATGGTAAATGTTGGTGATGACTACAAAGATGAAGCAAATGGTAAAGATGAGGAATTGAGGATGATGGTGAATGTTGATGATGACTACAAAGATGAAGCAAATGGTAAAGATGAGAAATTGAGGATGATGGTAAATGTTGGTGATGACTACAAAGATGAAGCAAATGGTAAAGATGAGAAATTGAGGATGATGGTAAATGTTGGTGATGACTACAAAGATGAAGCAAATGGTAAAGATGAGAAATTGAGGATGATGGTGAATGTTGGTGATGACTACAAAGATGAAGCAAATGGTAAAGATGAGGAATTGAGGATGATGGTGAATGTTGATGATGACTACAAAGATGAAGCAAATGGTAAAGATGAGGAATTGAGGATGATGGTAAATGTTGGTGATGACTACAAAGATGAAGAAAATGGTCAAGATGAGGAATTGAGGATGATGGTAAATGTTGGTGATGACTACAAAGATGAAGAAAATGGTAAAGATGAGGAATTGAGGATGATGGTAAATGTTGGTGATGACTACAAAGATGAAGAAAATGGTAAAGATGAGGAATTGAGGATGATGGTAAATGTTGGTGATGACTACAAAGATGAAGCAAATGGTAAAGATGAGGAATTGAGGATGATGGTGAATGTTGATGATGACTACAAAGATGAAGCAAATGGTAAAGATGAGGAATTGAGGATGATGGTAAATGTTGGTGATGACTACAAAGATGAAGCAAATGGTAAAGATGAGGAATTGAGGATGATGGTGAATGTTGATGATGACTACAAAGATGAAGCAAATGGTAAAGATGAGGAATTGAGGATGAAGGTAAATGTTGATGATGACTACAAAGATGAAGAAAATGGTAAAGATGAGATATTGAGGATGATGGTGAATGTTGGTGATGACTACAAAGATGAAGCAAATGGTAAAGATGAGGAATTGAGGATGATGGTGAATGTTGATGATGACTACAAAGATGAAGCAAATGGTAAAGATGAGGAATTGAGGATGATGGTAAATGTTGGTGATGACTACAAAGATGAAGCAAATGGTAAAGATGAGGAATTGAGGATGATGGTGAATGTTGGTGATATGACTACAAAGATGAAGCAAATGGTAAAGATGAGATATTGAGGATGATGGTGAATGTTGATGATGACTACAAAGATGAAGAAAATGGTAAAGATGAGAAATTGAGGATGATGGTAAATGTTGGTGATGACTACAAAGATGAAGAAAATGGTAAAGATGAGGAATTGAGGATGATGGTAAATGTTGGTGATGACTACAAAGATGAAGCAAATGGTAAAGATGAGGAATTGAGGATGATGGTAAATGTTGGTGATGACTACAAAGATGAAGCAAATGGTAAAGATGAGGAATTGAGGATGATGGTGAATGTTGGTGATGACTACAAAGATGAAGAAAATGGTAAAGATGAGATATTGAGGATGATGGTGAATGTTGATGATGACTACAAAGATGAAGAAAATGGTAAAGATGAGAAATTGAGGATGATGGTAAATGTTGGTGATGACTACAAAGATGAAGAAAATGGTAAAGATGAGGAATTGAGGATGATGGTAAATGTTGATGATGACTACGAAGATAAAGAAAATGGTAAAGATGAGGAATTGAGGATGATGGTGAATGTTGGTGATGACTACAAAGACGAAGAGAATGGTAAAGATGAGGAATTGAGGATGATGGTGAATGTTGGTGATGACTACAAAGATGAAGCAAATGGTAAAGATGAGGAATTGAGGATGATGGTGAATGTTGGTGATGACTACAAAGATGAAGCAAATGGTAAAGATGAGGAATTGAGGATGATGGTAAATGTTGGTGATGACTACAAAGATGAAGAAAATGGTAAAGATCAGAAATTGAGGATAATGGTAAATATTGGTGATGAATACGAAGATGAAGTAAATTGTAAAGTTGAGGAATTGAGGATGAAGGTGAATGTTGATGATGACTACGAAGATGAAGAAAATGGTAAAGATGAGGAATTGAGGATAACTATGAAGATAATGACAACGACGATGACGGCGATGATGATGATTATTCTGATGACTTCTTGAATAGTGTCAGTATTTGCCTCTAGTGGGCTCTCATCCAGTCTCGTCATATTATAATAATAATAATAATAATAGGTCAATTTATATAGCGCGGCTACTATAGGGGCATTTACACTGTCATCCAAACACGCCAAAAAATGCCAAACCGGAGCCTGGCTGCGATGTTACCAAGGGCAACTACGCATTACCGGCAGAAATGCCAATTCCAAAACATTCCAAATCGAAGTGTGATCTTTTGGCGTGTTTTGGCGTGTTTTGGCGTGTTTGACAAGTATAAACGCTCGCGGTTGTAACATCGCGATGTAACTTCAGGAGCGGATCGAGCTAGATGCCGTCCTTAAAGAAAATGATAGAACGATATATACAAAGAATAACATAAGAGAAGGTGATAGAAGGAAGAAACAAATAATAACATAAGGCATAACATAAGGAAAGACAGAAAGAGAAAGTGATAGAAGGAAGAAACAAAGAATGACATAAGGAATAACATAAGGAAAGACAGAAAGAGAAAGTGATAGAATGATAAAAACAAAGAATAACACAAGGAAATACAGAAAGAGGGAGTGATAAAATGATTAAAAAAACAAAGAATAACATAAGAGAAGGTGATAGAAGGAAGAAATAAAGAATAACATAAGGAAACACAAAAAGAGGGAGTGATAGAATGATAAAAAACAAAGAATAACATAAGAGAAGGTGATAGAAGGAAGAAACAATGAATAACATAAGGAAATACAGAAAGAGGGAGTGATAGAATGATAAAAAAAACAAAGAATAACATAAGAGAAGGTGATAGAAGGAAGAAATAAAGAATAACATAAGGAAACACAGAAAGAGGGAGTGATAGAATGATAAAAAACAAAGAACAACATAAGAGAAGGTGATAGAAGGAAAAACAAAGAATAACAAGGAAAGATAGAAAGAGGAAAGTGTTTGCATCGGAGTGCCGCGCATGCGCATTACCAACTGAAACACGCCAAAACATCACTGAGCTTTTCAGTCGGTGATGTTTCCGCACAAGTGTAAACGGGTGCGCGAAACATCGCGACTTTTCAAAATGAGGTATTTGACAGTATAAATGCGCCTTATATGAATATACTCTATTGCGCTTAAAACAAGGTATCATATTCTTACCCTTGCTGTAGCTAAGCTGCCATAATAAGGCGCTAAAGCATTCAAGGAATCCTACAAGGTACTGTAATTAACGTTGTATAAACCGCCCTCGTGTATTAACCGCACCCCTCTTTTTCGCCCTTAAAAAAAAAACCTTTTTTTTGTGTGTGTAAGATCATTGATGTAAATTAAAAAACAGTAGGGGACCTAGGATAGAACCTTGTGGTACACCATGTAATAGAAGAAAAATTGGAGGAATTATTATTATAAACTACATATTGAGATTTATCAGAAAGATTACTTTCATGCAAACCAAGATAACAGACATTTTTGAGTGTTGTTCTAGTTTCCGAGTGGTGAGTCAACACACCGATTACCGAGCTGGGAGACATTGCCAGGCATAGCGCCAGGTGGAGGGGTATAAATCGAAACTTAAAAAAAAAAAAAAAAAAAAAATTAAAAATTAAAATTAATTACGGTACCCATTTACACCTGGGTGGAGAGGGGCAAATGTAGATTAATGTCTTGCCAAAGGACCTTAGTGTCGCATCGGGACTCCAACCGCAAACCATGTAATCCATCATCATGTGACGTATCCGCAAGACCACGACACCTCTACCATATCTCTTTCATACATCCTTTGTGTTTCCCACAGATTTAATTAGCAAGTATAATGATTGTCTTTACCTGTACAGGAACTCACTGATGCCCCAACCTTTGACCCCACTGACTGTGAACTTTGCCTTCCTCTCATGAACTTTGGCCTCCCAGTTAGGACCCATGTATAAGACAGGG
This sequence comes from Strongylocentrotus droebachiensis, assembly GCA_035222895.1. Taxonomy (NCBI): domain Eukaryota; kingdom Metazoa; phylum Echinodermata; class Echinoidea; order Camarodonta; family Strongylocentrotidae; genus Strongylocentrotus; species Strongylocentrotus droebachiensis. The sequence goes on from JAVYIG010000991.1 coordinate 352,146, forward strand.
CTAGCCTCCACTTCAACCTTCACCCACAATTTCCGACCATCTGTTGGGAAGAATAGTGAAAACAGGTTACTCTGACTCTAGACTCTAGACTCCAGGGACAATTGCTACAAAATTTGTTCCATTAAATATAAAGGTTAGGCTTATGGTTGAAAAGGGTTTTAGATAGTGTTGGCAATATAAATTAGGTATAATATTTGGACCAGGGGAGGTTCATAAAGCTGTGCGTAAAGTTACGAATGACTTTACAAATTATTTGAATATGAAGAGCCAAATGGCATACCCAAAGTTTTTCCTGACATTTTAACAAAGTGTGACTGTAATTCCCATAATCTCAATTAAATTGTAGCTCAAAATACAATTAATTGCATTAAAATGTTTTTTTTTGCATATTTCAACTTTAGCTTAATTATGCAATTAAAAGGATTTGAGAATCCCATTTAGCTCTTCATATTAAAGTCGATCGAAATTCATGCGTAACTTTACGCACAGCTTTATGAAACAACCCCCAGAACTGAAGTTAAGAATTCCATTAGAGAAGGCAATTTGACCAAGAGGCAATCGTTGTCACCAAAGTGTGTGTCATACCACTGAAAACTGAACACTGGCTGCCTAATTTCACTGTCTGTCAAGGTCTCTTTTATTTTGGTAGTATGATACAAATGTCTGTAGATTAAGCTCACAGACCAAAATGAATATATGTAGAGTACTGTAAATGCACGTATAATATCTCTCCAGTGCTATTTAGTCATTTTTGTTTTATAAGAAATTATGGGATTTCGAAACTAACTTCTGTAAAGACCGGATAAATACACATTGATAGTCAGGACATTTCAGGACAAGTACTTGAAAGACTTTCAAATATATTAATCATGCTTGTAAAAATAATGGAATATAGCAAGTATATAATCAAATAATACAAATAATCTTGTACAGAGTATCATACCTCTGAAAAAAAGTCTCAACTTAGATAAGGTGAAAAAGAAACAAAGTGCTAATAGAACTAATTAATTTGTTGTCATTACAAAAAGTAAGTGCTGGTTGAATTGAATGCTTTAAAAATAAATTGGAATAATAATGCCAAAAGAGATTCCAGTCTGAGTGCATACGATGAAAGTACCAAAATTACTCATAAAATGTCAATTTTACATAAATATGTAACTACATCAAGGTGTTTCTTTTCATTTGATATTATTTTGCTGGATCAATTGCACCACAGCTTGGAAAAAAATACATAATTTAACAAATTTAGGCTGACAAGGTCACAGAGGTTTAAGTGTAAATAAATTAAATGATTATGCCCAGGTCTGAAGTCCAGTCAAGATAACCTTTTTAATCGGGCCAACTGATATGGGTTACTATCTAGATAAGAGTGATGTTTCATCTTTAGGTATTAGCCTTTCTTTGAGAGTTTAGCCTACTTCACCCCTATCTGATCTTAGATTACAAGTACAATATCTTCATTCATAGCATACAACACAACTAGGTCATGGTATAGACTATTTGTTTTTTACAGCAGGGCTAACATACGTTGTGATGTAACTTCTGCGATTTGCCGTTGATGTTGTAAAGTATCAAGCGCAACTTTTCCAGATCAAACACAACTTAATGATAGATATACATGTATGACCAAACGCAAACTTGCGTTTGTAAATCAAATGCAACTCTCATTATGCAATGCGCAGTTGCGTTTGATTGCAAGTTGCGTATGATATATGCGTTTGATCTGAGGTGTGATCAATCGCAACTTGTCTTTTATGCATGGGGGCCCAGGTACAAAGGCCAATGTTTAAAAAAGGCGTACTAATTTCGGTCTAGGACCACTTTGCATAAAACTTACTATTGATGGTAACTTTGCCATTAATGGTAAACTTCCATAGAAACCTTGATTTGAATGGCTGTTGATTGATGTTGCTAAGGTAATTAATATGGATGGCAAAGTTACCATCAATGGTAAGATTTATGCAACAGGGCCCGGCTGCCCGGGTTTTAGCGGGTAAAGTTAATCTACTGATTTATGAAATGCCAACTGTCATCCTCATCATATCCCACGAAAATTACAATAATTGTGTATCTATATGCACAAACAAAAATCAAGTTAATTTGAACTCTTTTCTCCTTTTTATTTCATGACTGGAGTGGTTTTGTTTATTGATCCTGTAACAGAATTACAATGATTTCTACAGAATAAAGACTGATACTTTGTGGTCCGTAAATCAATTGACTACATTAAATCAGGTCTGAATTGGGTTTGAATTGGTCCATCTTTACGACTACAAGCCTGGATAAATGCCCCTGCTAATGCCCTTTCGCCGAGAAAACAAAATAAATATAAATTTTAAAAGAATTAAACCTGTACCTTCAATGCTAAACGTGAAACTGTACTTGTCTGGGGGTTGGATTCCCGGCATCAGTTTTGGAAGACAGATGTCCGTTGATGTGAGGGCGTATTTTACTCCATTCGGCATGAACAAGTATCCTATCGACAAACTGACGAGAGAAAGGAGATATATCATCGAAAAAGAGATGAGTGTCTGTCACTTTAGAGAATGATTGGATATCTATTAAATTAGAATGATGCATAATTCTGACTATTGCAGTCAATGAATATACAGTCAAACCGGCTATAGCACCCACCTGTGTAGAAAGACCACCGGATTATAAAGACTACCATTTTTGTTTCCCTTACAAATGGTTTCTCATTGAAACATGTATTAAATTTTGCCCCCCCCCCCCCCCTTCAAAACCCATTTGGCATACCTCAAGTGAAAAACAAATCTCGCCCTCTTGTGCCACATTTTGGAATGTTGTCTCTTTCACCATTAACAAAAATCCTGAATCTGACCTTGCTCCAGTTTCTATCACAAGTATAAAGCTTCATCAGCAAAAGAATACCAGTAATAGAATTGCATCAGAGAATCAGGTACATATCTTCACTTCAATTTTAAAAATCTGCTAATGAATTTGGAAACAGATTAATTACTCTTCTGTTTCTTGTCATAGAAACATTAGTCAAACAAGACATAAGGCGTCAGAGAAATCTAACTCCCATTTTAATACCGGTACCCATTTACAAGAAGGCATCACTATGCTTGGTAATACATATTTGACTCACTGAGAAAGGTAGCCAGGGATAGAAAATACTCCAACTTGAAAAGATGATCCATCCTAGAAAGAAAGAAATATATTTTAAGAATTTTACATCAAAAGTATGAATTATCATAAAAAATAACGATGGTCAATCATTATCTCTACAAATTTTGAAACATCCTTTTTAAATACTAATAATCTTTAAATTATGGAAATCAATTATAGAAAGGAGATGAAAAATTGTGTATAAATTCTGTATTAATATGCATCAAAAGCATGAAATTTAAGTGCCTTATAAAGTTTTGGAACATTAAACATGTTTACATCTTCATTGTGATATTTGGATTGTTTACGCATTACTCATAATTTATGCTGGCTGAATAGATCAATATTTTAACAAATCATACATATAATAATTAATCTTTCACCATGAGCAGTATAAACCTGAAAAATGGAACCTTACCTCAAGAACACCAAAGTGGAGCGCATAGCGGTAAAATGTGGCCCAGTCACGAACACCTACAAAATAATGCAGTTAAATGTATCTACAGTTAACAACTAAATTATTTATATGCCTTGTAAATTTGATTTTTGTTTCTTTTCTTTTTTTCTTTTTCTTTTTCTTTTTCTTTTTTTCTTTTTTTTTTTCTTGTGTTTTTGTTTGGTAATTCAAGAATAAATATGTGGACTAGTGGAATTAGGACCTTTAAAGAGAAGGTTGAGTTCTGGGAAGAGGTGAAAAATAATTTGTGAGCATTACTCATTCTTATTATGCAAGTGTGGAAGAATATCAGTTAAGACATGTTCCCTGAAAAGCATGGCTCTTCAAATGCCTTCATAATCTAAATATGCATGTAACATCGTAAAAATCGGGGGCCGGCTTTTTACGCCACGTGTTCGTGTAGTCCCATATACATCTTTCTGTGCAAGTGTTTGTAACTTTACCAAGACTTGGCCAAATTTCTTATCATTTTGATGATTCCAGAACCTTGCAAATTCTTATATGCTAGATGATCAACCTTTTCTGGTCGGTTCCACACCGTTTCTTTCATAATGCAATCGCATGACCAGAACTCAACTTCATCTTTAATTGTTGAATACTATTAGATGAAAGCTTTGATATGTCACTTTCTAAAGAAACATAAATCAGGAGAAAACGGTACATGCAATGAACCTACCATAAGAATGATCTCTGATGCCTCTCATGACAAGGGTCCTCTCATCATGACCTTCGACCTTGACCACACCCCTAAGAGTGCCGTACTGTTCATAATGCGTCTGGTGCATACTGTAAATAAAGAAGAGAAGCTCATTAAAACTTTATATTTATTATTCCTAGATGCACAGGAACTGAACTAAAAAATATAATTCATATGTTTTCAACTTTCTTTTGTATCTATTTATAGTTACAGTAGTCCCCTGCCATTTACCCACTAAAGTCAAGAAAATCTGACAATTTTCTTAGAAACATAGAAGTTACACTTACAATTGTTCAAAGGCTTACGACTTTAGAAAAACCAGTTCATGAACCTACTAATTTACAGTTTTACAGGTCTAACAAAATATTCATTTTGAGATAATAATGATACCTCTTTAGCTTCTTGAAGAATTCTCTATCCCAGAGTTCTTGCGCAACATTTCCACTGTTATGCCAAGAGTTCAGATCCGTGTCAAAGTTGAAGACAGGAGTGAAGGCTGCCCACCTGTATGAAAAATACATAAGATACTTCAATAAGTCTTCTTCGTATTATCAATTACTTATAATTTGTTTTTTCTATTCACACCACTGTAAACTTAAGCCAGTTTACGGTTGCAGTCCGAGCATGAGCAGATAAAGGTCATTTGTACCAAAAAGGTAAAACCCACAGAGATGAATACTGGATATGCGCTCATGAAAGTTATGTAACATTATTCATATACGCACCAACGGTACATTCTAAGATACGCAGGTGGAAGTATTCTTTTCAAGAGGGCAAACAAAAAGTATTCATGAAGCATATCTAGGACTTTGGCAGTTAGTATTCTAAGATGCTCAAAGTGGAACTTCTCCATGTGTAAAAGATCTGTGGATATTTGGGGTCATTTGTACCATGTGCTATCTGTAATCTCCCTTATTATAGAGGTATGAGATGTATAATAATATAGGTGAATTGCTGTTTGGTCTACAACTAGTTTGTTTACTACCCAATTATTTTATTTTCATATATTCTACACCCGGGCTGTCTACTATCCACATGGTCTAATAATCATTTGGTCTACTTATCATTTGGGCTACTGACCATTTAGACTAATAGTCATTTGGTCTAATGACCATTTAGGCTAATAGTCATTTGGTATAATTTCCATATCGTATAACATCCAGTTTATAGTCTACTACCCATTTGGTCTATTGTTCATTCATTCTTATAACCAGTGAGTCTTGTTCCCAGTTTGTCTAATGCCCATTTCGTCTATCATCCATAAGGTCTAAAAAAACATTTATTATTTTCATTGGTTAGGTCTAGACCATCAGACCATATGGATAGTAGACGAAATGGGCATGACAAACTGGGAATAAGACTCACTGGTTATAAGAATGAATAAACAATAGCCCAAATGGGTAGTAGACTATAAACTGGATGTTATACCATATGGAAATTAGACCAAATGACTGTTAGCCTAAATGGTCATTAGCCCAAATGATAAATAGACCAAATGATTATTAGACCAAGTGGATAGTAGACAAACTGGGAATTAGCACAAATAATAAGTAGACGTAATGATTATTAGACCACACAAATAGTAGATGGGCCGGGTGTAGACAGTATTGGAAAAGACCAATTGGATAGTAGACTAACTGGTTAGACTAAACGGCTATAAACCATAATTAATACAGTCAAATCGGTCTTAGCAGCCACCTCTCTATAAAGGCCACCTGTCCATAGACGTCATGTATTTTGTCTCCTTACCGAGAGAAATGTGTGTTGGAGGGCATGTATAAGAAGACCACCTGTGTACAGTGGCCACTTTTTCTGCTTCCCTTGGGTGACCTTAATAGGCAGGTTTGACCGTACCGTGAATGATTTTTTTTTCTTCATTATTTTTCTTTATCTAAACAGAGATTGGACAGGCAACAATTTGACTTGTGTTTTGAATTTCAAACTGTTTGACATGAAGGCTCTCAAATATGTTTATATTGTATTCTCTTGGTTTATTGTACAAAAGAAAGTGCTCTCGATCTGTCTAAAATGAAGCTGCTATTTACAAAGGATTGCAACCCGAGCATACTCACATAAATGAGCAGCGAACATGAATGAGGGGCCTTTCATCTGTACTCCTTATATTTTCGTGGAATCCAACTCTGCAAAAGTCAAGGTTGAGCAAAGATATTGTTAAGAAGTGGAATGGCATTGGAAATGTAACAAACTTCTTATGGGATGTACCGGATCCAGAATCCTTGAAAATTATGACCCAGGAGTAAACAAATTTTAACATAAAGCGTTGTTGTCTAGTTACAAGTTGTGGTCATCTAGCTATAAGGTCTTGAACAGTAATCATGTGAGGACGCTTTGCACAATCCAATGTAACCTATAACCATGATTTATCATACGGTAGGTAAATCCTATCTAAATCTTAAGAGGAATTTGAAGTCATATCAGTCATTTTCTGAGCAGATACCAGTACTTAAATGCAAAAGACCACAAAACTTCACAACAGTTTTGATATCTTACTAGCTATATGATTCCTTTCCCAATACTTCAAAAAATAAAATGAATGAAGACATACTTGCAGAGACCATTGTAAGAGATCCTCCAGAGTTTCATGGGTTCTAAGACCTCCATTGTGAGTCCGCTAGCCCTGAATCCAGAAGACAGGTCACCTTGGACCACACAGTCTGGGTACTGTGGATGGACCAGGTCTCCAATGCCAGGTAGACCAAGAATGAACCAGCAACTCCTCTCACCATTAGGTCGAAGTCCAATCCTGGCCACCAGCCATTCCCCAGTAGGACTGATGCCAAATGTGTAAACCGAGTTGAAAGCCTGTAAAACATTTTGACATAGACAGATGGAGACAAATGAAGATCATTGTCAATTTTTGCATCAATTGGCTATCTTTTTCTCTCTTATGAACTGTTGTCACATTCTTGAAAGAGGTGTCTTTTAAATCAATTGTGGAAAAATTGGTCTTAAAGATTATTTGAGGCAAGATTATATGAATGATTATGTAGGTTATGTAAGTTCGTTGCCCGCCCCCCCCCCCCCCCCCACTCAGTGTTATTTAGGGTATGCATAGGTATGCATGTTCCCTCCTTTTGAAAACACCCCCTAAGTCTGGTGTGTGAAATGGGCTGTTGTGTACTACGAGCCGGACTTTGGTGCGTGAAAAGTACCCCTTTACCGGACATTATGGTAACACGGAGTGGGAGGGCCGGGGTTCGTTGTAATTACCCTTCTGATTGGTGATATTTAAAGAATTTGCACCACAGAAAAACTACTACTTTTGTATGACGGATTATGAGAACTCACACTTGGTCTATCAGCAACTTCCGTCACATATTCCAAGTCTTCTTCTTTCTTGGTTGAAAGTTGCCCATAGCCGGCTCCTGTCTGTCCTTTTGCATCTCTGTCCCCTCGTTTACTTCTCCGTTTCCTCAACAAGATGGACATATAGATGAAGGTTCTCTTTAGAAAGAACCACTGACCTGGCTGGGCATAGATACCATCTATAGGATCAGGTGTGATGGACAGTGCGTTCCAAAGTACGACTGCGATGACAGAGCATAAGCAAACTGCTAGGAGTGGGACTGAAGCTAACCATCCAGTGTCATCGTTACTCAGGTCCATGGTGATGCGGGTCTTTGGTTTTCAGTTGGCTCTGTGATGAAATGAGATGAAATGAATTATGTATTGAATGATATGCATCCAATACTAACTGTATATTATCCTTGCTTAACTAGCTCTACTGCGATTCTAGGACCCTCTCCACTGGCGTACCTATGGGGGGGGCAGGGGGGCAGAGTGCCCCCCCTGACGGCTCCAGGGGAAAAAAGAAAAAAGGGGAAAGAAAAGAAAAGAAAGGAAAAGGAAAGAAAAAGAAAAAAGGAAAAGGGAAGAAAAAAGGAAAGAAAGAGAAAAAAGGAAAAAAAGGAAAGAAAAAAGGAAGAAGAAGAGAAAAGGAAGAAAAAGGGAAAAGAAAAGGAAAGGAATAAAAATGGGGAAATTAAAAAAAAAAAGACCATGGCCGTACGCACCAGGGGGGGGGGGAGGGGGCAGCTGACCCCAGATATTTTGAAAACGTACAGTTTTTTTCCTGAAAATGTAGTGTAGGCCTATACCAAATCCTTCAATTCTACTTTTGAAAATGCAAAAGTACCAGTTCGGTCGCTCGAACTCCCTTCACTCCTTTTGCTTTTGAGATTCTTCGTAAACTTTTAACGCATCTTTCCCCCTCCCCCACCAGAAAAATATTCCGCATACGGTCCTGAAAAATTAAAACAAATGAAAATAGGAAAATATAAGTGATATAACAAATTTGAAACGCTTCGCTGGCGCGAACTGCTTGCTAGCCTATTTTGTATTAAATGTTTTCACTTGCTCGTCCCCCTGAAAAAAGAAAAGGATTAGTATTGCCTAGAATAATAATAATAATAATAATAATATTTAATTTTTATATAGCGCTTAATACAAATGTCTCTAAGAATACAATTATGCCGGCCCCGACCTGCAACCATGGCAGCAATAACACACAATATATGTACCAAATGTTACTAAAAGAGACTAATTCATTTTTCTAGCTCGCTACACTCGCTCGCAAATAAAATGAATAGACATTACTTTGGAAACAATTGTGCCAACCTTGACCTGCAACAATATCATTAAAAATGGAAGAGTTTTTTCGCCCTCTCGCCAAAAGGGAATTGAATCGCGTTAAACGCGATTGCGTCCATCCTGACCTGCACCAAAAAAAAAAGTTTATTTATTAATTTCTATTAAAAGAGAATTTTTTTTTTTGCTCGCTCGCTATGCTCGCTCGCCAAAATGGAATTGACACCGCTAACGTGCCCGCCCCAACCTGCAACAACCAGTTAATAATTATGTACCAAACGTTATTCAAAGAAGTTTTGGTGTGCTCGTGCTCACCAAAACGGAATTAACATCACCTTAGACATGATTGTGTAAGCCCTGCCCTGCAACAAAAAAATCTGAAATTTATGAACCAATTATCATTACAAAAATTTTGCTCGCTCGCCAAAATAGAAATAACACCGCTTTTAATAATCACGTCCCTGACATGGAACAATGAACCCATATTTTATGTACCATAATTTATTTTCCCTATAAAAGAAAAGTGATTTTTTTTCGCTCGCTACGCTCGCTAGCTCGTGGAATTATGTGCCCACCACTAACCTGCTACAATATCATTAAAAAGAGAAATGTAGGGGGTTGCCTGCCCGCCAAAATGGAATTGACATTGCCTTAAACACGATTGTGCCCGCCCCCGACCTGCAACAATGAAACAAATTTTATATAGCAATTCATTGAGAGAAAGATGTATTTTCGCTCGCTAGCTAAAATGGGTATAAAATTACCCTAAACACAATATTGTTCCCGCGCCCTGCATGGGACAATTGAACCAAGTTTAAGTGGCAATTATTAAAAAAGAAGTGATTTTTTTCTTGCTCGCTACACTCGTTTGCAAAAAAAATGAAATTAACGTCGCTAACAAGTGAATGTTCCCACCCCCAACTTGCAACAATACCAGTTTATATACCAAACGTTACTTAAAGATTTTTTTTTGCTCGCTCGCTCACCAGAAGTGAAAATTAGCATCGCCTTTTTTTGTTTGTTTCGGTCGCTTGCCCCCCCTGACGGAGTACCCCAGGTACGCCACTGACCCTCTCCCTTCCTCTGGTCACGTCTACCTTCACTGACAACTATCTTCCTAGGACAGATTGAAAATGGAAAATAAAACAGATATATCACAAGGAAAACCATTATCAAACACCTACTTTCCTTCTTCTCTCTTTTTTTGCTATATAGTTTGACCCAGTTTTAAGAATACTATCTCTCTACACTTCCCTCATCTCTCTCCATCTCTGCCCTCCCCTCATCTCTCTCTCTCTCTCTCTCTCTCTCTCTTTCTTTCTCTTTCTTGCCCTTGCCCTTTTCTTTCCTTCTTCAACTTCTACTCCTCCCTTGTTGGGGGAATTGTTGAGAATTGATAGATCAATTTTCAATACACAGCCAGGATAGTAATAGTAATGCAGCTATGTGTGCTCCCTACTAGATTATACAGCATCTGCAAGAATCTTCAGTATTTGAAGGAGGCAGATTATCTTGAAGAAGAAGAAGAAGATATTCATTTGGTTTGACAAGATTATAAGATATAATGCAAATAAATATTTAGTAGAACTAACTAAGCAAAGACATGAAAATTAATATTCAACTAAGACAGATATATTGAACCACTACCTATTACCTATACATGCCAAGCCACAATTAACACTAACAGATAACCTTCCACATGTATTTGATGCATTTATATTTGACCATCTTTCAAGATTGTCACTTGAAACAAAACATATAATTTATGTCACAGGTGGGACTGAGGCCGAGGTGAAGTAAAGACCGTCAAGGCCAAGGTTAATACAAATATTCATATCGCATATGTACGTATCAATGACAAGTATGTGATCGATGGCAACAGGACTTATGCATAATGATGTGCAACTTACCAGTTCTATTTCACCTCAAATGCGCTTGAATCTTGCCTGATAAAACCAGCAGACATGCCTCACTGCACTGCACTGTTCCGTACTAGCAACTTCGTAGTAGAACTAGCAATTGTTCAATTTGCGCTGACTGTCAAGATCACCAGCTGATCGCCAGTCACCAGTGTATGCGCGCGCCCGCCCAATAGGCCACCGATAGGCCACCGATAGGCCACGCCTTCTTTGTCAACTCTTGAGAGTATACTTCTTTGAGAAAGTGGGGTGCGGTGGTAGGATGGGAGGGGTGTGGGAGGGGGGGGGGCGGTTGTGTGTTTGAGTGTTAGTATGATAGTGTTGAGGGTGTGTGTGTGTGAGGGGGGGGGGGTAGAGCGGATTGTCTCATTCCTCCATGCTCCTCCATCCTGTTGGTGGTCTGGAGTTTCCATTGTACCTGTGGATGGCTTATTTTTACTCCTTTTTCTTCATTTTGACCCAACGAAATTTTCAGTTTCTGATGCAATGCTATCTTGAGGTTCTTGCTTTTGTACTTGTAATTGTTATAATTCTGATTATTTCTATTACGTGTAACTCTGCCTTTTTATTTATTTATTTTTTTATTTATTTTTTTTTTCCCAGATCATCTCAATCGTTTGTAAATATCTAAATTTGTCATTAATTTCTTTTGTAACACAGCATTTGTATATTTTTGGGGGAAAGTTTGTATATGTTATGATTTGATTTCTTAATAAACACATAAATAAAAAAAATTTAAAAAAAAGGATGGGAGGGGTGGATAGTAGAGTTCGGGGAGGGTAAGAGGAGGAGAGGGGGATCGAGAAACGGAGAAGAGCCTAGGAAAAGGGTGAGGAGAGAGCAGAGGTGGCAGAGGAGATCGGAGATCGAGGAGCAAGGGAAGAAGAAAGGGTGGAGGAGGCCCGGGAGGAGATGAGGGACTCGGAGATATATACTAAACATTCATCTATATTATGGGAGGAGATTAGAGGGAGGCTGGATAGGAGCGAGTAGCAGAGGGGAGGGGAGTGGACCGGAGGGGATTCGAGAGGAGAGGATTCGAAGGGTCAAGGATTCGAGAAGCATTATACATAATCATTAGTTATTTTATTCATATTTTTAAATCCTTTGTCTAATAAATATCAAAGTATCGATTGTGTTATTTATTAGTCTTCTTCATTGATTTTTCTTCATCCATGAAATAGGACAACTTTGACCTAAATCACAAATAATTTAATTAAATTCGGTTGTACCCAATCTAATGTTTAAATCACCCTCTTCTGCAGCAGATATGCCCAGGCTCCAGCGCAGCGGAATCAGCCAAGGGGTAAAAACAAAGTATACAAGTCCTCTGAAAAGCCGGGAATCGTTATCTAATGGGGATAATTTTTCATCAGCGACGGCGGAATTATCAAGGTGCCGGAGGTTAATGCCACCACTTTCTAAAAAATAAAGAAATATGCCCCTCCAGCAACAAAAGTGCCCCTTCCACGTCTTCGCCTGTAGTGTATTCAGTGCCCAATCATGACAAACAAAAATGTTCTATATTCGAGGCATATGTCTGTTTTCATTGATTTATAAGTATAAAACCAAGTCGTGCTTGCCAATCCTACCCCAGAAAAGACCCCTTTCGATGCAAAATTAATGATGGCCCTCCAAAAATAATTGACCAATTCCTACTGAGTGAAAATGTGCCTTTTCATTTGCATCTTATTTGCCCCTAGGTTCAAAGTTCGTTCTCTGTAACTCAGGCTCATGTACTTTCTTAAGTTTAATGTATTTACCTTGTTAGCAGGCACGTAGCCCCGGAGGAGGGGGGGGGGGGCACGTGCTCCCCTAAAATTTCCAAGATCGGTTGATTTTTTTTTTAGACCCCTTTTTTTACCTCGATCGATTACATAAGTTGCCCTCAGTCGCGCGATAAAATCTGTGTCCCCCACGACGTAAATTTGCCCCTCATAAAATTTTGTCCGATGTGCCCCTAGTTCGAATTCCCAAAACAGATGCTTATTGTCAAAGGAAAGCAGTCTTTCAATAGTTTCTTTGTTTCTGTTCATTTTTCTGTCACTGCAGTTTTTTCCTATACAGCTCTTACATTGCAATTTCGTCTATTACGATATTTGATACATCTTTAAAAACATTTTCATTGTCATTTATTTAGTCCACCATCCAGTTACACAGCCTATAAAGATTTCTTTTCGAAATGGGCTAGAAGGGGCGGCTATCAGTCCATCAAGATGAAATTGAGGAGAAAATAAAATAAGAAGGGCTTATGAAGCATCAATAGATTTGTTTTGTAAGGCACTCATAAGGGTCGTTTTTCCATGGCGGGCGGAACCAATATCAAGGATGGTTAATATTTATTGTCAAGCAATCATCAAACGTCCACTCATAGTCTCATACTGTTTTTATTTATTTATCTATTTTATTCATTTGCAGTTTTTACTTTTACAGGGTAGCATTTTCAGTTACAAAAAGTCAAAAACCCTTTCCACTGGTCCTATTGGCCTAGACAATATTTGATGAAAGATTGAATTTTATCGAAAAAATAATTTCGAAGTTGTATAATTATACATGTATGAATGATGTATCCAATAATGATTTAATGCAAACTAAGAATAAGCTATCAATAATGAGGGTGAATTAAAAAAAAATTGTAGAAAATTACAAAAAGAAAAAAGTAAAAAGTAAACAAAACCAAAACCAAAACCAAAAGACAAACTAATAAACAACAACAGCAGACAAAACAACTAATATAAACCAAACCATACTATTGAAAACTAACATCATTATGGGAAGAAAAAATGGCCACAGGCCTGTCCGTAATGATTTATCCATGCTTACTTAAAACAGTGAGTCACAGTTCATTCATCAAACAAGGATTATATGAAACGTTAATTAGTGATGGCTCAATCAAATCTTTTTGACCAAAACCTTTGTTTCCTAAGTTTTGTCCCGTCTTCTTTTCTGATATTTCATCGCCCGCCCTCTAGTGTTGACTAGTTAACAATTACATGAAACCTGTCAATATGGTTTACGTGGAACAGTAATAAATCGACAGAAATTTGATGTATTGAACTGTCTAGATCATATTTTGAGAGTGGAAACACATCATCATGGCTTCCAGAAGTTTAACAGAAGTTTTCATACTAATGAGAAACAATGCAGCCCAGAACAGACACATATATTCGGACCATGTAAGTACCGGCTAATTTTCAAACGCTTTCTGACTTGACACCGAACGCTCATATTATTTTTGCCCGGGCCTGTAGGGGCAGGTAAAGTCACGGAGGTGTATTGTGACTTGAGGCTGCAGGATACTCGAGGTCTTTGTTTCAATATGTTTTGACGTCTACCAAATAACATTTCAATTATACAAATTTAGAAGCATATGAACGCAGTGATAGCTAGAACATTATCAGGGTATATACTATTTTACATGTAGAGGAGACCTAGACATCAGTTTAAATGTCTAACTCTGAGTCTGACTAACTGAACTCTGAATGATTGAAAAATTGAAAGTTGTGGATCTTCCTTTCATGTTAAATTAATGTTAGACTTGGAGTTGGGGAACTGAGAACTCGTCAACATTCGTGGTCATGTTGTTGTTGTTGTTGGTAATAGTTTAATGGCGTTAATTCAGTATTGAATATAGTCTATCTAGGCCATATCTTCAGTTTTATAAGAAAAATCAGTTATCTGTAGCGTAGATCTAGCTCTAGAGAAAAGTGAAAATAAAAATTTGTAATGATATAATTCTTAACCAGTATCGCAATTTATTAGGAGTCTCTAGATGGTTTACAACTTTGTATTTCTCCTTTTTTATACGTTTAATCTGGTCAGCCCGGGTTTCGATTGCAGATAGAAATCTAGCTGATTTAAAACGGGCTTCTCGGCTAATCAGCGTGGGTGCGCAATTAAGCATATGGAGAAAGCTGCCAATTTGACTAGAGGAAATCAATGTCATGAGCGTCAGGCAAAAAATTAAGTTTTTCATTTCGGGGGCTCCATTTCAAATTTTTGGGAAATTTTGGGGGGCTACTCTTTCAACTTTCGGGGGCTCTTTTTTCCATTTCGGGGGCTTTTTTTTCTGGGGCTACTTTTTCATTAATTCATAAAAGGATAGGCCTACAGTTTGTTGAGATTTGTTTAGTAGGCTAAGGTTTCGGGCTTCCTGCTTCATAATTGCCTATTATTAAGAAACCCCCTTTTATTGAGCGTCCCTGGCCAGTGTGTGCACTCTATGGCCCGAATTCACAACAGTGGTACAAAACCCCCCGGGGGTTTAAACCCCCTCCTAGGTTTTTGAAACCATGGTTTAAACCCCCAGGGGGTTTAAACCTCTCTCTGATTCACCAACGATGGTTTCATTTGTACCATGGTACAATCCAATTGTACTATGGTACAATCCGTTGTACAAAAGAAACCGTGGTTAAACCGCGGTTTCTTTCTACTGCGCATGCTCATTAGATCAGATACTGTCTGCTACATCCAAAATGGAGGCCTGGGCCTGGGGCGGGTGTTTCATCAACTAAAATTACGATACTAAAAATCAATTTTAAGGCCGAATCAGCTTTTAGCTTAAAACCGATAATTGTGAAGTGTTTCATCGAATCGATTTCAAGCTAAATGAGATTTGTAGGGCTCTACATACAATCAATGCTAGTCAATTTGGGGGTAGATACGATCACAAAATAAATGGCATCGCTGAACATATGTCTACAAAAAGGGCAAGACTGCCAAGAGAGGTTTGAAAGGTAAGTAAATTACGTTTTTCTTTGAAAATATTAATTCTGTTGATAAAAAAATATGCTATCTTGGAAGAAGAAAAATGTCCCTCTCATTTTTTATGGAAGTACATTTTGTTTAACCGAACGATATTTTAGATAAATATCAATTTACACACTCCTCAACTGGGCTAAAGATGGACGAATTGCACCGGTTCATTCATTTCAGTCCCATCCATATAAATTCATGTAGATCTAGATCTAGGTCCAACTATTTTTTTTTGCCGATGTTTACTATTCGGTTAGGACAGGTACAAATTCATTAATTTAGTTTATTTTTGCAGTTGATAACAATATAGGTCCACCACGGCCTTAGGAATCATCACGTTGCACGGGTCTTGTGCTTGTTGTAGATTTGGAATTGGGCTTAGAATAGATGATCTTGTTATCATCACCTCTGACTACTTCAATTTCTGGCATTTTGCCGGGTATGCAGTATATATGTCGTTGTAATAGTGGTATCCTTCCTTTTACTTTGGCCCTTGTCTTGTTTAAATCTGACCTAGATAGTAGAGGTAGATTCAGAGTCTAGTCTACATAATTGATAGATCTAGGGTAGATGTAGACCTAGATCTACTCAGTAGTCTCTAGCCTACTGCAGCTCTATTCTGCAGGACTAGTCATAGATGTGGACCTAGAATTTAGGTCTAGACTACAGTATTTTGTAAGATCTAAATTAAGGAGTTAGGTCTTGTCGGTACCTAGTCCGAATTTTCCGTCTCTTTTGTTCGTTAGCCTCTTATTGGGGTAGGCTAACGAACGAAAGAGACGGAAAATTTGGTCTAGTCGGTACCTAGACCGAAAATTTCTGTCTCTTTTGTTTGTTAGCCTTTTTTAATATGGGTAGGGTCGGCTCCCAAATAACAGGCTAACGAACGAAAGAAATTTTCGGTCTAGTCTGTACCTAACAGTAACAAGTTGGATTCTAGACTAGATGTATAATTTGTATCAGTAGTAGCCGTAGCAGTGGCGGATCTAGGGGGGGGGGGGCCCGGCCCCCCACCCTGGAAAAAAATGTGCAAAAACATGGCCCCCCCCCTCCCTGACGCTCAAGGGGGGGGGGGGTGGTGTAAATTTTCAAGGGCCCCCAAAAAAAATGTGCTTCCCCCCCCCCCCTCCCTGGCGCTCAATGGGGGGGGGGGGGGGAGGGGGTGGTGCACATTTTCAAGGGCCCCCCAAAAAAATGTGCTTCCCCCCCCCTGGATCCGCGCTTGAGCGATAGGCACGTGTATTCAAACTATTGAGCTCTATTATTATATTTTCTTAATTTCATTTTTCTTTTGACAGAGTCAGACTGAAAGATGGAGTGGACCTCCAGTCCTATCTACCGAATAGACCTTTAGTAGAAGACTCGAAAGTTCTCTCCTGCCATGTCTCTACACTACAGTCTTGGACTTCTCATCCTACCTCAGCCTCAAGGAAAGGTTTTGGATAATTATGCAGAATGTACTCAAGCTCAATGTCTGGGCGTAAAGCTATAGATCAAGTTGAAAAGGTAAGCATTATCAATTTCCATAATTTATCCCATCAGTAATTTCCATAACTTATCTTATCAGTATGTTCTGTGCCTGCCATTGTTGTCATACCCGTACAGCAGTTATTACAAATAAAAACATAAGTCAGTGCATTTTTCATAATTCTTGTAAGAAGTCTAATATCCATCTCACCTAGTCTGTTGTATAAAACGTACAAAAATGTTTATGAAATAATTTATTTCTTCAAAAGTAAACAAATTAATTATTTATCTTTTGTAACTTAAATTGCTTTTGTCTCAAATCTTTTGAAGTATACTTTTTATTCTTCTACTTTATTTATTTTGCAATCAAAGTATTTGAAAACATCATAAATACGAAAATTTTAGATAGATTAAAAAATTACACTTGTAATTATTAATTGATTCATTTATTACATAACTTTAAATTCTGATTCTAGACTGCAGACCCTGAATTACCTGCAACGTGATGCTTCATATGGAACATCAGCCGGCCAACAGATAGAAGCTCCCTTTTCCAGCTTTAAGCAAGAGGGACCATAATCACGAGATACAGATCTTGGTATCATGGACTGGTTGCTTTCTTTTACAAACACCACTTCTTTTAGTATAAGATTCCTCTGAAGCTAATGAAAATGCTCTAGTCAAGGTTCTAAAATGTTGCCATCGAGTATGAGATATTTGGTTTGATAAAATGTTTACATAAAATATTGTAAAGGAAGTAAAATTGTCAATGATATTTCCAAGATTTCCTGTATTTTAAACAGAATCTTAGAATCTTGCAGAAGAAAAGAAAAGAACTAGTTACAGTTAGAGGATCAAACCAAAGTCATAATCCATAGCTCTGTAATTTAGGCCTGCCCTTTCTAGAAATTTCATTTTAAATCTTACAAATTATGATTCTGTCATGGAGGTTAATACCAAACTCACATTACATAGATAATTCTGTTCATGGCAATAATTCTTAAAATATCAAATTGGAAATTTCAAAGATAATTTGAGCAGTAAACCAATTTGATGACCTATATGGAACTCTTCCTGGAGGCACTTCTTGCATGACTATGTATCAATAATTACATGTTGATGCTTAAAGTGCTATGTAGCAATTACACAATAACAATTACATAAGAAACAACATAACATTCTGATTGCAGTGAAAACAGATTTTTTTTTCCTGCAGGAAATATATGAACTTTGACTTATGTTGTCCTTAAATAATTTTTTTGTCAAAGCTGATATAGAAGAGAATTGATGGTTAATTTCATAATTATAGACAAACTATTGTATTAAAAAAAAAAAAATCACATTTTCACTGACTGCATGACCTTACATGACAATGTATATCACCTTTAGATTAACAACCATCTGAGTAACAGCAATCCTTGTGACAAGTATTACTCTTTTAATCTCCATAAAAGTACCTCGAAAAGACAGTGGCAGATATCAAGCTGCAAAAGTTTTAACAAATGGTTGATACTTTAAAGAAGCACTTTCATTTGTGTATTTCAAATATTCTTATTGTTTCCCTTGAAGGTATTTGCTCTGCTCATCATTTACAAAATGTAGATTTCATTCATTAAACCATAATCATATTGATTAGACATTAAAATCTGTGTTAAATAAATTTTGTATGTACAGTATAGTTTGTCTTTTAACAAGAATAAAGAATTGAATTGAAGAAAAAAAAGATTAGGGGGGGGGGGAGAGCAAAACAAATGAATGGATGAGATTGTAAGCTAGCTCATGGTAGTAATTATAAAATGATGATAAAGGGCAATGATGTGATTCAATGATGGTGTTTGTTTGATGGCGAGTATTCAAATATACTAGCAATGCTTTTTGTTATGAGTTGGTGTTTATTTATTTATTTTTCGTGGGGGAAGGGGGCGGGCATTCATGAAGGAATAAAATCACTTTGAAGGGGGCGGCAAGCAAAGTGTTGTGATGAGAGAGAGTATATGAATGGAATAATGGCACATAAATGTAAGCACATATGGTAAGAAAAATATAGAAAAGGGGGCACATAACAAAATTCTAAAAAGGGGCACTCTTAATAACAAGAGGAACTTAAAAACAAAGTTAAAACAGGACAAATCACATGAAGGGAAAGTGCATTTGTAATAAATAAAAGGGAACTTAAGGAGAAAGCAGGCCGCACATGTATACTTGGAAGAAAAAAAGATTGGCCATTTTGCCTACCCTATTTTTTCTCTCCTTATATTTTTCTTTTGGTTCTAGGACAATCTCCCCCCCCCCCCCCCCCCCCCCCCCAAAAAAAAAAAACATTATCGGGGTGGACTTTCCCTTTAATGAACAGGGGTATTATTTTTCTGGGGGGGGGGGATTTTTTTTTTTTTTAAAGGGTGGGGGTAATATTCCACGTTGGCTTCCACGGAGGTAATTGTCCGTGGGGGGGGGGGGGGGGGGGTCGACGATTATCCCAATACTTTTTCTTTCTTCCTCTCACTCTAAATTTAAAACGTTGCGAGAACACACTCCTTTTCCTCAACCTCTGCTTTCCTGTATGTAAATTTGTATGTCAATTTCTCTTTATTGTATCCCACCCCCCTTCTCTCTCTCATTCACTCCTTCTTTGTTTTGTTTCTCTCACGCTCATTCTCTGTCTTCTTTTATATCAAACAGGATTGTCAAAATATCCATTCTTTCTCAATCTATATATATGAGACAGTATAATGAGACAGTCAATAAACATTACATGCATCAGCTCTTTGATATTTGCAAAAGATCTCTATTCAATTCAAAGTTCTGTCACTTTGCTATATAGATACAAAACAATATATACTTTTCTCATTCACAGTACAATAAATGGTATTACAATGGGATCAGTCATATTGAATGATTTCTAAAACTGCCACCCTATTTATGCACTTTGATTACAAGGATCATATCAATCAGTGACAGATCCATGAGAAGCATGGGCATGAGAAGCATGGGCCCGACACCCCCTCCCGTTTTTGTTTTGACTCATGTCATGTAAAACTTGGGTGTAATTAGAGTCAGTTGAAATAGACAAGTAAAGTACATCATGCACAAATAAGGATTAGACTTTATCATTTATTTTACTTTTACAAACGCCGATTTCCAGACATCAGATAAAAGTAAAGGTAACAATGATCTATGAAAACTAAATGAACTTCCTGAATAGCATTACAAGGGTCAAGTTTTCTGAATGAAATTTTTACTTGAAGTGTATAATTAAGCAATTTGTTAAGGTACGGCAGTTTATTAATAAATTGTTGACATTCCCACACCCAAAAAGAGGGGGAGAGGAAAAGAGGTGCATAAAATGACAAATGACATTCTGTCAGTTCATCAGGAGCACATTAAGGCTTAAAGGTATTTTTATTTCTGAAAACATCCAGAATCTCTTGGAATTCATGAGAAAACCATCCAGTTTCTTCTCCATGTTCTTCACCTATAAGGGCTGTCATTAACTTGCCAATGGGCAGGAGATGCATCTGATATCTATCTTCACCTTCCTTCTTGGAATCCATGTGACTAAAAGGAAGAACAATGTATTTAATTAACTTCCTTTTTTCCTCCATCAATATATCCTGAAGTCTAAGACCTCGCTGAAAGATATCACTCTGAAAAATTATTTGTTGAATTGCTCCATTATTACACCTCACATTATACCCGATGAAGAGGCATAAATAATTATATAACAGTACCTTAAGCATAAATTGCTGTCATTTAATTTTCTGTGACAGCCACAGGGATGTATTGTTGAACAAGTGAGCAAGAAAGAGAAACAACATAAAGAGAGGGAGAAAGCTCTAGATTGAGCAAGGCAACGGGACAGTAACATCAATGCAATGAATTAAAAACATTTATGGGATATTTTGTCAGAAAAGTAACTGAACCATAATATTGAGATTTAAAAACAAGCATAAGCAAGAATAATGATTAAAAAGTTGATAGTGAAAGCAAACTAAATCTTACCTTTCAATGTACAGTGCCATCTGCACCCTGCCACCCTCCCATAGCAATTTCAGCAGCATCATTCAGCACATACACATCTTTTGGTCAGACATATTCTCCACCTCCTGTGGAAGTCAAAACAAGGAACAAGAATGTAATGAAGTTAGCAATGCTGAATATCATTCTGGCATAATTGAATAACAAATACTTTTATTATACGGGGGTAGTCTTTTTTCATTTCAATGTTCCTTTTTACATTATTTTATTATCATCATTCTCTTATCATTATTGTTAATTGCTAAAAAAAAATCAATTAAAAAGGTATATATTTTAATGTCAAATTCAGGCTGCTGTTCAATTTTCAATGACCCGTACGAACCCTTTAAAAACAGTGTACATTTATACACAAATTTAGTTTAAGAAAACAAAAAAACTCACCAACGGCATAGAAACAAAGAGCCGTCAAAACCTGTAGATAAACAGGTAGTGGATCATTCCTCTCCCCTTCAAGCATGTTGATGAGGTAGATTACCGTCTCCTTTGACGAACGTTACGTATCGCACTTGAAACGCTTCATCCTCGTACAATTCAAACAGATTTTTACGTCTCTCAGACCTCACTGAGGTCTCGACTCAAGTATCTGTATGGAAAAGATAGATATACATGTAGTTTGATGAGACGAGTTGAAATATTCAATAAAAAAGTGCATGTCTAAAGAATGATTTTCATTACCAGGGTATATACATGTAGCTCTCGTTCCTACTCTTCCGTACCGTAGGATTGATTTCCCAATTGGCACTAACTACCAGTAGGTCAGGGTATTTTGGGAGTTCTAAGAGCTGAGTAATGGCTTCCCCCCCCCCCCCCCTCACTCTAGATAATTTGAAGTCAACATTTCTTTTTAAACCATGGCAAAACAGTGAATCATGACAGATATTCTGTCAACAATCTCAGCAATGACATCATGGAGATTCAACACATTTCTATTCCAGGTCTTCATACTACTCGAACTTGATTTGTAGAATATGAGAGTTCAAATTTCATCAGCAAGATGTAAATTATTATTTTTTATTTTTTTAAAGTCTTACTCAAATTGGTATTTGCAAAGAAAAAGGAAGTAGATCTAGGCCTAATGGGTACTGGTACTTAGTGGTATGCGTAACAACATTCATGGACAGTCCTTGTGTCTCTTAAAACCTAAAAAATCACTAGATCTATCAATTTAGATAGACGTACCCCTTAATTTATTCTTAATTTTAATCAATAAATTGAACAAGTTATTGACGATTCAATAGAAGAAAGAAAGAAAAATTAATCCTACCTCTCTCACTCTCTGGATGCGGCGAAGGTGATGGAGATAGGCCATGTTTCTTTCTTGTTCAGCAGTTGTTTACCGGTACTGTCTGTGGAACAATAATGAAATGAAATTGTTAGGAGTCTGAATTACTAAAGGCAACATCTATCTTTAAAAAAATGCATTTATTTCATACATTACCATTGAAGTAAAACTAAAACACAAGCAAATTAACTAACCAAAGTTTATAGATCGTATAGACTCTACTCTCTTGACTAGACTACTGTTAAAGAAAAACAAAATCGCAACCTTGCCAGACGACTCACCCTGCCGCCTAACTGCAGGGAGCTCTGCATAGGAAAAAACAATTCAATTACGGAAACCCTAACTAGTTCACTAGATCAAGCCGGTATTTTGGGAGTTCTTAGACTTAAGATTAGTCTAGAGCGGGGTACTATTGCCTTATTGGCTTCCAGTAAGTTCCACCCCCCCCCCCCCTCCCACCACTCCTGATAATTTGAAGTCAACATTTCTTTCCATACATTACCATGCAGCACAATGAACAGTGAATCATGAATTAATGACGAACGATGTTCTGATATTCTGTCATTCTAAGCAATGATTATTAATAGGAAGTAGATCTACACTAGATCTAGTCTAGTCTATGTGATTAGAGACTAGATCTAGAGTCTAGATCTAGAATAGATTCTACACATGACTAGATCTATTCCAATTTCCAGGTCTTCATACTAGTCTGGGGCCTACTAGACCCTACTCCATTATTCATAGATCACTCGGTATTCCCGGATTTTAACTCTCATATTAGGCCTATATGAATCACTTTCGCGTTGATCAAATGCTAGATCTACTATCTAGTCTGGTAGACTAGACCCCTAGACTAGTCTAGATCTACAGCCACGCGAACTTGATTCATAGAATATGAGAGTTAAAATCCGGGAATCGTGAGTGATCTCCGAATAAAGGAGGAAGAAGAAACCGAAGTGGGAGGTCGAGGACTAGATTCTACTAGTACTAGGTCTAGATCTACTATCTAGACCTAGGTCTACTATCTAGTCACTAGGCCCCCGCCTGAGTGGGCGCACACCAGCAAATGAAAGCATACTGCATAGGGTCCTGCTGTCCCACGGCCACCGGCACCAGCTCGTATTCGTAAGTAGTAGCTGGAAACTCCCGCCACCATGCCAAACATGTAAAAAGAACCAGCGTAGGCCTAGGCTAGGCCTAATCGTATCATATGGGGGGGGGGGGGGGGGGGGGTAGATCTAGAGAGCACTTTGATTTTTTTTTCTTCTTACTCAACACCCCCCCCCCCTTCCCTGTTTTAAATTTTGTTAAGGCTTAAGCCCCCAAAAAATTGCATGAATGATCTCCCTCGTCCTCGAAGCAGTTCCCCAAAGTTGACAGCCCTGTCAAATGCACACAATCATGCCGATGCGACCGGCTGTAACTTGTAAGTAGATTTTCTAAGTTTGACAGTAGATCTAGACCCTAAGGCCTAACGTTAGTCGTAGACTCACGATTTTAATTTTTCTATTCTTTCTAACATTTTTTGGCGAGTTGAAAAACTTGTATTTTACTGCTATTTAGGTGCATTCAATTGTCACTAAAGTACCGATTTTGAGTGAAATCAGTTTAGTTTTGTACAGTTGTGTTTGAAATGTTGAGAATCAATAATAAAACAGGTTTTAATTATACACAGCCAGCGCCAGGATAGTAATGCAGCGCAGGCAGCTAGCCTATGTCATGTGTCGGGCGCGGCGCTGCACTGGGCCGGCCGAAAATAACGGCTCAGCCAACACAAAAATGAACGAATGGGACTGTATAAAAACAACTCTTGCGATAAAACCCAAGTGGAAAACAACAGTGGCAGGTCTGATTACGAGTGGAATTTATATATTCATCAAATGAACGAGAAATAAATTGAACAAACACATTTGATAACTAGTAAATGAATGTTACCGACGGAAATACATCGATTTACTTACGATTCGTGTTTTCAATTCTGCCGCACACGATATGATTGACATAAAATTTCAATAATGTCGTCTGTGATTTTTGTTCAACAATTTCAGCGCCAATTTCAAGAAGAGCAGACGAGGTGGTGTTTGCGCACGCGCGGGGGATTGTACCACTGATTGTACCACTGATTGTACTACACCTCAGGGTAGTACAAAATCTAGACCAAATTATGACGTAGTTAAACCCCCCGGGGGTTTAAACTTGCTTTGTGAATACCAAAATCAGAGGTTTAAACCTCCGAGGGGGGTTTTGTACCACACCCATGGTACAATCCCTCTTTGTACCACTGTTGTGAATTCGGGCCTATAAGTTTACACTATTATTATCAATATTATTATCATTATTATTAACAAATACAAATTTACAGAGTGCCAGAAGCCAGAAGATAATTATTATGACTTTGTATACAGAGTCAGAGTTAATCAAATCTTATAAAATGTCCCATTTTCTTTCAGTAATTTCTTTTCTTCATTACCTTGTATTAACATAACAAATGTAGACTAATGAAGCTAAACAATTTGTCTGTGGGTCATGACCGACATGTAACTTTAATATGGGTATTAATATATAAAACAACTATTTAAAGACCGTCAATACTACTGGGCCAGAAGAGATTAGACCACCCAGCCAGGTCACTGGCAGGTGGCTATCTCATCAACTCAGCTCTCAGCTAACATAACAAAAAGAGGATCATGGGGGACCAACAGGCATCGATTGGGGAAGTTTTCTTTATATAAGGCGCATTTATACTGTCAAATACCTTATTTTGAAAAGTCGCGATGTTTCGCGCACCCGTTTACACTTGTGCGGAAACATCACCGACTGAAAAGCTCAGTGATGTTTTGGCGTGTTTCAGTTGGTAATGCGCATGCGCGGCACTCCGATGCAAACACTTTCCTCTTTCTATCTTTCCTTGTTATTCTTTGTTTTTCCTTCTATCACCTTCTCTTATGTTATTCTTTATCACTTCCTTCTATCACTTTCTCTTTCTGTGTTTCCTTATGTTATTCTGCATTCATTCATTTTATCACCTTCTCTTATGTTATTCTTTGTTTTTTTAATCATTCTATCACTTTCTCTTTCTGTCTTTCCTTATGTTATTCTTTGTTTCTTCCTTTTGTATCACCTTCTCTTATGTTATTCTTTGTTTTTTTATCATTCTATCACTTCCTCTTTCTGTGTTTCCTTATTTTATTCTTTGTTTCTTCCTTCTATCACTGCCTTCTCTTATGTTATTCTTTGTTTTTTTATCATTCTATCACTCCCTCTTTCTGTATTTCCTTATGTTATTCCTTATGTTATTATTTGTTTCTTCCTTCCGTCACCTTCTCTTATGTTATTCTTTGTTTTTTTTATCATTCTATCACTCCCTCTTTCTGTGTTTCCTTATTTTATTCTTTGTTTCGTCCTTCTATCACCTTCTCTTATGTTATTCTTTGTTTTTTATCATTCTATCACTCCCTCTTTCTGTGTTTCCTTATTTTATTCTTTGTTTCGTCCTTCTATCACCTTCTCTTATGTTATTCTTTGTTTTTTATCATTCTATCACTCCCTCTTTCTGTGTTTCCTTATGTTATTCTTTGTTTCTTCCTTCTATCACCTTCTCTTATGTTGTTCTTTGTTTTTTATCATTCTATCACTCCCTATTTTTGTGTTTCCTTATGTTATTCTTTCTTTCCTCCCTCTATCACCTTCTCTTATGTTATTCTTTGTTTTTTTAATCATTCTATCACTCCCTCTTTCTGTATTTCATTATGTTATTCTTTGTTTTTATCATTCTATCACTTTCTCTTTCTGTCTTTCCTTATGTTATTCCTTATGTTATTATTTGTTTCTTCCTTCTATCACCTTCTCTTAGTTATTCTTTGTATATATCGTTCTATCATTTTCTTTAAGGACGACATCTAGCTCCGCTCCTGAAGTTACGTCACCTAACATCGCGATGTTACAACCGCGAGCGTTTATACTTGCCAAACACGCCAAAACACGCCAAAACACGCCAAAAGATCACACTTCGATTTGGAATGTTTTGGAATTGGCATTTCTGCCGGTAATGCGTAGTTGCCCTTGGTAACATCGCGGCCAGGCTCCGGTTTGGCATTTTTTGGCGTGTTTGGATGACAGTGTAAATGCCCCTATAGAGGGAGCAAGTAGCTACATTGTACAAGTAGGACAGTGGGGCTTTAATGCTTTTCATTCATATAGGAGGGTAAAATCATTGCATGCAGTGAAAGCTGCAGCATCCTATTTGGTACTTGGTACTTGGTTGGGTAATCCCTTTGGCAGCTCACTCACGAAGCTATACTGGGATGGTAGGTGAGGCGAGTGACTACAAGGAGTGTCATGAATTGCTGGAATGGTGTGTGGACAAAGCACTTGTCAATTTACAGTAAAATATGCTAAGTCCAGTGCAAGTAAAAACCAAGCTAGTAAGCTTATACGATGTGAGAACCAACAGGGGGCTGCATCATTCTGATGGAGGGTAGAGCAGCCTCCTTGAAGTTGGTTATTCCTGTTGCATTGACTGCTGAGCCTGGCAGATAGTTCCAGATCCTTATTGCTCTTGGGTAGTATGAGAACTTGAAGGAGTCGATAGTTGCAACAGGAATTACATACTTCAGGTTGTGGTCATGTCTTCCGAAGTATGTAGCAGGGATAACAATAGTTGGTGCAGGTATGGAGACAAGTCGGTATTGAGCTTACCATAAAGATATTTCTATAACATTTATGTATTTAGCATTTGTCTTCCCATCATGTTTTCTTAATGACCATTCAGCAAATCAGTAATTCTACAAAAGAATTGAATGCAGTATTTAAAAAACTAATGTGTAGATTAAAAAACGAATGTGTCGCCAGATTCTTGAATAAATATTGTTAGTGAAATTTCATGAGACAGTTTTGGTTAATTTGTTTCATCGCTATAAAATCTGCCATGGGTAAAAATCATGAACTCCACATTCCACAAAGCATTTACGCATTTCTGTTCAAAGGAGAAACAGAGAAATAAAAAGGAGGAAGAAAGAAAGGAAAGATCACTATTAATCCAGATGAATTGTACAACTATTTGGTGGGATTCGCTGCCTGCACCATTGAAAGGGTCTAAACTGTTCTTTAAATTTTCTCCCTGATTTCTTCAGGTCCATGATGACAGGATGGCTCTAGTGAACAGCATCTCAACTGATCCTGATGCAAGTGTAGGAGCTACTAAACTCAACATTCCCCCAGAATGGTAAGCCACATTAATCCGTATTGGCAAAAGATGATTTAATCTCACATCGTCATTTAACCATCATAACCAATGATTAATTATGGATAGCCAAATTGTTTGAAATATATGTAACATAAGCAGTAAAATACAGGCACACTTCAAAGGATAAATTTTTCTTATTTTTGAAATCATTTTTTTTCTTCTCAATCTACACCATATGTGTATAATGTTTTTTTTTCAAAAATAAAGAATAAATGTTTTTGTTAGTTATTTTTGTTTGCCTTGTTTCAGCCCATTGACCATGGTTTAGAACTTAAGGTTCAAACACTAAGTTTATTCCGTCTGGAATATTTGGATCATAATAGTAAATCATAGTTTCCAAACTTGTAATTGTAAAGTTTGAAAATATGCTGTAGTATTTCCCAGTGTGTTTGTCTCAAATGGTGTAACATACAGAAAGATAAAATGCTTACAGCCTTGCAGGCATATAAAGACAGGGCTAAATAACAGGTGCTTGAGAGAAGTTGACCCTCTACCAAGATAGAAGCATTTTTTAAATAATGTTTTAATAAAATAATTAAATCCATTGATAGATTAGTGTGACTGTGTGACCTCCTATTTTTGTAATATTTGTAGATTGACCCTGTACATGAAAGTAATTGTGGAGCCCTTCAATAGCAAAATCTACTTAATACCTACACACAACATGTGTGTATGAACAAATTTCAGTGTTGTATCCAGTACATATTTTTTATTATTTTCAAACAGCTTTACTTTTATCACTCTTTGAAAATTTCTGTAGGCATTTAATTATAGCAAGAAGAGTAATATCAGTGTTATTAATCAATGGATTGATATTTACTAAATTGCTAAATTAGTGTGTATTAGTTGTTGATTGTTTGTTTACATCACACTTCTTGATTGCAGAATAATGTCATTTTGGATAGATATGAGGTCTTATTATCTTATATTTTATTTGTTTATTATTTTTATTTGTTTATTAATGTTATTGCATCTCATTCTTTCTTTTATTTTTCTGCAGGGTAAATTGCACAGAAGAAATTCAATATGATGTCACAAGGATACAGCAGAAAGGTGAGTATTACATGTGGTGGCAATCAAAATATTCACCAAGAGGAATGAGAGCATAGCTTCTGTAAAATAAGAATTGATGATCTCTTTGTTGTCACATATTCCTTGTTTTGCTATTTTTATTGAAAGGAGAGAAAAAAGGGGGAAAATGATTACCACTTTATTCAGGTTTGTTGTAGACAGGGAGTATAGATTTCCCAAATCTCACCTAATATTATAGGGGGTCTTTAGCTGAATGACTCTGTGAGATTAACATTGAACCCTTCTCTCCCCTCCACCCCACCCCCCCCCCCCCCCCCCCCCCCCCGCTCCCTTCAACCCTTTTCTAACACTTGCTCATTTATAAGGCATGACATGACCCCCATGTTTCTTCAAATAAACTAAACCATAATCTACCCCCCCCCAACAACAACAACAACAACAACAACAACAAAAATGTCAAGCTGACCATGTTTTTCATTATTTTACCTTTCTTGTTCCAGAATGCCCAAACTGAATCTGTCTAGTAAACATTTAATATTTTCTACACCAGAAATTCTAAGCATATTTATTTAAGGAGTCATTAATTCACCATGAACTATTTCTGTAGTGTAAAGTCTCATGAAACCGATGAAATCCTGATAGCAATAACTTTAATTTAATTTGCGTTTGTTTTTCCATCCACCGAATATGTCTTGTCAAGTTGCTAATTGTTGGTATCTTAAATCTTGTATTACAGTGAAGGAACTATCATCATTACATGATAAGTACCTGAACAGACCAACATTAGATGATAACATGGAGGAGGAACATGCCATTGAAATTGCCACTCAAGAAATCACTCAAGTAAGACGCTCTTTCTCTCTATATTCTTTCTCTCACTTCTCTGTACGTCTCTTCTCTTTCTTTATATTTATACTGTGTCCTCCCTTTGTCTTGCCCAGTCTTTGTTGCCTGGGCCCTGTCTTACAAAGAGTTGATATCAACTTATTTGTAATTGATATCAATCGCAACTACAGTCAAACCTGCTTTAGTGACCACCTGTCTACAAAGACCACCTGTCTACAAAGGCAACATTTGTTGTCTCCCTTGAAAATGGTTTCTCATTGAATCATGTACTAAAGGAACCTGTCTACAAAGACCACCTGTCTACAAAGGCCGCTTTTTGTGTTTCCCTTGGGCGGTCGCTATAGACGGGTTCGACTGTATGTACATAAGAGATAGGAAACTGCAAACTTGCGATTGATTAAAGGACTTACGATTGATTTGGATCAATCGCAACTCTTTGTATGACAGGGCGCTGGTCAGTATCGTAAAATTCCCGAGTAAGGGAATCAACATTAGATTATATTAGTTGGCAATGACGCATTAATTGTTTTTTTAATGTGATTCATTTTATGAAAATAAGTGGACATTAATTGATGTGTAATTGAAGTAGGATAAACATATATATCATCCCAATTCCCAATAATACATTACTGTACCGGTATGTCCCGCTAATGCACAACCATCTTCTTTATTTTAGGCCACTAAGCATTAATAGATGCATAATTGAAGCATAATGGATTAATGTTATCCCAATGTTGCCATCATTATAGGATTGGAGAAAGTGTTTGGGAATTGATTTGAGAACAGATTTGTGCCTGTCTATTCTACCTTTGTAAGATGAACTAAATTCTGCTTTAGGTATTGATTTTTTTCTTCACTGCCTTCCAGGATTTCTTACCTCCCCCCCCCCCCCCCCCTCTCTCTCTCTCTCTCTCTCTCTTCCTCTCTTCCTCTCTCTACCTCTCTCTACCTCTCTCTACCTGTTACTTTCTTCTCTCTTTTTCTATTCCCCTTCCTCTTACTGTGTTAATTCTCTGCCTCTTGCTCTATATGTACAGGTATATTCCTGTTTAATTATTTCTCCTCATTTTGCATTGTTTTCGAAAAGCAAAGGAGGTAAAATAAAATGATATATATTAAGAAACCTTTGCAAAAATTTCAGTTTTATTAGACTGATTGAGAGAAATACTAATGTGCTTTTCTTTCACCGATTCCATTTTCATGCTCTGCAAATTTTATTTTTTTTGCTTCCACTTTTGCTAATGTTTATATTCTAATATATTCATTATTCGCTTTATCTTTAAATGATATTTTTGTTTCCATAGATGTTTCACAGATGCCAAAGGTCAATACAGTCAATAACAGCCAAAGCAAGACTATCCTCCAGGCAAGAAAGGAAAGTCACTCAGAATATTGTCAATTCTCTAGCTGGCAGTCTCCAAGATCTCTCCATAACATTCAGAAAAAGCCAGTCTGCATATTTAAAACGTAAGTAAAAGTAACATTTTTCATGTTACATAATTTCTCCCCCACAGAAATGCTCACACATACTACAGAGCCTGGTGAATACACGCAGGACCTTTGTTGCCCGCAGTTGCCATTCGTTTACACTTGAAAATTGCTCCTTTTTTTCAGTGAAATCGTGTCATATCTGAACAAGAATTTAAAGGGAACAGACAAGCAGGAAAAGGATGGTGTATTTCTGAACAGCACTTTCCATCACTTCAAACGTTTGTTTAAAGGCATCGTTTAACAATGCCAAACCTGAGATGCATGGCCCTACGTGTTATCAGCCTCTGTGATATGGTGTAATATTGAAGCCCTAAAAAAATTGCACTTCAAAATTATCATTAAGTGCCTTAAAAAATAAAAATCTTTGAGTGACCGGTTTTACCATACTCATTTTCCCCAATAGACTGTAGTGTAATAAAAATTGTTGGGAAAACGGTTAAATGAACGTTCAAATTCCAATCATAAATATCTTGATAATCAGACAGGCGATCAGCTTATAAACGTCATGGGATTCCTGACTGACCTAAAGGTTCATAATTATGATTGCAGCATGAGCTAAATCCAGGATTTCGTTTAGAATCTGAGACAAAGATACCCAATCCCTTTAATCCTTAACATCTTTTTATTAACATTTCTTGTACTACAGGATTGAAAGGTAGAGAAGAGCGATCCAAAGAATTCTTTGAGAGTAACATCAATTTGAATTCCAGCAGTGCAATCATGATAGAGGAAGATGTGGAAGATGATTTACTTTACGATAGAGTAAGTAGCCTTCATGCTGCAGTGGGTTTCATCAGAAACAATTATTTGCTGGTATGGTGTTACAACCAGTTTGCATTTTTAATATATCGTCCTTGTTTTCACGAAGTGACGGTAGTGAGGAAAATCGTAACGCAAAGTGAATGCAATTTTTTTTCACTACCGTCACTTCGTGAAAACAGCGACGATATTTGTCAATGCTACTGGTACTGTTAACTGCTTCTGCAATATGAATTTTAAAATTATTGTTTTATTGAATTTGGAGCAATTGCAAATTTGAAAAATACATGTTGGTAGGTGTATGTGATCTGATTGCAATAGAATAGCAACATGTACTGATGTCCGATTCTATCATTTTCATCCCAATCACACACAATTCAGTAAAGTGCCTTGCCAATGCAATATATAAAACCACTATATGAATAGTAAAAGGTATCTATGTTGGTGTGAAAAAGATAGTTGTGCACTTAGACCTCAATGCATAATTATTGATCAGTATGTTTAAGGTATACAGAAACATGTTTGTGACATGCACTACACA
Organism: Strongylocentrotus droebachiensis; assembly: GCA_035222895.1. Lineage (NCBI taxonomy): Eukaryota > Metazoa > Echinodermata > Echinoidea > Camarodonta > Strongylocentrotidae > Strongylocentrotus > Strongylocentrotus droebachiensis. Next base: position 384,412 of record JAVYIG010000991.1, read on the forward strand.
AATTATTACATTTTGCCACAATGTCTTGTTTTGGGGCAGTGTGCTCCATAATGTTCAAAAGTGACTTTTATACAGTGAAACATGTATATAAAGACCGCTCAAGGAATACCGTAAATCTCTGTGTGTAAGGCGCAATTTTTTGCCGCCGAAAAAAATTGAAAGTCGGGGGTGCGTCTTATACACGGGTACAGAATTTTTTTGGGGGGATTTATGGCGCTATGCCTGGCAATGTCTCCCAGCTCAGTAATCAGTGTGTTGACTCACCATTCGGAAACTACAACAACACTCAAATTTGTCTGTCATCTTGGTTTGAAAGTAATCTTTCTAATAGATCTCAATATGTAGTTTATAATAATAATTCCTCAAATTTTGTTTCTATAACAAATGGTGTACCACAAGGTCCTATCCTAGGTACTGTATTGTAATTTACATTAATGATCTTACACATTCTTCTAAAAACGACATTGTTACTATTATTTGTGACAAGTTCACAAACACAAATCAGCGCCTTCAACTACACCTCGATGTTAAATGAAGGTCCTTCCCCACGTGGGTTTTCGGCAACAAAACAACAACAAACAAACAAACAAAAATAGGGGTGCGCCTTATACACAAGTGCGCCTTATACACGGAGATTTATGGGTACATGAAAAATGGTCCGTATAGGCAGGTGGTCTTTATTTTTATTTTTTATTTTTTTAATTTATTCATGAATATTTATACAGGTACACAATATCAGAAATAAATCTGTTTTGCATCTTGGACCTGGTGTTAAAAACATCATATAAAAAGTAGTAAAAATAACAAAGTATAACAAAGTAAAATACACAATACATCATGATCATAGTAATACAAAATATGGTAGCATAATAATTCAAGGCCTTAACAAGAATGATTCTAAATATAAATGAAGGCTACATATAACAATATCAACATAAAATAAAATAGTCATATAAGAGTATGCAGATGTAAGGTTTCATCTTAGAGGTTGAGGTAATTTCAATGGATTCAATTTTTTTTTTTTTTTTTTTTTTGTACAATAATTTGAAAATTTCCAGAGACTGAGCATTTTGAAAGGTATTGGGTAATAGATTCCATACTTTAGCACCGGCATATTCTAAAGACTGACAATAAAGTTAAATGTTTGGTTAAGGCTGCACAACATTAAGGGAATTAGCATTACGCGTATTCAGTCCCATGTCTATCGAAATACATTTCAATCTCATTGCATAAACGGGATGGGGCAATACCGTGAACACATTGGTAGTTTCGTACATCATTGTAGATTTATTAGGACAGTAACCCCAAACTGAGACACCGTAATCAAGACAAGGTTGAATAGTAAATTTATATATAGTATTCAACAGTGTCATGTTTAAGAATTTTCTGAGGCAATAATCTTGTATGCAACTGACTTACATAACTGTCTTAAATAGTCATTCCATAACAGGTTTTCATGAATAATAATACCTAAATACCTTATAGAATGGACTTGCTCAATGAATTCATGGTCAATGTAAATGTTAAGACATACTGATGACTAATAGTCGTAATAAGCATTGTTTTGGTTTTACTTATATTTATCTTAAGACGGTTCCTATTATACCAACTATTTAAAACATTCACTGAACTTTGTAAATTAATAGTAACATTATGAATATTTTCACCAGTAACATAGATAACTACATCGTCAGCATAGATGGAGCATACTGCATTATTAATACCTTCAGATATATCATTGATAAATAATAAGAAGAGGACAGTCCTGAGCAAGAACACTACCCTGTGGTACTCCAACTAATAATTCCTTTATAGCTCAGTTCTTACCGGCTTGGAACAAACTAATTGTTTTCTTCCAGTGATATAATTCGAAAACCATTTTAACTCTTTATCATATATGCCATATTTCTTTAGTTTAAGTAAGAGTAAATCATGATCAACGAAGTCAAAGCATTTGGATATGTCAAGAAAGCATGACCCAATTAATTCCTTATTATTAAGGGCTTCATGAAAATCGTCAATTACATGATGTAGGCAGGTAATTGTAGAATTATGAGGAAGAAATGCATACTGGTCTACATTTATTTTATCATGTTCTTTCAGATAATTAAGTAATTGTAACTGAACTTCCTTCTCTATTACTTTATGTACAGATTCCTTTAGTACAGGTTTCAATAAGAAACCAGTGTCAAGGCGGAAAAAAATATTGTGTTAATCCTAGTCTTTCTATACAGGGGGTCGCTAAACCAGGTTTGACTTTACGTTACAATTTTAACTTCATTGTATTCTTGCCAGGGTTTCACGGATGATCAAATGCAGGAAGTAGAAGAAAACACCCAGGTTATAGAGCAGAGAGAAAAGGAAGTATCACACATAGTCCAATCCATATCAGACCTGAATGAGATCTTCAGAGATCTAGCTAACATGGTGGTGGAACAAGTAAGTAGTGTACCGAGGGATTTTGGCCATTTTTTCTCTGCATTCAAGTTTTGTTATTACGTACTGTCACTTTTTGTTGCGTTCATCTTGTTTTTCTACGGATTACTAAGTTTCTCATCTGCACCATGACTGCCGTAGCAAATTTTTGACAGTTCTGGCCCGGCATCCACGGCAATCACAACCTGTCACGTTTGCCCCTGCGTTGTCTCACGTCCATCCCGTTTTGTCCACGGTGACCACCGGGAACATAAACCTAGCATTAGGCTGGGATTTTTAAAAAGCAAGTTATCCCTTATTAATATTTGTGATTGATCTGAATCAGTAGAAAGTCTTACAATCAATAGACCAATTCGTAGATACAATCTGCACATGCGCATATTGATCTGTGCATGCACATATACAGGTCACCTGAACAAAATTGTAAAACCCACTGAGACTTATATACTGGATACATGCTCGCAAAATTTATGTAATCATTATTCATGCATGCACCTGTGATACATTCTATTGAACACAGGTGGAAGTAATCCTTTCCAGAGGGCAAACAAAGACTTACCTTCATGACTTTAGCTGTGATCATTCCAAAAGGCACAAAGGGGGATTTATCAATGTTTAAAAGATCTGTGGATATTTAGGGTCATCTGAACCATGTGCTAACTACAAAGTGATCTATTGCAAACTTACACATAAATAAATACTAATTTAAACTTGCATTGCAATCATTGTTGATTAATCACAACTTTTATAGAGCCCAGGGCTCCGTCTTATAAAGAGTTTATATGAATCGCAACTTATTTCTGATTGATATCAATTGTAACTATGTATATAAGAGATAGGAGACTGCAAACTTGTGATTGATTGGAGAACGTGCGATTGATTTAGATCAATCACAACTCTTTTTAAGGTGTGGCCCAGGTTTACATCTCTGACAGTGTGAGCAGAATTAGTCCACTTCTTTGTAAAGCACCATTTACTAACATCTTCTACTTATACTACCTAATTTTGTAACTGTAAAACAAAATATTTTTTGGGGGAAATTTCCAGTTTTTGTTCATGACTGAATCAGTTTTGTTATAGATTGTCAGTTATATATCTGAGGATAAAGAAGTTGACTGTAACACTTAGCTCGGAAGTCAGTGGGTTAAACCAAGTTTAATTAAGTTTTCATCTATGAATTGAAGCCTAGAGTTGAGTTTTAAATAAAATGTTAACTGATTGATCATTATCATGCAAACTTATAAATTTCATGTCTACAGAGAATTCTTTGTTTGACTTCTGGATTTGAATAGTGAAGCAGTTAATTTATCAAAGTTTTAAAAGGATTATCGGATGTAGTGGCTTTTTTAAAATCAAAATGTGTATCCTGTTTAGGAAACGCAATGTAACAAGTACCTTTGCATTAGTTGGAAGTATTTAATAAGTATACTTCAAATTATGTTCTTATGTAGATCATGAAAAAAGAATGTTGACAAGAGAATGAATGTGTCAAGGGATAATATCGACCTGTTAGAATGTTTTGTTCCATGCAGTCTTGTACAACCCCCTACTCCCCCCCCCCCCCCTGAGGGGCTATAATCTCAGTTTACTTTATGTGTTTAAGGTGTGTAAAACTAAATTGTGGTCACAGGTTCTGCAATTTTTATGCCTCCGTTACGAAGTAGCCGGAGGCATTATGTTTTCGGGTTGTCCGTCCGTCCGTCCGTACGTACGTCTGTACGTACGTACGTCCCGTTTTCGTGATCGCGTTATCTAAAGAACCGATTGATGGATCCCTGCCAAACTTTGGTCATGTATGTATATTGCAGAGCCGATGAACTGATTAGATTTTGGGGTCACAAGGTCAAAGGTCAAAGGTCACAGGACTCATTATGTATGCAAAAACAACTCGTGATCGCGTTATCTGAAGAACCGATTGATGGATTCCTGCCAAACTGTGGTCATGTATGTATCTTGCAGAGCCAATGAACTGATTACATTTTGGGGTCACGAGGTCAAAGGTCACAGGGCTCATTATGTACGCAAAAATAGCTTGTGGTCGCGTTATCTCAAGAACCGATTGATGGATTCCTGCCAAACTTAGGTCATGTATGTTACTTGCAGAGCTGATGAACTGATTAGATTTTGGGGTCATGACATCAAGGTCAAAGGTCATGCGGCTCATTATGTATACAAAAATAGCTTGTGATCGTATTATCATTAGAACAGATTGATGGATTCCTGCCAAACTTCGATCATTTATGTATCTTGCAGAGCCAATGAACTGAGTAGATTCTTGGTTCAAAGGTCAAAGGTCATGGGCTCATTATGTATGCAAAATAGCTTGTGAACGCATTCTCATTAGAACTGACAGATGGATTACTATTTAACTCAGGACATCTTGCAGAGCCAATGAACTGGGTAGATTTTAGGGTCATGAGGTCAAAGATCACAGGGTCATATATGTATATGAGAAATTGCTTGTAATCACGATATTCTGAGAACCTGTTAATGGATTACAATCGAATTTGAATTTATAAAATTTCTTCCGTTTTGGTTTGTAAAATTGCTCTATGGCGGAGGCATCATTTTCGACTGCGCGCAGTCAAATTCCATCTAGTTTAAAGTATTTTAATGAAGATATGGTATTGAATATATCATTATTTTCCTTATTATTGTTGTTATTATTATCATCATCACCATCATCTTCTTAGTCTTCATCATCATCACCATCATCTTCTTAGTCTTCATCATCATCATCATCATCACCATCACCACCACCACCAACATCATCATCATCATCATCATCATTGTTATATAATTGATTGTTAATCATGAAACTATTTTTGACTTATCAGGGCACGGTTCTGGACAGGATAGACTATAACATAGAGAAGTCAACGGTCAAGGTGGAAGAAGGCCTCAAACAACTCCAAAAGGTAAACCTTCACAGATATTTATTTTGGTATACAATGAAAACAGTCATGCAGGTGTAATAGAGCACCGGTCCTGCAGGTTCTCTGACATATTCTCCACAGTTGCTCCACAGTTCAATTTCTTACACTAACCAAATTTCTAACTTATACTCTAGACCAAACACTAAACCTAACTATGGCCCTAAACCTTACCTGGAAGCCAGTTGCAAGTCTAATCCAAATGGAAATGTTTGGTCACTATCCAGTAGTATAGGTTTATAATGACTTCAGGATGTCTGGTTTGGAGAGCATTTTTATGAAGGTAGAGTCTTCTCCCAAACCAAGTTGAATGTTCTCCCTCTCTAGCACGTCACTCTCTTTAAAGTGTATGTAGATACCCCCATGCTTGATACAAATTACCTGATATAGTAATCAAAGAAGATTGCTGTAATGTTGTTGTAATATCATTCATTATTTAATTGCAATATGAGATATGATCTTGTCATGATTACGAAATTTAATCCCATCATCTTTTGACAGGCTGAAAAGTATCAGAAGAAGAACAGAAAAATGCTGGTGATAGTCATCCTCTTTATCATCGTCATCATCCTAATCATCATCTTCATAGCAACCAAGTTGAGATGACATCCCTACTCATCACATCATCATAGCAACCAAGTTAAGATGGAGTTGATAGTAGTCTTATCATCATAGCAACCAAGTTGAGATGGAGGTGCTTCTCATCTTAACATCACGGCAACCAAGTTGGGAAGAACTTGATACTAGTCTTATCATCAACATAGCAACCAAGTTGAGATGACATCGCTACTCATCTTATCATCATAGCAACCAAGTTGAGATGACATCGTTACTCATTTTATCATCATAGCAACCAAGTTGAGATGAAATCGCTTCTCATCTTATCATCATAGCAACCAAGTTGAGATGAACTTGATACTAGTCTTATCATCATCATAGCAACCAAGTTGAGATGACATCGCTACTCATCTTATCATCATAGCCACCAAGTTGAGATGAACTTGATACTAGTCTTATCATCATCATAGCAACCAAGTTGAGATGACATCGCTACTCATCATATCATCATAGCAACCAAGTTGAGATGAACTTGATACTAGTCTTATCATCATCATAGCAACCAAGTTGAGATGAAGTTGATATTTGTCATATTAGCATAGCAACCAAGTTGAGAAGAAGTTGATACATGTCTTATCATCTTAGCAGTCAAGTAGAGGTGGTACTGATACTTGTCTCATCTTCACAGCATCCAAATGTAGATTTGTTAGGGCTGATCAACTTATCAACTAAAGCAGAGATGAAATTGTTCTCATCTTATCATCGTAGCAACCAAGTCGAGATGACATCGATACTCTTCTTATCATCATAGCAGCCAAGCTGAGATGACAGTTATATACATGTCATAGTCTTATCAGTGTAGCAATCAATTTGGGATGGTATTGATAATTATCTTATCATCATGGAAAAAACCTACCTTGCAGCTAGAGAAGTGTGATTACAATATTATCCGCACCATAACCAGAAATAATAACATGCAATTTAGTTTTTGCTGTCTGTAAAAATAATATGATCTTGTTTTATCAGGCTGGGGTTGAAATTTGCACGAGGGAAATTCTAAATTAGGAGGTGAATACATGTTGCGCTGAACAACATTATAAAATCAATATTTTGGTATTTGAGATGTATTACCCCTTTTTTTCTTCTCTCAAGTCATCCCTGGTAATTACACTCTGTAGCATTTCGCATCAAATGTGCATGGCTTACACATTAAAAATAAAGTGTAAGCACAGGGCAGCTTGGTAATGCGGTATGGTACACATGATTGAATGGCTACAGTATGCCTAATCTGTTGGGTTATACTCCCCCTCTATTCCACATGAACTATTTCTATAGGTGCTATCACATCATATTGAAGTTCATGTTTTCATAGTGGACTTTATCACTTGGGTTATCTGTGATATTCATCCTGTGATAATTAACCCTTACGAAAGCTAATAAATATCAGTTTGTTGATCAGGAAGACCCTTGTCCTTTAAAGGAACTGTGCTTTGTCCATTCATTGTATCATAACCTGAAATTGGTCTATACTTTTGTGTGCTAGCGTCAGAGGTTCTGTTCTTTTGTTTTGAAAGAAAACAGTGATTTTTTTGTATTCTCACATTATATGTCATTTGTATTCAACAATTTATTATTTAGTTGGAATTGAAACTTGAGAAACATAAGAATATAGACATTTAATATTAGTATAGAATAAGAAAATCTAATAAATTGATCAAAGGGATAAACACCTGAGCTTATGGGTGATTGAAAATGAGAGAGGATAATACAATCAGAGCTTCTTTCCATTTTGGTGCAAAGTATACCGCAGCATATGTAAATGAGCCATTAGAACTTCCAATGATGTTTAGCAGGCAAGTTTACTAGTTACTAAGCAACAAAACGGTGCTGAAACATGCAGAGCAATGCCCTTCAGCTTTTGTTGGAACTCTCAGTAGGATATTTAAGAAGATTTTTCAAAATTATCATACAAAGGAACTCTATAATGTGATCTATTTGCATATGTTAATTGGCTTCATTGTCATTCTAAGACAAAAACAAAGCGGCTGATTCATAACGGCTTATAACCTTGTACAGGAAAAGAGAAGCCATGTAAGAATTTGTGCAGAAATTGTTAATTCAATGCACATACATGTACATGCATTTATATACTCATGTGCTAAGCGTAACCCTGCATGATATATAAATCATTGGTGCATGTATACTGTATGTTCAGGTTCTAAAGACTGTGTTATGCAAAAGTTATCTTTAAATATTATTGATACCCAACTTGATTCAATCAAGTTATATAGCCTGACACAATCTGGTTTCAGTCTAATCTCTTTTCTTAGCTTGCTGATGTATCCCACACTCTACGGACAGAAAAATGTGATTAAAAAAAATTGCTGCATGAATACAGCCTACCGTATGTTAGTTGATTGCAATGTTATGGAAGATTGAATGTATCTTGCCTTTTATTTTCCATAAAAGGTACTCTATCAAATTTGGTTGTTTATGATGATCGATCTTATGAAATGTCTCTTAACGTTCCGTGATTATTTGATTGACTTATTTCTAAAGGGGTTGTATATACTATGTATATTTATGTAAATTATATGTGTATATTCTATGTTTCAATATCTAAATTATATGAAAATGACAGAAGCATTCCGATTAATTGAGAAGAAAAAAATCAAAGAACCAATTGTTGTTGATTTATGGAATCAACTTAATATTTTCCATACTGAATGTTCATTGATTTATTGAGCAGTTTAATGAAACAATATTTTTAGGTTTCTGTTGTGGTCACTTACCAGTGCCAGTAGCTAGATAGAACGAACAAAAAAACAAAAGTGTTTGTAACTTCTATAAAAACAAGTTAAAGTTAAATCCTGTGAAAATATTCCACTCAGTGATATATTGAGTGAGAAAAGAATCAAGTTATCTTGATAAAACAATACAACATGTGTAAGAGGTTTTTATTTAAAGCTTATCAACACTAGTGTGGCTAGGAGGGATTAGACCACACAGCGAGGTCACTGACGGGTGGCTATCTCATCAACTCAGCTCTCAAATAACATAAGAAATAGAGGATCATGGGGGAACAGCAGGCACCGATTGGGGAAGTTTTCTATATAGAGGGAGCAAGTAGCTACAAGTAGGACAGTGGGGCTTTAAATCTTCGTGATAAAAACTTTCTCCTGAACCTTTAGTTAAATGGAATCATTTAACAATTACTGTTTAAAGTGGCTTTTTGAATCATAAGGAGGCCTAAAAATAGAAGGATGTTTGTTTTATGTTGCATATTATTAAGTATTCTGATCCTGTATGCAATATGTAATATTTCATATATTCCCAAATGGATTTAAACAATGAATTATCTATTAACTGAGTGATGACGTAAGGCCCACCAATATTGCCAAATGAACTACCGGTAGATATGATATGATAGTATATCTGTAAAGCGCTTAGAGACATCATAGATGTATTAAGCGCTATATAAAAGCGGAATTATTATTATTATTATTATTATGATTTCTAACTTATCTAAATGATGGTGTCTTGATTTCTAGAAGGAATTCTGAATCCAAACAAAATACTATGAATTTGTGAACAACTGATGTACTCTACAAAAAGATAGCCATTTGTGAAATTTGTAGTAGATTCTTTGTATGTAGCAAATCTTGTCAAGTCAATTGTCTGTCATGAGTGTATAGCATATTGCAATAGATAATACAAGTGCAAGTAGCTGAAATTTGAGACCTGGAACTTGTTTCACAAAGCCTTTTTTCAATGACAAATGACAAAAATCAGTGACAAATCTGCTGATAACCAATCAGAAGCAAGGCTTTCAGTAGCTTATAACAAAAACTGTCATTTGTCACTGATGACAAGTTTTGTGAAATGGGGGCCCTGGTATACTGTTCTAAAAGCATGTATGACATGCTATCTGGTGTTTCCAGAGCTGAGGATGACAAGTTGGGGTGAATTTTCTTGTTATATTTTCCACTATTTCTCCCTCAGTCAAAGGGAGGAGGATGCGTGATAACTCAGTGGTAAAGCAATGGTCTTGTAACTGGGATATCTTGGATTCAATGTACAAATAGTACTTGTTTGCCAGTGCATTAGTGAATATGCACTGCACTCTGGTGCTCATGTACATGCATTCAGGCAAACTAAATTTTTCAGCATTCGCAGGCCCAGTGAATGAAGATCCATATTGAGACCAAGGGTATACATGACTCAGAAAGTTGGTCTCTTAAATCTTTGGTCTCTTGAATCTTCGGACTAGTTCAGGATCACAAAAACTAAGTGTAAGCCTTATTTACCTAAGGTAGATCAATGACTGCCCAACGGGGAAGGGAGGTGGACAAATTTCTAGACTATTAGTGGGGAGGGTATGAGAACAAAAAGTACCTAAATTATTTTCTTGGAATTGTTTTATTACAGGAATCCAGAGGCTCTAAAAGAAGGTCTACCAGCAACTCTTACCTTCTAAAGACTTTTTCTCAGGTTTTTCTCTTCTCACTAGGGGGTCACAACCATTATGGACCCCTCCCTTAGACCCATCCATTAGAGAAGTTCTTCCACCATGCACATCCCATTGCTAATTTTAAGAATCATTTTACAGTCAAACCTGCATTAGTGACCACCTGTTTACAAAGACCACTTTTTGTGTTTTCCTTGGGCGGTCGCTGTAGATAGGTTTGACTGTATGAACACTCCATGATACAGGAGCAGAACTAAGTTGAGATGTGCACATATTTTTTTATTTTTTTTTGGTGATATACTTATTTTTGGGAATAGATAAATGATTAATGGAGAGGGGTATTTGTTTATTGGAAGTTCAGGGATATGAATGACATATTCAATGAGAATGGTAGCCATTATGTCTACATTGTTGGGTGTATAATTGTTGGAAGATATACTGAAAGTTTAGTAACTAACTTATAATTTTTTAAAAGCATCACAACTTCCATGTATTTGTGAGATCGGGAACATTCATTGTAACTCTAATACAATTTAGGTGTGGAAACTAGGCAGGAGGAATTAATGTTATGTATGGAGTAAAGAAAAGTAAAACAATTTACAAACTGAATCGTCATGTTTATTTTGATTGAGTAAGTTTCGGAATATGAGCTGAGCGTGAGAGACGGAGAGAAGGAAATGCGGTTATTAAGGACAAAGAAAAAAGATAGATTATTAACAGAAATATAAAAGGAGAAAGAGATAAGTGAAGGAGCGGTGAAAGGAAGAGCTAGAGGGAAGGGCAGTGGCTTTATATAAATGTAAAATGTGTACTTTTGAGTGAGAATTGAAGTGTCTATGTGTAGAATATTATATGTTAAAACTGCATTAAGAAAAAGGTGACATAGTTCAGCCCAGGAGATATCATTCCGAGGAAAAGAACATTTTTATTAACATATTTTTTCGGGGTGCCTATATTGAGTAAGTGTCATTAATACAACTACAAACATAGGAATACACCAGTGAATATAACTAGTATTTAGACAAAATATGTGCCATGAGGTTTATTCATGATTGGTTATCTTGAAACATCCCCAAAATAACAACTTCGAAAGCAATTTTACCTCTATAGCAAGATTAATTGAAGGAACACAGACAATCAGAAAAAAGCTTGGTGAATCCCACCAACCGTCCCTTGGGCCTTCTTTTTAAACCCCTTATTATCAATTTGTCTTTTGAGACCCGTTGAATCCGCTTATGCATTATTCCATCATTAGAAAATAAAAATTAACATGATTTTTAATAGAATTTTATATTGTTCATCTAAGCTCTGACATCACCTGAGTGTAAGGACAAATATACAAGGACATCAAAAGGAGACGCATATGAACATACGGAATGTGAAACGATATGATACTGAAGGTTTTTGCATAAAAACATATATATTTTGAATAATACCGGTATTAATTATGAGTTATATTTTATTCACTGCCCTTGAAATGTTTGTTGTGCATGCATTTATCTCGCCACACCTTGCTTATTTCACACAGCTCGAAACAAAATTAAGCAACTTAATATCAATGGAAGAAAACATTTAACAATTGTATAAACAAGTGTGGTGTTTATAACCTCGGCTTTTATAACTTCAAAAAGGTGAACACAGATGTCATGTGTAACGAATTAAACAAATAAAACTCTTCAGATGCATGGATACCAAACACAATTTCCACAAACTACCATTTAAAGTCACACACACACACAATCACGCGTAGGGGGGGGGGGGGGCTAAAGAGGTAAAACATAAAATCACCCTCTTTATGTCATCTCAGCAATTTTCTCTCATCTAAAGCGTAAAATCAACATTAATATACAAAGAGTACTCTGGGCAACGACAGGAAGAGAACGTTTTGATATATTTAACTCGAGAATATAAGGTTGAAACATAAAAATAGATACATTTACAAGTGTTTAGTATTGGTTGGCAAGTCATACTAGTAATTTTCTCCCTTTTATTACCGACTACATCTAATCATGCAGGTCTCAATTAATCTAAAACCTGTATCAGGCCTTAATATATAGCCCTACTGAAGCTTGAATAAAGCCCAACTGACATTATGGAATGATGTTTTATGACAATTTATGTTCTCTGTTCCCTGATAAAATTCCATAATATACGCCTATTTGTATGACGTAATTGGGACTTATCTCGGAGTTGCCCTGATTATAATGTACACGCATTAATAAATATGCAAGTGGAATCCGTATAAGAAATAAGTTTACGACTTCAAACACACAGTAATAGAAGCAATATACTATTGAAATGTAATAACAACTAGAAAATAACTAGTTAGCGAGAAATAGAATATAAAGTAAATTGCCAAAATTACCACTTCCAGCAGGAAAATATTGATTGATTGTTTTTTTTTTAATATGAGCACTTGTGAAAGTAAAAAAATATTCTTCCAAAAAAACACATACGTTACCGCAATTATCATAATTCTTGCAAATTTGTGACAAACTTCAATTTTTGAAGGCAAAACATTGTGGCAATGATACGATGTTATACATGTCAAAATTCTCTGTATAAATAAAAACAGCCTATTATTATGACACCTGTTTTTTAACGATTAATAAATTTAACAAGAAAACAATAAATTTATGTCAGATACATGTATTAGTGTTTTATCATTTTCTGGGTGAAGCAATTGCAATTACTCTACAAGGAATAAGATCATTCTTTAGACCGGCTGTTTTTATTCTCAAGGATATTTCATGAAATAAACCGAAATGAATGGACCAATGATTCAAAATACTAACTCGCTATTATGATTAAACAACTGAGCACTTGTTAAATGGATAAAGGAGAAAGAAATATAGCTACTGTAACATTTATTGTTATACAATCAGTTCCTCGACTCTCAAGAAAACCACAAACAAACGTGAAGAGTATAATAGCTACAAGAAATTCATCCTTTTTGTCCGGCCTTCTCTCAAAATATGCTGGGTAAAATTAAAACAAACAAAAACGTAAATGGAAAAAAGGAGTGTGTGTGTGTGTGGGTGTGTGTGTGTGTGTGTGTGAGAGAGAGAGAGAGAGAGAGAGAGAGTGAGAGAGAGAAAGAGAAAAAGAGAGAAAGGGGGAGGGATGGAGAGGGGGTAGAGATATAGAGATGGGGAAGGGAGATGTGGAGAGGGAGAGAGAGGGGGAGGAAAGAGGGAGGGCAAGGAGGGGGAGAGAGAGAAAGAAAGAGGGACGTTGAGGAAGAAACCGATATGGAGAGAAAGAGAGAGGGAGAGGGAGAGACAGAGACAGAGAAAGAGAAAGAGAGAGAGAGAGAGAGAAGAGAAGAGAGAGAGAGAGAGAGAGAAAAAGAGAGAGAGAGAGAGAGAGAGAGAGAGAGAGAATAGGAGGAAAGGAAATAAAGAGAGGTTCTTGTTTAATGGTAAAATTGATTTCATTGGATTTTACAGTGGAAGTTTCTTCAAAATCAGATGAAAAGTAAGCAAGTTATTGAATTTTAAAGTTTCGCATAAATTCATGAAACAGTGTTGTATCACAAAGTATGTAATATGCAAACGAGCGAGTTTATGATGTCATTCTCTCACTTTTCTCGATCTATTTTGTACATAAATTTTAACAAAAATATAATTTTTCTGCTCTGGGAATATTAAACATGGCTGGAATCCTCATGGAATATGTGCAAAACCACTATAACTGTATCTAATTTTATTATACAGGAAATAAATTATACAGGTGTGTCCAAGAAAAAGAGAAAAAAGGGTGAATTTCACAAACAAAATATGGGGTCTGGTGAGGGAATGCCATCATCAACTTGCTAATTGGTATACAGCCTTTGTAATACATATCACATGTCTCATGATACTAAACGAAACTTAAAAATTCAATAACTTGCTTACTTTTCATCTGATTTTGAAGAAACTTCCAGTGTTTTGTTTGTTTATTTTATCTATTTTATTCAATGAAAATTGCAAATAGGCCGGATCTGCCCTTTAAGACATACATACTTGTATATTCTTTCCAGGAATTATGCCATAAGGTTCCGACAACTTGTCCGCCTGTGTTTTGTATCGTTTTTTATAAAATTCAATGAAATCAATTTTACCATTAAACAAAAACCTCACAAAAATTCCACTTGCAAATGGGTCGGACTTGCCCTTTGAGTAAAATATGATATGAGGTCAATTGTGATATTCAAGGGTGCCTTCTACTTTTAACACCACTTTATTCTAACGCATAATAATTATCACAAGTCCTAATATACCATCTATATAACACTGCCGTTACTATTCGGCCCTGATATAAGCTGGTTGGAATGTTGCTTTGATAGGCTACAGACATCTCAAATATGATATGATATGGTATGAATGGACAACCCATTCCATTTTTATTTATTTTATACCAAGATAATTATTGGTCGCTTTTGATTTAGTTTAAAGACTTAGAATGGGCTTTGCTATAGGTTGTATGGGTGTAATGATAACACCTCCCCCATCAAAATTTATATCGGCAAAACTGACGAGAACCTCTGTTACCATTTCCAGTATTAAAAAAATGCGCCGGTAAAAATGTTATGTTGATTTCACTCATTGTTAACAGTTATTTTTAATTGTTTAATTATTATAATTTAATTGTAATAATAATGTTGGATATAATCAGCCCAAATAAGAGACCCCTCAAGGTGCTCAAGGTGCTTCAATATTATCCCTACTCTCTAGGCTACCGATTTCGGTGCTTTATAGCATTCAAGGAATTTATTCCTTCCTACCGGTACCCATTTAATACATAAGTGCCGCGACGGGACTCGAACCGCGAACCCTGTGATCAACATTCCGAAGACACCTCTACATTAATTTATTACATAAGGTTGCAATTAATTGTGATTCAAGCATGAGAATATACTTTTATTTTGATTATGGTGAAAATATTATTTGAAAATGGAATTAATACAAGAATCTTAAAACAAACAAACAAAAACAAATGCAATCGAAATGACACCTTTTTAATGTGTGTAACACTGTAACCTGCATAACATACCTATCCCATCTTGCATACAGGTTAGCAGTTAGTTAATGAGGTGACACACAGTCTTTACTCCGTTATAAATAGCAGCAACCTGTTCCTCGCTGAGTTCTTCCTCCGATATACCTTGGCTTCGAAGAGACTCTTTCATCCGAGGAACTGAAAATAAAAGAGATATAGGAGGGAAGAAAATGAGAGGGAGTGAGGGGAGAGAGAGGGAGAGGAAGATAGTATATAAAGGAGAGAGGGGGGGGTAAGATAAAGGGAAAGACAGGGAGAGGGGTCAGAATCATAGACAGAGATAGGGGAGGGAGATATATAAATAGAGAAAGAGAGAGAGATAGAGAGAGAGAGAGAGAGAGAGAGAGATAGGGTGAGAGAGAGAGAGAGAGAGAGAGAAGAGAGGGGTTATACAAGGCAAGAGAGATGTAACATAAGATATATTTTAGAAGACGGAGGGAGAATGTTAATCCTAAAATCACACTGAAAAGACTGAAATACAGAATTCTAATTCATAATTTTGTATACCTTGTTTTGGTCTAAATAATTGTCACTATTCCACTTCTGTACATTTTTAACTTATTAGAATCGTGATGCACTTATTGTAGAACATTTTTACACTAAACAAATTACGCTTTATTGAACAGAGAAGTAAGGTCACGATTTGGATTTTAGGCTGATTTCCGGGATGAATGAAAATTGTTGCGAATAAAGTTGCAATAAAGTAGTTCTTTTCATGAGAATGATCGTGACAATATAATTAATTCTTGATAGATAGAGTTTAACTCTTCTTATTAGAAGTTCATTAATCAATAATGATTGATCGATAAAGAGTGATCATTAAAGATTGATCCATAAAAGTTCTGAGAAGAAAATAAACTTTATCTATCAAAAATAAATCACCTTGTCCCAATCATTTAATGAAAAGAAGTTGTTAAAAAAATTATTCCAACTTTATGGGCAACAGTGTAATGATATTCGAAATGAAACGTTGGAATAGTTTCAAAAATATAAAAATGATGTTGTATAGTAAAGCTCAACCACCTTATTACATCCTGCATCAAATATGATTGTTTTTTATTGGTTGCAGGGGCGGATCTAGCTTTTTTGCTAAGGGGGGGGGGGGGGTTGACCCAGGATTTTCAAAGAGGGGGGGGGACCGTAATTTGAAAATCGCGCCGACTATTATTTCGATCAGTGGGGGAGGGGGGGGGGGTAGTGAGCACAATTTTTATGCCGATCATATTTCACTCAGTTGGGGGAGGGGGGGGGGGATAGTGAGCACTAAATTTATTTAAAAAATCTTTTGCCCCCAACATTTTAAACAAATAAAAAGATGTTTTACTTTTTTTGTTTTTTTGTTGGCCAGCCCAAGGGGTATAAAACAAATGCACCCAAGGGGGAGGTTAAACCCCCTAACAGAGGGTTAGGGGGTGTAACCTCCCACCCCCCCTAGATCCGCCCTTGGGTTGAGAGCTATTCACGTGGCCTGAAATACTTAAACCATTTTAAGTTTGCTCTGAAAAAGTACTGTTTGGGAACACTATTTGGGAGTACTATTTCGGAGTTGAAGAAAACAAAAATGTTAAAATGTTTAATTTTTTTTATTTTTTTGTTGATCATTTTTGTAAATTTAATAAATTTTAAAATGTTAAAACTTTTTTTTTTTTTTTTTTTAGATTTAAACAAATATTAATACAATTTTTTATTTTTTTGAAAATTATTTTTGATGTAGGGTATAAAACAAATACACCCTGCCTTTTTTTTTCTCGAGGTACTGGTTAGAACTATGGGTCTCGGTGACATCAATAGTTTCAACCAGAACCTCTCAAGACTGTGTAACTCACCAAGTGCTCGAAATGGTATCGCGTTTACGACTTTACACCCCTTCTTCACTGCACTACCCGCGTCATGCGCTGCCTTCTTGGTCCACTTCCCAGCATCGTGCCCGGCTTTCTTGGTCCACGCTCCGGCATCATGTCCGGCTTTCTTGGTCCAGCTGCTGAAACTGTGACCAGCTTTCTTGAACCAACCATCTAGCATGATGCCACCGATGTCGTTTATCATCTCCTCGACGTCCGGGTCTGACATTCATGTTAAGAAAGTCAAACACAAAATACTTATAATGATGACGATGATGATGATGATGATGATGATGATGATATCAATAATATAAATAATAATAATAGTAACATTAATAATAATATTAATAATAATAATAAAAATAATTACGATATCAAGGAAAAGAAGAAGAACAAGAAGAAGAAAAAGAAGAAGAAGAAGAAGAAGAAGAAGAAGAAGAAGAAGAAGAAGAAAAAGAAGAAAATGAAGAAAACAAAGATAACCATAACAATAACGATAATAATAACAATAGTAATAATAATGGTAACATTAATAATCCGCATTAACATAGTTTTGTTTTTAAGCGCTGTTCTATATATAATTACCCCGGTATTAGCCGAGCTACCTTGATGAGGCGCTCTGGCATTCGAGGAAATTTCTTCCTACCGGGTACCCATGTACATCACCTGGGTGGAGAGTGGCTAATGTAGATTAATGTCTTGCCAAAGGACAATAGTGTCACGGCTGGGCTTGAAACGCGAACCACACTCCGGTGACGTATCCACTTTAGACCATTACACTTCTAACATAATCAATACAGTCATACTTAGACTGCATGACTGCTTCTTCAGAATTAAGCAATACAAGAATAATTGGGCCGTTTATTTTTATTTTTTAAAGGGGAAACGGGAGAAGAGCAGGGGAAGAGTAATAGTATAACTCTGACGGTCAAATAATTACTATTGTTATCGGTGTAATCAGTTATTATCATCATTTATTCCGGATCAACAGAATAATCATAACCCTTTTGACGCCGCCCACCCCCCCCCCCCCCCCTTTAAAAAAAAAAAACCCAAAACCCATCCAAAGCTACGCCTGCATGCTACCGAGCACAAACAAATGGACGTTTGCCCAATATAAGGCCTAAGTAAAAGAAAGACATTTTTGTGGATTTCTTTTTCTTGGTCTCTTTATTAATGAAAGATGTTAAAATTGACATTTTCACAAACATTTACCATTATCAATGAACAGACGATAAGCCTCCTCTAGTACATCTCCATCATCTGAAACAAATACATAATAATAAATAATATGTTATTATCATTATTCAGGAGTATCATATCCCACTACTTGTTAAAAGAAAGAAACCAGCACATCACCCGAATTTCACACTTTTCTTGACGAAAATGCAAATAAATTATTTGAAGCACTAATTGTATTCTTATTTTGTTTTCATTTTATTAAAGAATTCTATGCTCGCACAAAGATTGCATACTAATTCTGTTTGGGGTATTTTGCAATGCTTTTGTGTCAAATCGCAGCTAATTGCGAATCCTTCTTGTCAAAGAACGGTATTAGAATACCTTGGTTGGTAATAGGCTTATTCCTGCTGAACATCGTATAGTTTATCATGATTTAACCAAGAAGTTACCAGGTATCATCATTGTTTGTAGTATTAAAACAAAGCATATCACATCTTATTCAATGATGCAACCACCTCTCCTCCTCTTCTCATCAATATGCTCTCTCATTTTTTTTTTCTCTCTCTCTCTCTCTCTCTCTCTATTTCTCTTTCATTCTCTCTCTCTCTTTCTATCGCATTCTCTCTCCTTCTCTCTCCTTCTCTCCCTCTCTATCTCTTCCTTCAGTTTCCCTCTTAGTACTCCCCCTCTCTCTCTCTCACTCTCTCTTCCTTTCTCCCTCTTACCTCTCTCTCTCTCTCTCTCTTCTTTCTTCTCCTCTTCCTCTCTCATTCTCACCTCCTCTCTCTCTCTCTCTTCCTTTCTCTCTTTCTCTCTCTCTCTCTCTCTCTTCTCTCTCTCTCTCCTCTCTCTCTCTCTCTTCCTTCTCTCTTCTCTCTCTCTCTCTCTCTCTCTCCCCATCTCTCTCTCTCTTATCCCCCACTCTCTTCCTCTCTACCTTCTTGGAATCCATTGTTTTCTGTATGTCCTAATTCAGCCGTCAATACCAGAGTCGCCATCGAGCCAAGAACTCCGAGAGCAATCAGTATCATCCACTTCATCTTTCAATTATTCTGTATGATTCGTAAAATATCGATAAACATTTTTTTTAAAGGCAGGTGTTTCTGCATTTATTGAAAAATCAAATACAAAATGTTCAAAAAATAATAATTCTTAATAGCCTACTTTAATTGATTTATATAAAACGTGACAACTGAATTACAACAAAATAAGTGACAACTTGAAAGTATGGACGTATATCAAAGAATCAAGTCAAATGCAAAGGCCAACTATCATAAGCATATATCGATTTGCAATCAATAAAACTGTAACCTATATGTCTTTCTTCGTTTTATTATCAATTGGCAAAATTCGCTAAGTAAAGCGAATATTAACGTTATTGCATGAAATACAGTATTTCAAAAGGTTTTACCAAAAAAAAATAAATCTTCATAACATACGTTGCAATAAAATGAAAAAGAAC